>JAODUO010000053.1:2170000-2182500 GCA_025642075.2 Ridgeia piscesae | reverse complement strand
GTACACGCCTTCTGCTACCGTCTGTACGCATCGACAAGTCAACATGAACTGAACGCTCCTTGTGTTCTACAGTAATTTAATTATACAACAAAATATATTTATTTGGAAGTTTGGATGCACTGCCAGCCAATTCAACTAGTTATCGGACGGAGAAACGATGACGATACCGTGACGTGAACGTACAGTGTGTGTGTGTGTGTGTGTGTGTGTGTGTGTGTGTGTGTGTGTGTGTGTGTGTGTGTGTGTGTGTGTGTGTGTGTGTGTTGTGTGTATATATATATATATATATATATATATATATATATTGTCTGTATCTGTGTCTGTGTCTGTGTCTGTGTCTGTGTCTGTTTATGTGTCTGTGTCCGTGTCCGTGTCCGTGTCCGTGTCCGTGTCCGTGTCCGTGTCCGTGTCCGTGCCCGTGCCCGTGTCCGTGTCCGTGTCCGTGTCCGTGTCCGTGTATGTATGTAGGTATGTAGGTATGTAGGTATGTAGGTATGTATGTATGTATGTATGTATGTATGTATGTATGTATATATATATATATATATATATATATATATTGTACACATGCCTGCGTGTTTGCGTGTTTGTGGTTTGTGGTTGTGGTTGTGGTTGTGGTTGTGGTTGTGGTTGTGGTTGTGGTTGTGGTTGTGGTTGTGGTTTTGGGGTGTTTGGGGTTTGGGGGTTTGGGGGTTTGGGGGTGGTGGTGGTGGTTGGGGGTTTGGGGGTGGTTGGGGGGTTGGGGTTGGGTTGTGTGGGTGGGTTGGTGGGTGGGTGGTTGGTGGTTGGGTTGGGTGGGTGGGTTGGGTGGTGGTTGGGTTGGGGTTGGGGTTGGTTGGGGTTTGGGTTGGTTTTTGGGTGGTGGTTGGGGTTTGGGGTTTGTTTTTGTGTTGTGTTTGTGTTTGTGTTTGTGGTTGTGGTTGTGGTTGTGGTTGTGTTTGTGTTTGTGTTTGTGTTTGTGTTTGTGTTTGTGTTGTTTGTGGTTGTGTTTGTGTTTGTGTTTGTGTTTGTGTTTGTGTTTGTGTTTGTGTTACACGCACGCACACGCACACGCACACGCACACGCACACGCGCACGCGCACGCGCACGCGCACGCGCACGCGCAAGCGCACGCGCACGCGCACACGCACACACCACACACACACACACCGCACAAACAAACTATACCCTGAATAGTTCATCGAGACCAAACATGTGACATCTGGAGTTTTTCTCGGTGGCGCTCGAGACCGGGACTATTTGGATAGCGCCGATCCCTGTCTTCATATGTTTGTACTCCGGCGTGATGTACTTCTTGTACTCAGGTATATCGTACACAGAGGTCTTGGAATCCATGATGACTACGCGCCCATGCATTTTGAAGAAGCTCTTGGCCAAGTCCATCCGGTCGGCCAACATGAATTTTGTCACGAAACATGCTCGCTTTAATGCCTCTTCTGACACAGCCGACGATCCTGCAAACACCTTTATGTCATTGTAGGGGATGTGGGGGTCGATCTACGGATCCAGTCCAATGGATGGATCCAGTCTGACCGACATGTCCATTGTCTTGATGATGATTGCTAACTGATGGAGTAAATTCTTCACCAATAGAGCGCAATACGTAGTAAGAAAGTCAGAAAACGATAGATAAGAGGTTTATCGTATAAAGGTGTCCATTATGCATTGATATATCAGATTCGTGACTATCTATAAGCCGAGAAATGATCGATGACCAGTTGCTGACGAAACGTCTGTAGGTGTGTGCGGGAGGTTATTTTCAAACATTATCGGCAAAGTAATGTTTAATCAAAAGTAGGGTTTATTCGCTTTATGAAAAAACCCATCAAGGTTATACACTCTTCACTCAACAGGACATAATTATGCGATTTGTAAAGGACCTCGAGAGACCATACGCCTCACTGGATTACACTACCCCCCACGTTCCAACAACCCCCACGTCCCACCATCCCCCGATGTTCCAACAACCCCCACGTCCCACTATCCTCAGATGTCCCAACAACACCCACGTCCCACCATCCTCAGATGTCCCAACAACCCCCACGTCCCACCATCCTCAGATGTCCCAACAACCCCCACGTCCCACCATCCTCAGATGTCCCAACAACCCCCACGTCCCACCATCCTCAGATGTCCCAACAACCCCCACGTCCCACCATCCTCAGATGTCCCAACAACCCCCACGTCCCACCATCCCCCGATGTTCCAACAACCCCCACGTCCCACCATCCTCAGATGTCCCAACAACCCCCACGTCCCACCATCCTCAGATGTTCAACCAAATGCTCATATTTGATTAATACCGCCAGAAGCGTCTACACAAACAAGCTGCTATCGCTGCTATTTGCTACCAACACTTCTTCACACTTCAACACCCCACCACACTTCAACACCCCATCACACTTCATCACCCCACCACACTTCAACACCCCACCACACTTCAACACCCCACCACACTTCAACACCCCACCACACTTCAACACCCACCACACTTCAACACCCTCACCACACTTCAATACCCCACCACACTTCAACACCACACCACACTTCAACACCCCACCACACTTCAACACCCCACCACACTTCAACACCCCACCACACTTCAACACCCCACCACACTTCAACACCCCACCACACTTCAACACCCACCACACTTCAACACCCACACACTTCAACACCCACACACTTCAACACCCACCACACTTCAACACCCCACCACACTTCAACACCCCACCACACTTCAACACCCCACCACACTTCAACACCCCACCACACGTCAACACCCCACCATACTTCAACACCCCACCATACTTCAACACCCCACCATACTTCAACACCCAACCACACTTCAACACCCCACCACACTTCAACACCCCACCACACTTCAACACCCCACCACACTTCAACACCTCACCATACTTCAACACCCCACCATACTTCAACACCCCACCACACTTCAACACTCCACCATACTTCAACACCCCACCATATTTCAACACCCCACCACACTTCAACACCCCACCACACTTCAACACCCCACCACACTTCAACACCCCACCACACTTCAACACCACACCACACTTCAACACCCCACCACATTTCAACACCCCACCACACTTCAACACTCCACCACACTTCAACACCCCACCACACTTCAACACCCCACCACACTTCAACACCCCACCATACTTCAACACCCCACCATACTTCAACACCCAACAACACTTCAACACCCCACCATACTTCAACACCCCATCATACTTCAACACCCCACCACACTCTGACACTATCGGGCACATCCAGATATTGCGTGTACCTACCTACAATAGGTATCCCGTACGCCTCCATGTATTGTGTGTTTCGATTCCCGATGCCTAACGGCCACATGAGATATTTGTTCCTCAATTCATACGGCGTACGAGTAATGCCTTGACAAGCTCCAGCTCGTCCCATGTTCGGATTACCAAAACGGATCATCCTGCGCAAGCCTTCATTCGAAGCTGTGTGTCAAGACGAGTAAGTCGAGATCATTGTATAACACAGCCTTCAGTCATTTCGAGCAAATGATACATGTCAAGGAAAGGTAGGACAGCTAAACAGAATATTTGTTATTTAATATGTATATATATATATATATATATATATATATATATATATTATATATATATATATTATATATATATATATATATATATATTTACGTATAAACGTTCGGTATATATATATGTATAATGTATAATATTCAATAATAATAAAATCAAAAACATTATTTATTCATGATAACCTTATAAAATGTATATTTTATCTCCCTAAGGGTCGTGATTGTTAACGCAAGTGTATTGTAAAACGTAATATACATGCACTAAACAATTTGATCGACTACCTTATGCATTGCGTAATGCGTTAAAATATAGGTAAATTTTTTAATAACAATAAAAAATAAATATACTGAATAAATATTTAAAAAAATATTATAAAAATAATAATAAATAGATAAATTATAAAACAAGATAAGTATATATATATATAGCATTATATATATATATATATATATATATATATATATACACACATATATGGAAACACATATATATATATATATATATATATATATATATATATATATATATATATATATATATATATATATATATACATATATGGAAACTGCGCTATATACGAACCTATCTTCACATTTCCCCCAGTATTTGTAAGTGCGGGGCGAAGACAGGACAATAAGTTTTGAGTCACGACCCTGCGGCTTAACTCCATAGATACTTTCTCCAACCCAAGAGACGGACTTGCCTATGTGTCCCTATTATCAGTACTGCTATCATCATTATCATTATCATAGTCATCCTTTCTGCGGAATGCGCTGTATTTCTTTAAAACATTGATTCTTTGACTGATGTCGCACACATGATCATTCGCGGGCACATGCACGCACGCATGCTCTCCACACACTCGCAAGAACGCGCACTACGTATGCCCACGCTCTGGCAAATACACACACACGCGAACTTTCCAAGTGCAACATTTGTGCAGACATGCGATGCCATGTTTTTAGTGTTAACCTACCGTCCCACTTTTTGTAATAGGCGAAGGTTAATGCATAATCCTTAAGCGCCCTCCATTTCGGTGGTGCTGTAACCGGGAAGAAATTATTACTGTAATGATTAGCACTATTTAGTATAGTCCTAGTTAGTTGCCTACAATTCAGTACTGGGCACCGTATCTAATAGCAGCGATAACAGTTTGCTACTGTAGATTCTTCTGACAGTATTAATCAAATATGAGCATGCATTGTATAAATTAAACATTCACGTCAAAAAGTGGTTGGTGACTACTTCCGGTCACTGATACATGGTGGTTGGTGTTTCCTTCCGGTCACTGATATATGGTGGTTGATGTTTACTTCCGGATACGTGTACATGTATTTCCGGATACATAAGGCACGTATGCTATTTACTTACAATATCATCTCATCATCTCATCATCTCATCATCTCATCATCTCATCATCTCATCATCTCATCATCTCATCATCTCATCATATAATGTAATGTAATGTAATGTAATGTAGTGTAGTGTAGTGTAGTGTAGTGTAGTGTAGTGTAGTGTAGTGTAGTGTAGTGTAGTGTAGTGTAGTGTAGTGTAGTGTAGTGTAGTGTAGTGTAGTGGAGTGTAGTGTAGTGCAGTGCAGTGCAGTGCAGTGCAGTGCAGTGCAGTGCAGTGCAGTGCAATGCAATGCAATGCAATCAATACAATACAATACAATACAATCAATACAATACAATACAATACAATGCAATGCAATACAATGCAATACAATACAATACAATATAACGTAACGTAACGTAACGTAACGTAACGTAACGTAACGTAACGTAACGTAACGTAACGTAACGTAACGTAACGTAACGTAACGTAACGTAACGTAACGTAACGTAACGTAACGTACGTAGTCAGTAACGTCACGTCAACGTACGTACGTCACGTCACGTCACGTCACGTCACGTCACGTCACGTCACGTCACGTCACGTCACGTCACGTCACGTCACGTAACGTCACGTCACGTCACGTCACGTCACGTCACGTCACGTCACGTCACGTCACGTCACGTCACGTCACGTCACGTCACGTCACGTCACGTCACGTCACGTCACGTCACGTAACGTACGTACGTCACGTCACGTCACGTCACGTCACGTCACGTCACGTCACGTCACGTCACGTCACGTCACGTCACGTCACGTCACGTCACGTCACGTCACGTCACGTCACGTCACGTCACGTCACGTCACGTCACGTCACGTCACGTCACGTCACGTCACGTCACGTCACGTCACGTCACGTAACGTCACGTACGTACGTCGTCACGTCACGTCACGTAACGTAACGTCACGTAACGTCACGTAACGTACGTAACGTAACGTCACGTCACGTCACGTCACGTCACGTCACGTCACGTCACGTAACGTCACGTAACGTAACGTAACGTAACGTAACGTAACGTAACGTAACGTAACGTAACGTAACGTAACGTAACGTAACGTAACGTAACGTAACGTAACGTAACGTAACGTAACGTAACGTAACGTAACGTAACGTAACGTAACGTAACGTAACGTAACGTAACGTCACGTCACGTCACGTCACGTCACGTCACGTACGTCACGTCACGTAACGTAACGTAACGTAACGTAACGTAACGTAACGTAACGTAACGTAACGTAGCGTAGCGTAACGTAACGTAACGTAACGTAACGTAACGTAACGTAACGTAACGTAACGTAACGTAACGTAACGTAACGTAACGTAACGTAACGTAACGTAACGTAACGTAACGTAACGTAACGTAACGTAACGTAACGTAACGTAACGTAACGTAACGTAACTTAACTTAACTTAACGTAACGTAACGTAACGTAACGTAACGTCACGTAACGTAACGTAACGTAACGTAACGTAACTAACGTAACTAACGTAACTGTAACGTAACTTAACGTAACTTAACGTAACTTAACGTAATGTAACGTAACGTAACGTAACGTAACGTAACGTAACGTAACGTAACGTAACGTAACGTAACGTAACGTAACGTAACGTAACGTAACGTAACGTAACGTAACGTAACGTCACGTCACATCACATCACATCACATCACATCACATCACATCACAACACATCACATCACATCACATCACATCACATCACATCACATCACACAACACCACACCACACCACACCACACCACACCACACACACACCACACCACACCACACCACACCACACCACACCACACCACACCACACCACACCACACCACACCACACCACACCACACCACACCACACCAAACCAAACCACACCAAACCACACCAAACCACACCACACCAAACCAAACCAAACCAAACCAAACCAAACCACACCAAACCACACCAAACCACACCAAACCACACCAAACCAAACCAAACCACACCACACCACACCAAACCACACCAAACCACACCAAACCAAACCACACCAAACCACACCAAACCACACCAAACCACACCAAACCACACCAAACCACACCAAACCACACCAAACCACACCAAACCACACCAAAACCACACAAAACCACACAAAACCACACCAAACCACACCAAGCCACACCAAACCACACCAAACCACACCAAACCACACAAAACCACACCAAACCACACCAAACCACACCAAACCACACCAAACCACATCAAACCACATCAAACCACATATCGCATCATTACGTTACACATTTCTGGAGTCGGTCTTTGTTACTGCGGTGGCTACAACCGTAAGTGACGGAGTGAACTGAGTCTGCCAACTTACGTACATTGCACAGCTGGCGTATGTTAACTACCACGGACAGGTCCGTGTATATATGTGTCTTTTCCTTTTTCGCTTTCAAATTTGCAAACGAAAAACAAATTCCTTTTTCGATTTTCGTTTTCAAAACATCAGAAAAAACAAGGTTTTTCGTTTTCAGAAATGAAGTGAGAAAAACGAATTCGTTTTTCGTTTTTCTTACTTCACTTTTGAAAACGAGAAACAAAAAAGGAATTTATTTTTCGTTTTTCGTTCGCACATTTTAAAATCGAAAATCAAAAAGGAATTCGCTTTTTGTTCGCAAATTTGAAAACGAAAAACAAAAACACGATATATACACGGATCCAGTTGATTACCAACCCTGGCTTGGGAGAATTGAGGCATTGTGCATTTGCGGTCACTTACGCGTCGGTTTCGGTCTCGGAGTCGTTGTGGCGGGGGGTAGAGCCCAGGCCGGCACGTCACAGTTTAACTTCAACTGCCACTTGTGTTCAGCCTCTGCGCAGACGCAAAACTCTCATAAATATACTGCTTAATTAAAACATAATCGACGGCGAACCAACATCTATAATGATGACGATGACAGCGAAGATGGCAGTGGTGGTGATGCCATTGACGTGTAGGACAAGACGATAACGGAGAGACTCATTGGCCATATTTCTTTTTGAAAGATGACAAATACGTGTTATTCCCTTGCATGTGAGTGCCATTGGGGCTGGATGAATTCAACAAACGACACAACTTGTTTGAACTCCATATTTATTCGGAAAAGAATTCGGATCAACATAATATTCGCATAGTAAATATTATTAAAATATCCATTTCCCCAAAGTAATAATTATTAATGTAATTATAACTGTGATACCAATATTCTCTCTTTCTCAAATTGTCAGAATGCAGATAACTTCTGCAGTAATAAATATCGAGCATTATAAGAAATGAAGAACAATTAGTCCAGCGTTGATGTGTAAGTTCAGCATTTAGGTCAGTGCGATAACCTTAACGATGTTTGACTGTTCGTCCTGCGCGAGTGATCGAACAATGTCACAGATGTCCACAGAATCGACAGCATAGTTCAAGCCAATTTCAGCACCATTTGCACTGGACTACACATACGACGGACATGTGAGCCTGCATAAAAATCACTTTGTTGATCAACAGAGTCAGCAAAAGACACTGTTTTTTTCTAATATCAACATTTCAGTCTCTGATGTGAACACGGTTTCGTCGGTTGATACGACCATTTCGGAAAACTCAGCATGTGGGATCATGGTTGATCAGCTTTGTCCATGATCACGGCTTGTGTCTATAGTCCATTCTGATCTTGGAAACGAACAGCGTGCTCTTTTGTGCAAAGGCTGTAGGTCTCTGGCATGTTTGTCATGTTGTCCTTGGCGCTCCTGTAGTCTGGATCGCACTTCGTCATAATCACGGCGTATATCGCGCATTTTTATTTACTGAACTCTCTTTCCCATCAAACGTTTTGCTGGACTTTGCAACTTGCAGTCAAGCGAAGTTGTTCGTAGACTTAACAATGCCATTTCAAGGTCCTGCCCACTTTGTTTTGCCTTCTTTAGAACATATTTCACAGTCTGGATTGGTCGCTTGACAAGACAAAGTTGTTCGGTCGTGAATACTTTGGGGCAGACGTCACGTGCTCATATATCCACGAGTGTCCTTGTAATGAGCGCCGGTAAAGTGTGGACCTTATCTGACACGACACGCGAGATAATTCCTCGCTTGCTGAAGGTCAGCTTCGTTGCTCCAACAACAACATAACTCAAGCGTGGTTTCAGCATTTCTCGAACTATATGATACCATAGAATAGCAATCAACAACAATGAGCGATCTGCATCATTTGAAGACAACCATGTCTGCGGCAATCACTTCCCATGGTCTGTTTGGTACTTTGGTACTTTGGTACTTTGGTACTTTGGTACTTTGGTACTTTGGTACTTTGGTACTTTGGTACTTTGGTACTTTGGTACTTTGGTACTTTGGTACTTTGGTACATGCCGTTGACGCATCTCATGTTGTGCTAATTAGTTCTTCTAAGCGTAGGATATATATATATTTGTGTGTGTGTGTGTGTGTGTGTGTGTGTGTGTGTGTGTGTGTGTGTGTGTGTGTGTGTGTGTGTGTGTGTGTTGTGTGTGTGTTTGTTTTTTTGTGTGTTTTTTTTTTTTTTTTTTTTTTTGGGTTTTGTGTTGTATGTGTGTGTGTAGTGTGGTGTGTGTATTACCTAATATCTACTAATATTAATATATATATATATATATATATATATATATATATATATATATATAACTATATATATATATATATATATATATATATATATATATATATATATATAAAAAAAAAAATTGACACCATTTTCTAGACAGTGGTACTCACCCCGTCCTCGCCTGAAGCACCGCTGAATGTAGGAGTTCGCGCAAGGAAACGCGTTGTACATGAGTTTGTAGAGACCGGGGTCGTAGGTCTGTAGTTTCTGTCGAGAGCCGACGGCTTGTTTGTTGTTATATTCAGCCCACGGGTTCCCCCAGAAGAAAGCTTGAACACCCTCCCCCTAGAAACGGTACACCAACGTATTACCAGTGTCACACAGCAACAACAACAACAACAACATTATCAATGATACTGATAATTAACAATAATATGACGATGCGCATGGGTGAAGGGTAAACACGTTCAAAACACTGGGTCAATTGTTTTGAAAAAGTTTACATTACGTTATGGCGCAAATTTATTTAGATTTCCTCGCCTGCTGCTCCAGTCTCGCGAAGTGTAACTAAACACGCATTCCTAATGTAACGTATAAATTAACTACCAAAATTAACAACTTTTCAACAAGTGATCTGCTGGGCATTTCTCGGCAACATTTGCCATCTTGGATAAAACAAAAACTGGAACAACAAATAAGCTACAATTGACAGTCTACTAACACACATACACACACGCACGCACGCACGCACGCACGCACGCACGCACGCACGCACGCACGCACGCACACACACACACACACACACACACACACACACACACACACACACACACACACACATATATATATATATATATATATATATATATATATATATATATATATATATATATATATATATATATATATATATATATACGATAATTCTACATCTAGGGTCCTACAACAACTACGTAGTTAAATTAACAATTAGCGCTACAATAGTAGCGCTGTTTGCTTCACCACTTGCATGATGAAGCCAACCATTTCTATGTATGGTAGGATCTGCAGTAGCTTAAGTTGGAGACCTCGGTGCCACCCGGTGTCACAGGCAGCTGTCAAGTCGAAGAATACAGCACCAGCGTTTTCATTTGCTTGGAAGCTGTCTTCTATGTCTTGTGTTAGAAGGGTCACATGATATGTTGTCGAAATTCCGCGAGTGAAATACTTTGCTCTTTTCGTAGCTGCGATTTGCGTGATGCGTGCATATGTAAGACGTCCGAGATTCTAGTGAGGGATGAGAGCGGAGCTATTGATCTTGTAAGTGTGTTGGTCTTTGGAATATCTACTACAGTAGCATGTCTCCATGGATTTGGTATCCTATTTTAGTTGTTTGTTGTCTTAATGTATAACGTACATTATAGAGGTGTAATCTATAATAAGTGACATTGACATTACGATTGGGTAGACGCTACGTACGAAGTAGGATTCAGCCGTAAAGCGAGCATAGGAGTTCTTCCATTTCCAAAGTCCATGCGCCATGGCCGCCGTATAGAGTGCCTTGAGTCGCTCGGTGAAGCCTGGTTGGTGTCGCAGGGCCAACTGGTAGAGGCCCTGCGCCATCATCTGTAAATAAGGGTGGAGGTCACGCGTAAACACGGGTTACTACAGGTAAGCTATGAAGTATCACGTCCTTAGAAGTAAGACAGCTCACGGATCCATTTCACTAACTGCTGCTAAGTGCTGATAAAGCCGGTTTTGCAGTTTAAGATACATTTTGATCTTTAATAGCGACTTTGACTACCTGTCAACGTCATGACGACGAAAGCGGGAGATTGGCTACGGTGTGTCGCGGAAATAGCACTGGGTATTTGAATTTCGACAAAAACATTATTACGATTAACCACGGTAATAACGTCGTCACAACTGATTTAAGCCCATACTGGCTGTTGCTTAAAATACTGTCTTTTTCAATGAATTGCATAATTTTGCCATAATTTTTGATAATAGTAGTGTGGCTGAATTCTTTCTACAAAGGCCAGCAAAGTTATAAAGTCGAAGGTACAAAGCGCATTGAGCAGTCCTAAAGATTGCATACTACTCTATATAAGCACCATATTACCACATATATACAAGAATTAAGTGCACAATATGAGGGTTCAAATATGTGGTTAGAACAACTTATCTTTCCATTGAGAGTCCAATGTACCAAACACTGCGCAGCCACACATTGTCCTAGTTAAACGAAACATACTTATATCCTGACTTGTACTTAATCAATTGTAACTGTGAACATTCCGGTATCCGTTGCACTAACTGGATAATGCAACACCACGAAATCCTTCCAAGTTAGCCCTCTAATAAAACATAATATATCAAAAACTTAAATAACTAACGTCGCAAGTATTATCAAAGGGCAATGGTCTAAGGAAGGAAATGCACGCAGAAAGAAGCAATTGGACCGCGGGGCGTTAGTATAATATATGTACAGTAATATTATTACTGTACATATATATATATATATATATATATATATATATATATATATATAATATATCTACAGTAATATTATTACTGTACATATATTATGCTAACACATCGACGAAAGCACTAACACACCTTTAGCATTACGTCATCGTCAGTGTTATCGTTGCTGGAACACAACACGTTGTTCTCTCGCGCTGTCGACACGGGCGCTGCACGGATGGCGCCGAGTCCGTGCGTCGCTCTGTCGTAGTCCCGTTTGTTTGGCAGGAATTGGTACTCCGGGATACTCGAGAGCTTCTCGCCGTCAGCGATGACGGCCACTCGCCCGAACCCATTGGCGAATCCGTCGCGCCACTCGCCTCGGTCGGCGAGCAAGACACGGACTATGTAGCAGGCTCGCATCAACGCTTCATCGGACACCCGCGCTGTTCCTGCAAGTGACGTACGGTAATCCTGCAA
>JAODUO010000053.1:2085000-2165000 GCA_025642075.2 Ridgeia piscesae | reverse complement strand
CCGTGTCTCGGGAAGCCTCGTCAAGCATTGCTGATAGGAAGATGGAGAAGAGCATGGGAGCCAGTACACAACCTTGCTTGACCCTATTTGTGACACTGAACGATTCCGAGACTTCCCGTCCAACAACAACAATTCGCAAACATTCCGGTGTGTAGAGCCTCGATCATAGCTGTGAACTTCTCTGGGCATCCATATTTCCTCAGTAGCTGCCATAGCCCGGTCCTCCCAACTGTATCGAACGCCTTACTGAAGTCGACAAATACCATGTACAGTGGTCGGTCCTGCTCAATGTACTTTTTTTTATCTATCGGAGATAAAATATCATATCCACGGTGCTCCGGTTACCTCTGAAGCCACATTGTGTCTCCAGAACTACCTCTAGAATTATGTGGGTAGATAGTCTGTTGAGGAAGATCCTAGCGAAGATGTAGCTATGGCAAGAAGATAGATTCGTCAGTTGTTCCCACAGTCTGTTCGGTCACCATTTTTGCAGATGGTTACAATGCTGGCATCCTTCCATGCATGTGGTACAGAACCCACGTTTCAGGCATTGGTGATTAGTTGGTGCAGTCTACTGAACATATTGTCTCCTCCGTGCTTCCATACTTCAGCAGGAATTCAATCTTCCCCATGTGCTTTGCCATCTTTCAGGCCGGCGATTGCTCTAGCCATCTCATCCATAGTTGGAATTGCATCGAGGCTTGTCTTGGTAATGCGCTGCGGGATGTTGTCCAGAGCTTCATGATCTATGTCGTTGAGTAACGTCTGGAAGTGTTCACTCCATCTTGCCACAACTCTCTTGTTTTCAGAGAAGGTCTCCATTCCATCTGTTCATTTCAGGTGAACAGGTCCCTTCTTCTTGGGTCCCCACAGTTCCTTCAGTCCAATGTAGAAGCCCTTCATGTTGTTTCTGTCAGCAGCTCTCTGCAGCTCCACTGCCTTCCTTTCCCACCAGTCTGACTTCAGCGCACGGGTGAGTTTTTATAGCAGTCTGCTGGTATCTTTATATGCTGCAGTAGTGGATCTAGTGCTCCTGGTTTGCAACATTCTCTGGTGGGCTTGGTCTCTTCCGCTCATAAGACTCTGTAGTTCCTGGTCGTTTTAGTCCAAGTAGTCCTGGTGTTTTCTGTCTAGCTTGGAAATGTATGTCTTGGCTGTGTTATATACGACCTGCTGCAGAACTTCCCATCCTCGTTGGTGTTAGGCTTTCCTTCTCCTCCCATTGGATGAGAGCACCTCCTGCTCAAAACTCTCCCTGTGGCTGATGGTACTTAGTTTTGCTGTGTTGAGCTTGGTCGGCTTATTTGTCCCTTGCCTGTTGTGGTTTTGTCGTATTCTGAAAGCCACCGTTGACCTCAGCATCTGGTTATCGATCCAGCAGTTTGCTTCACGCATGGCTCGGGTACTGTGGATGTCCATATTATCCCGACACCTCGTGATGATGAAGTCGATCATATGCCAGTGTTCATATGCCGGTGTCCGGAACGCGACTTCGCCTTTCCGGATACAAATTTTGTTAAGGCACTGCTTGCAATACTATCTGCGTTGCGATTGGTTGCTGGAAGTAAACACGCGCCACGTGCATTTGACAGTGCGACCTGGCAGGCGGGAGCGTCGTCGGATCGAGGAATACACAAAACCAACCAGTACGCGCGCTAAGTGAACTTAGCGAACTGACCTATAAAAACATTACGCGCTGTTTTTCTGCCGCATACAAGATCGTTAGAATCTACGTGGAAAAAATGTATTAGTAGAATGAGAGGATAAATAGTCGAAAAAATACGATATTGTTTCGATTATGATGCAGTGCTAATAATTATTATCACGTTCATTTATTTCATTTTTATTACATACATTTTATTTTCGCAATTAATTAATTTCATTTGCTAATAATTATGACATGCATTTAAACCATTTATTTACATTTTCATTACATACATTTTATTTTCGCAATTATTTAATCTCACTTGCTAATAATTATGACATGCATTTAAAACATTTATTTCCATTTTTATTACATACATTGTATTTTCGCAATTAATTGTGCTCACTTGCTAATAATTATTATGACATGCATTTAAAAGAGCAATTATTTCCATTTTTACTATATCAATGTTATTTGTTACAGTCATTTCCAATACGTTTCATACAAGTCATACATGAGTATATAAAAGAAATGAAAATAAACAATAAAACTCTTACATATAAAACAAATTGCACAAGGCTAGCTTGTAAAGTACAATGTGAACATACAGAATATACAACTACATTAATTGGTGAAAAAACATGTAAAGAGAAAAATTTACTTCAGGAAGTCCTTGCGAGAAGAGGAAAAGAAGAAGAAGAAGAGGCAAGCACCACACAACCTTCCATATGTTGTGTCTGCAAACATTGCTTTGGCTAAAAAGCACTAAATTTATTGCATTGTGGACATTGTGTTTACCTCAATCAAATGTGTATGAAAAACAGTTGGAATTGCAACAAGTTTCATTAATTCCATTACCACACCTAGAATATATTATTTTTGTAAAGCATAACAGCACTGTGGCAGTCTGCTTTTCATTTATGTTCATTGTTCATATTGTGTGTATGTGTAGAATGAGCTTATAGCAATGCAGCTTGCTATATATACAACTATAAGTGTGTGTTGCAAATTCTCAACGTTTTACACTAGCAATATGTTTGTGGAAAAAACAGCCTTAGTTGCAGTGAAGTGAAATTACTTGTGCTTCATTGCAATACTGTTCACTCATACAACGAGTGTGTTCTGATTGTTTTACAGCAATTGTGTTTACAATTGTATTATTGTATAACTTGTATTGTTTGTCTTGGTAGATAATTTGCCTCTGTCGTATTTTTTTTCATGGCACTATAATACATATTTACTCATTATAAGACTAGGAGTGAGTATGACATGTTTATTTGTCAGGTTATATAAAAGATATGTTCACATTGTACTTTACAAGCCAGCCTTGCATAAGTTAATGTTGAGTTGAATGATGTCATAGATATATTACATTTAAGAGTTATCACAATAAGCATTACTATTATTTCAACCTGACTCTTCATGTCCAGTTATGAATATTAGTGATTTTTCAGGTCATAATAGTCATGATTATGTTTTGTATTGTCTTATTTTACCAATAGATATTTTCTTGTCTATTTATTAATTATTAGTATTATCAGTTGTTTGTTTTGAAATAAAAATGTCTTTACATATTTCTTCTTCAAGTAATGTAGTTGTATATATGTTCTCATTGTACTTTACAAGCTAGCCTTGTGCAAGTTATTTTCTATGTAAGAGTTTTACTGTTTATTTTATTTCTTTTATATTTTCATGTATAACTTGAATGAAATTGATTGGACATGAATGTAAAAATAAAAAATAAAGTTATGTAGTTAACATGAAAATTAATGTTTTAAAAGCATGTCATAATAATTATAGGCAAAGGAGCACAATTAATTGCTAAAATAAAATTTGTGTGATAAAAATGTAAATATATGTTTTAAATGCATGTCATAATTATTATTAAGTGAGATTAATTAATTGCGAAAATAAGATTGATCTAATAAAAAATGGAAATTATTTTATGTTTTAAAAGCATGTGATAATAATTATTAGCACTGCATCATAATTGAAACAATATCGTATTTTCGGCTATTTACCCTCTTATTCTACTAATACAGTTTTTTTCACCTAGATTCTAACGATCTTATATGCGGCAGAAAAACAGCGCGTGATGTTTTTATGTAGATCAGTTCGCTCAGTTCACTTTGCGCGCGTTCTGGTTGGTTTTGTGTATTCCTTGATCCCATGACGGTCCCGTCTGGACGTCCAGAGGTAGCACCCCAATTAATAACGTGGACGCCCAGAGGTAGCAGCCCAATTAATAACATGGACGCCCAGAGGTAGCACCCCAGTTAATAACATGGACGCCCAGAGGTAGCAGCCCAGTTAATAACATGGACGCCCAGAGGTAGCACCCCAATTAATAACATGGACGCCCAGAGGTAGCACCCCAATTAATAACATGGACGTCCAGAGGTAGCACCCCAGTTAATAACATGGACGTCCAGAGGTAGCACCCCAATTAATAACATGGACGCCCAGAGGTAGCACCCCAATTAATAACATGGACGTCCAGAGGTAGTACCCCAATTAATAACATGGACGTCCAGAGGTAGCAGCCCAATTAATAACATGGACGCCCAGAGGTAGCAGCCCAATTAATAACATGAACACCCAGAGATAGCACTCCAGTAAATAACATGGACGTCCAGAGGTAGCACCCCAATTAATAACTTGGACGTCCAGAGGTAGCACCCCAATTTATAACATGGACGTCCAGAGATAGCACCCAATTAATAACATGGACGTCCAGAGGTAGCACCCCAGTTAATAACATGGACGCCCAGAGGTAGCACCCCAATTAATAACATGGACGCCCAGAGGTAGCAGCCCAGTTAATAACATGAACGCCCAGAGGTAGCACCCCAATTAATAACATGGACGTCCAGATGTAGCACCCCAATTAATAACATGGACGTCCAGAGGTAGCACCCCAATTAATAACTTGGACGTCCAGAGGTAGCACCCCAGTTAATAACATGGACGTCCAGAGGTAGCACCCCAATTAATAACATAGACGCCCAGAGGTAGCACCCCAATTAATAACATGGACGTCCAGAGGTAGCACCCAATTAATAACATGGACGCCCAGAGGTAGCAGCCCAATTAATAACATGAACACCCAGAGATAGCACTCCAGTTAATAACATGGACGTCCAGAGGTAGCACCCCAGTTAATAACATGGACGTCCAGAGGTAGCACCCCAGTTAATAACATGGACGTCCAGAGGTAGCACCACAATTAATAACATGGACGTCCAGAGGTAGCACCCAGTTAATAACATGGACGTCCAGAGGTAGCAGCCCAGTTAATAACATGGACGTCCAGAGGTAGCACCCCAATTAATAACATGGACGCCCAGAGGTAGCAGCCCAGTTAATAACATGGACGTCCAGAGGTAGCACCCCAATTAATAACATGGACGCCCAGACGTAGCAGCCCAGTTAATAACTTGACCACCCAGAGATAGCACCCCAATTAATAACATGGACGTCCAGAGGTAGCACCCCAGTTAATAACATGGACGTCCAGAGGTAGCACCCCAATTAATAACATGGACGCCAGAGGTAGCACCCAATTAATAACATGGACGTCCAGAGGTAGCACCCAATTAATAACATGGACGTCCAGAGGTAGCACCACAATTAATAACATGGACGCCCAAAAAAGGTAGCACCCCAATTAATAACATGGACGTCCAGAGGTAGCACCCCAGTTAATAACATGGACGCCCAGAGGTAGCACCCCAATTAATAACATGGACGTCCAGAGGTAGCACCCAATTAATAACATGGACGCCCAGAGGTAGCCCCCCAAAGTTAATAACATGGACGTCCAGAGGTAGCACCCCAATTAATAACATGGACGTCCAGAGGTAGCACCCCAGTTAATAACATGGACGTCCAGAGGTAGCACCCCAGTTAATAACATGGACGTCCAGAGGTAGCACCCAATTAATAACATGGACGTCCAGAGGTAGCACCCAATTAATAACATGGACGTCCAGAGGTAGCACCCAATTAATAACATGGACGTCCAGAGGTAGCACCCAATTAATAACATGGACGTCCAGAGGTAGCACCCCAGTTAATAACATGGACGTCCAGAGGTAGCACCCCAATTAATAACATGGACGCCCAGAGGTAGCAGCCCAGTTAATAACATGAACACCCAGAGGTAGCACCCCAATTAATAACATGGACGTCCAGAGGTAGCACCCCAGTTAATAACATGGACGTCCAGAGGTAGCACCCCAATTAATAACATGGACGTCCAGAGGTAGCACCCCAGTTAATAACATGGACGCCCAGAGGTAGCACCCCAATTAATAACATGGACGCCCAGAGGTAGCACCACAAGTTAATAACATGGACGCCCAGAGGTAGCACCCCAATTAATAACATGGACGCCCAGAGGTAGCAGCCCAGTTAATAACATGAACACCCAGAGATAGCAGCCCAGTTAATAACATGGACGTCCAGAGGTAGCACCCCAATTAATAACATGGACGTCCAGAGGTAGCACCCCAATTAATAACATGGACGTCCAGAGGTAGCACCCCAATTAATAACATGGACGTCCAGAGGTAGCACCCCAATTAATAACATGGACGTCCAGAGGTAGCACCCAATTAATAACATGGACGCCCAGAGGTAGCACCACAATTAATAACATGGACGTCCAGAGGTAGCACCCCAATTAATAACATGGACGTCCAGAGGTAGCACCCCAATTAATAACATGGACGTCCAGAGGTAGCACCCCAATTAATAACATGGACGTCCAGAGGTAGCACCCCAAAGTTAATAACATGGACGTCCAGAGGTAGCACCCCAGTTAATAACATGACCCCAGAGTAGCACCCAGTTAATAACATGGACGCCCAGAGGTAGCACCCCAATTAATAACATGGACGTCCAGAGGTAGCACCCCAATTAATAACATGGACGCCCAGAGGTAGCACCCAATTAATAACATGGACGTCCAGAGGTAGCACCCAATTAATAACATGGACGTCCAGAGGTAGCACCCCAATTAATAACATGGACGTCCAGAGGTAGCACCCCAATTAATAACATGGACGTCCAGAGGTAGCACCCCAATTAATAACATGGACGTCCAGAGGTAGCACCCCAATTAATAACATGGACGTCCAGAGGTAGCAGCCCAGTTAATAACATGGACGCCCAGAGGTAGCACCCCAGTTAATAACATGGACGCCCAGAGGTAGCAGCCCAGTTAATAACATGGACGCCCAGAGGTAGCACCCCAATTAATAACATGGACGTCCAGAGGTAGCACCCCAATTAATAACATGGACGTCCAGAGGTAGCACCCCAATTAATAACATGGACGTCCAGAGGTAGCACCCCAATTAATAACATGGACGTCCAGAGGTAGCACCCAGTTAATAACATGTACACCCAGAGATAGCACCCCAATTAATAACATGGACGTCCAGAGGTAGCACCCCAATTAATAACATGGACGCCCAGAGGTAGCACCCCAATTAATAACATGGACGCCCAGAGGTAGCAGCCCAGTTAATAACATGAACACCCAGAGATAGCACCCCATTAATAACATGGACGTCCAGAGGTAGCACCCCAATTAATAACATGGACGTCCAGAGGTAGCACCCCAATTAATAACATGGACGTCCAGAGGTAGCACCCAGTTAATAACATGGACGTCCAGAGGTAGCAGCCCATTAATAACATGGACACGCCAGAGGTAGCACCCCATTAATAACATGGACGTCCAGAGGTAGCACCCCAATTAATAACATGGACGCCAGACGTAGCAGCCCAAGTTAATAACTTGGACGTCCAGAGGTAGCACCCCAATTAATAACATGGACGCCCAGAGGTAGCACCCAATTAATAACATGGACGCCCAGAGGTAGCACCCAATTAATAACATGGACGCCCAGAGGTAGCACCACAATTAATAACATGGACGTCCAGAGGTAGCACCCCAATTAATAACATGGACGCCCAGAGGTAGCACCCAATTAATAACATGGACGCCCAGAGGTAGCACCCCAATTAATAACATGGACGTCCAGAGGTAGCACCCCAATTAATAACATGGACGCCCAGAGGTAGCAGCCCAGTTAATAACATGAACACCCAGAGATAGCACCCAATTAATAACATGGACGTCCAGAGGTAGCACCCCAGTTAATAACATGGACGTCCAGAGGTAGCACCCCAATTAATAACATGGACGCCCAGAGGTAGCACCCAGTTAATAACATGGACGCCCAGAGGTAGCACCCCAATTAATAACATGGACGTCCAGAGGTAGCACCACAATTAATAACATGGACGTCCAGAGGTAGCACCCCAATTAATAACATGGACGTCCAGAGGTAGCACCACAATTAATAACATGGACGCCCAGAGGTAGCAGCCCAGTTAATAACATGGACGTCCAGAGGTAGCACCCCAATTAATAACATGGACGCCCAGAGGTAGCAGCCCAGTTAATAACATGGACGCCCAGAGGTAGCAGCCCAGTTAATAACATGGACGCCCAGAGGTAGCACCCAATTAATAACATGGACGCCCAGAGGTAGCACCCAATTAATAACATGGACGTCCAGAGGTAGCACCCCAATTAATAACATGGACGTCCAGAGGTAGCACCCCAATTAATAACATGGACACCCAGAGGTAGCACCCCAATTAATAACATGGACGCCCAGAGGTAGCACCCCAATTAATAACATGGACGCCCAGAGATAGCACCCCAATTAATAACATGGACGTCCAGAGGTAGCACCCCAGTTAATAACATGGACGCCCAGAGGTAGCACCCCAATTAATAACATGGACGCCCAGAGGTAGCAGCCCAGTTAATAACATGAACACCCAGAGATAGCACCCCAATTAATAACATGGACGTCCAGAGGTAGCACCCAATTAATAACATGGACGTCCAGAGGTAGCACCCCAATTAATAACATGGACGTCCAGAGGTAGCACCCATTAATAACATGGACGTCCAGAGGTAGCACCCCAATTAATAACATGGACGCCCAGAGGTAGCACCCCAATTAATAACATGGACGTCCAGAGGTAGCACCCAATTAATAACATGGACGTCCAGAGGTAGCACCCAATTAATAACATGGACGTCCAGAGGTAGCACCCATAATAACATGGACGCCCAGAGGTAGCACCCAATTAATAACATGGACGTCCAGAGGTAGCACCCCAATTAATAACATGGACGTCCAGAGGTAGCACCCAATTAATAACATGGACGCCCAGAGGTAGCACCCATTAATAACATGGACGTCCAGAGGTAGCACCCCAATTAATAACATGGACGTCCAGAGGTAGCACCCCAATTAATAACATGGACGTCCAGAGGTAGCACCCCAATTAATAACATGGACGACCAGAGGTAGCAGCCCAATTAATAACATGGACGTCCAGAGGTAGCACTCCAGTTAATAACATGGACGTCCAGAGGTAGCACCCCAGTTAATAACATGGACGTCCAGAGGTAGCACCCCAATTAATAACATGGACGCCCAGAGGTAGCAGCCCAGTTAATAACATGGACGTCCAGAGGTAGCACCCCAATTAATAACATGGACGCCCAGAGGTAGCAGCCCAGTTAATAACATGACCCCCAGAGGTAGCACCCCAATTAATAACATGGACGCCCAGAGGTAGCACCCCAGTTAATAACATGGACGTCCAGAGGTAGCACCCCAGTTAATAACATGGACGCCCAGAGGTAGCACCCCAATTAATAACATGGACGTCCAGAGGTAGCACCCAGTTAATAACATGGACGCCCAGAGGTAGCACCCCAATTAATAACATGGACGCCCAGAGGTAGCACCCCAGTTAATAACATGGACGCCCAGAGGTAGCACCCCAATTAATAACATGGACGCCCAGAGGTAGCACCCCAATTAATAACATGGACGTCCAGAGGTAGCACCACAATTAATAACATGGACGCCCAGAGGTAGCACCCCAATTAATAACATGGACGCCCAGAGGTAGCACCACAATTAATAACATGGACGTCCAGAGGTAGCACCCCAATTAATAACATGGACGCCCAGAGGTAGCACCCAATTAATAACATGGACGTCCAGAGGTAGCACCCCAATTAATAACATGGACGCCCAGAGGTAGCACCCAGTTAATAACATGGACGCCCAGAGGTAGCACCCCAATTAATAACATGGACACCAGAGGTAGCAGCCCAGTTAATAACATGAACACCCAGAGGTAGCACCCAGTTAATAACATGGACGTCCAGAGGTAGCACCCCAATTAATAACATGGACGCCCAGAGGTAGCAGCCCAGTTAATAACATGAACATCCAGAGGTAGCACCCCAATTAATAACATGGACGTCCAGAGGTAGCAGCCCAGTTAATAACATGGACGTCCAGAGGTAGCACCCCAATTAATAACATGGACGTCCAGAGGTAGCACCCAATTAATAACATGGAGCCAGGGTAGCACCCAATTAATAACATGGACGTCCAGAGGTAGCACCCCAATTAATAACATGGACGTCCAGAGGTAGCACCCAATTAATATGCGAGGTAGCAGCCCAGTCAATAACATGAACACCCAGAGGTAGCACCCCAATTAATAACATGGACTCCCAGAGGTAGCAGCCCAGTTAATAACATGAACACCCAGAGATAGCACCCCAATTAATAACGTGGACGTCCAGAGGTAGCACCCCAATTAATAACGTGGACGTCCAGAGGTAGCACCCCAATTAATGACGTGGACGTCCCGAGGCAACAACCCAAATACTGCAAAATAACTAAAGTGAACAAGCACATATGTCAATCCAATTAATTATGCACATGCATTTCTGATCGTTTAATACAAAACCATAATGTTCATAACGGAATGGGTGCGAATGTCCAGGTTACATATTATCACACGTGGTGCAAACTGTACATCCCGATATGCACGTGTTACAAATCAGTCGATCATAATCTTCGTACATTTGTCAGTTATCCATCATTGCATTCTGTCTGACTCCGTGACGACAGCTGGCGTCTAGGGTTTACCAGTCGTTAGCAGGGGGTTGTCTATAGACGAACACCTGACAGTCCTTGGCCAACGACTGACCATACTCGCGGTCTGCGGGTGACAAACAACAACACGTCTGAGGAAAATAATGACGATGGTGATGCCGACACTTGTGATGATAATTATCACGATGACGATGTCTTCGATAAAGTAGACGGTTTGACGACTACCATGATGGTTATCATTATGATGAGACTGATGATGGGTTGACGATTACAGCGTCGATGATGGTGGCGATGGTGATTACACTGACGTTGATGACGGTGATTATAGTGAATATAATGACGACGACGGCGGCGACGTCGGTGACATTTACGACTACCGTATTGAAGGCGTTGACAATGATGACTGTGGTAGCAGAATAACACGCCAGCATAAGACACACATTGTGTGCACTAAATGCACTACCGCCGTTTGTCATGAAATACGTTTATTTTAAAGTACCACACCGAGTGGAGACTACGTCAGGGAAAGAAGATCCTGGGAATTATATATATATATATATATATATATATATATATATATATATATATATATATATATATATATATATATATATATAATCAGATGAGGTTTTTTCAACATTACGAAGTTAACATCGCCGTCTAATGGTTCGGTTAAACCGGAACCAGCTGTTCGGTTAAACCGGAACCAGCTGTTCGGTTAAACCGGAACCAGCGACATTCAACACTTCGAATCTAGTCTTTAATTGGCGGCTTTCTCCGGATGTGTCAATCTGGAAGAGAACGTGGCAGCAGGCGCGTTATTTTACTACCGTCAGACGATACGATCGGCCACATAACCGGGGGCATGCTCACGTGAGCTGTGGCAGCGCGCCATGTAGAAGTTGGAGCAGGGGAAGATCTCTTGGACCAATTTCAGGAGAGCGTTGTCGCGGTCGCGCAGTATCTTCCGAGTGGTGATGTCGTTGTGCAAACCTTCGGGCGGGTCTCCGTGTCCATTCACGTTGAAGTACGCCTGAACTCCTTCGCTCTGACAACGGAATCACAACATTCTAAGTCATCACTGTCAAGCTATCACTATTTTTTTCTAAATCCAGATCAAGTTGTTATTACAACATGTTAAGTCATCACAGTCAACATATCAACTTTTTTAATAAAATGAAGTTATTTATTTTACCTTTAATGACTTTCGTTGAACGTTACACGTTGACGTCATCAGATAAAGGAAACCATTTGGGTTAGGACAACGAAAACGTCAATGAATGTAGTTTAGCACTTAAATTATATCAGTCTCTCTTCGTTAGTCGTCCAATATATATATTGCTACTTTGCTTATAGTCGTGTGTTCCGTGCCGTCAATGATCAGGCGAGAACACATTAGTGAAATAAATGAACCGTTGTCAGCAATCGAATGTGTCCAAGTAACATTCGCAAATGATGGGATAGACTAGTTTATATCAGTAGTATTATAGAATTATTTAGGTATTTAGTTATTTGATTTATACTGCTATGTATATATATATATATATATATATATATATATATATATATATATATATATATATATATATATATATATATATATATAATATATACATATATATAATTATAAATTGTACATTATATATATATATATATATATATATATATATATATATATATATATATATATAATGTTTGACATGATTATATTGTATTGTGTATATTTTAAGGTATGTATTATTAAAATAGCCCAATGATTTGGTTTCATTTTACCTATAATGACATTAAATGTATTTATTAATATTTTATATTAATATTGGCTCAATTGTTAGTTTAAATGACTGTCTTTCTACTACTAGTTTATGATATTGATCATGATGTACCAGAAATTGTAAATTGTCATGAACAATTGGGGATCCGGCGCTATAGTAAATTAAATATACTATTATTATTAAGATGTTTGAATTACTCACGAAGTACGCTTCAGGCGAGTAGCCGCCGTACGTGTTGTTCCATACACCCTTCGCCAGGGCAGCCTTGAAGCTCGCGTGCAGCTGGTCCGCGAAACCCGGGATGTTGTCCTTAATCGCCAGCTGGTACATTCCTTCCGCGATCGTCTGGAACATCGGTGGGTAGAAAGGTGATTTATGTCAATACTACAATATCATTGTCATCTAGACAAATTCAGTCCACACGTAATACTTTTAGTGGAACCCTGAACTAGGACAAATAATTAAAGAACTTATTTATCTTCATAGCATGTCTGCCTATCGTCTTGTCCGCCTGACCACCGACTATCGCATCGGTTGACACAGATGCTGACTTCCCACCTGGGATATCTAACCACGGGACACTCGCCGGACAGTGACAATTAATTTAGCACCTCCAGAAAAATGCAAACAAATAATTAATAAGCACAAATTATATCATTTACACAACACATCATAGATTAGCATTTGTTGATTACCCGCATCAGAATGTCGTCGGTGCTGGTGTCCGTCTCGTGGCACATTACGTTCTCGACGCGCGCCGTCGATATTGGTATAGATATCGTGGCCCCGAGTCCTGGCACGTGTGTGTACTTGGAATGGAGGATGTGGTAGTAGGGAAGATCGAAGATGTACTCGCGTTGATCAATGAGGACGACACGCCCGGCTCTGCGGTAAAACCGCTTGCGAATGTCTGGTCGGTCGGCCAGCATGAAGCGAAGCACGTAACACGCTCGCTTCAGCGCACTGTTGGGAGCCCTCCTGGTACCTGCAAGCATCGTCAGCAATATCATTATCTTAAGTCGTGATCGATTGCAAACACACTATACCTCCGTCTCCACCATCACCACCGCAAGCTCAAACATTACCAACGCCGCCACCAGCACAGGCACAACGTCACCACCACCACCACCACCACCACCACCACCACCACCACCACCACCACCACCACCACCACCACCACCACCACCACCACCACCACCACCACCACCACCACCACCACCACCACCACCACACCACCACCACCACCACCATCACCACCACCACCACCACCATCCACCACCACCACCACCACCACCACCTCCACCACCACCACCACCACCACCACACTCACACCACACACACACACACCACAACAACAACAACAACAACAACAACAACAACAACAACAACAACAACAACAACAACAACAACAACCACAACACAACACAACCACAACCACACACAACCACAACCACAACCAACAACCACAACCACACACAACCACCACAACCACAACCACAACCAACAACCCCACAACCACCACAACAACCACAACCACCACAACAACCACAACAACCACAACAACCACAACAACCACAACAACCACAACAACCACAACAACCACAACAACCGTCGCCGCCATCAGTCTATTTCCTCCATCAACCACCACCACATCACCACAACAACACAACAATACCAGCAAAGACTTTACCTTCAAATAACGACGCACAACCACAACAACCACAACAACCACAACAACCACAACAACCACAACAACCACAACAACCACAACAACCACAACAACCACAACAACCACAACAACCACAACAACCACAACAACCGTCGCCGCCATCAGTCTATTTCCTCCATCACCACCACCATCATCACCACCAACAACAACAACAATACCTAGCAAGAGTGACTTTACTTCTGTTCAGAATTAACGACGCACAACCGGAATCGGCCGGCTCAACAAAACCAGCGTAGAGAACGTGAACATTCACCTATGACCGGTATGTTGTAGGCCTCCGTGTACTTCTCGTACTGGTCCTTGATGCCGTCTGGTAGCATTTGACTGGCGTATCTCAGCCTACTAGGTACCTTTCGAATCCTCCCACATGAGTAGGTTGCCTTTGCCTTTCCACGGCGCCTTAGCTTCGTCTTGATGTCTAACGATCAAAGGTGAACTCCGCTAAATCACATAAATGTCGGCAAAATAGACAAGCAACCGATAAGAGCAAAGGTGAACTCAGCTAAATCACATAAGTGTATGCAAAATAGACAAGCAACCGATAAGATCAAAGGTGAACTCAGCTAAATCACATAAGTGTAGGCAAAATAGACAAGTAACCGATAATCCAACGGTTTTCTACTGCAATGGTTGACGGGAAGTCTAGGTAGGCGCTATTCCATGGAACCATATCGCAAGAAAATGACACAATGACAATTTCGTAGGTTTTTCACTGAATCTAGGTTTTTATTGTTTAATGAAAATGACTAGACATGTGTTATAGTCATTAAAAAAGTTATGTCTTTGTATATGTGTATAATAATACCTTGAGCCATTTTGCAATAAACAGAGTGAAACATACTTTACCATAAAGATCAATACAATCGTTATACTGCACTTTAATTCACAATCACATAACACATTGCATACAATCGTAGAGCAACGGAAACACAAAGAAGTTAGACATTTTATAAAAACATGCCTTAAGAATAATGAATAAGAAAGGATATATGTGTCATACGGAACCTTTATTTAAGTCTCAACAAATATTGAAAATCATAGACGTATTTAAACTACAGGTTTCATTATTTATGTATGACTTTGAACATGACTTAATACCTGTGTCGTTTAGAAATGTTGTAAAAAAACAAATAGTGTCGATACAGATAAAGGAATAACCAGACAACTCGAGCTTCTTGTTCAAGAGAAACCCAGAACTAATGTTTAAGTTACCTAGACATGCTTGTACAAGAATTTGGAACAAAACAGAGGAACAAATAAGAAATGTTAATAACAGGTCGAAGTTTAAACAAATGTTACATGTTTTCTACTTAAAGTCAAGAATACAATTACAATTTTATTTCATTCTTATAAGTAGGCCCAAGTCAAGTCAAATCATGTTTCGATCCAACCATCCTCATCCATGCTTTCTTACATTTCTTACATAATTATACTCATTTATAGTAACGTGGTTCGCACTTGTGACTAAAATGGATACAAAATGATGTGCCAATTAACATATATTTCGACCTTTCAGAGGCATTTGATACTATTGACCGCAACATTTTACACAAGAAATTAGCAAGTTACTTACAAGTTACTAACAAAACAGAAAACAATATACTGAAATCGAACAAGTAAAATTATACTTTTACCTTATTACTTTTCACCATAAACTTATGGTGGCTCCTATGGGGGCGACATTATTTTCTTAATAGGAACTACCGATCCCAGTTTGTAAAGTTATATGATTGTGTTTTTTGGCACAACAATTACTACAAGTACACCCGTGTAGGCTAATACTAGTATGTGAATATGAAGTAATATGTGTGTAGATGTTTGTATTATTGTACTAAAGAAATGAATGTACTTTCAACAAATAGTGTACCTACTTGAGGCCAATAAACATTATGGTTATGGCATGGTTATGGTTATGGTTGTCCACCTGGCACCTACAGACGATTTGTCAAGGTGGCAGTCTTGTTAAATCATTCTAGAAAAGACCTTTTATGCGTGGAACTGGGGATCATTTCACTGATATTCTGAAGAGCTATTAAACACGATTTTGCATTTTAAAATGAGTGATCTTGAACATATACAAACCAAACACAATGACGCACCAACGTAACATTGTCACCGATGTGTCATGAAAACAGTGTCCTCGATATTACTGCAGTGGATATTGGCGTTTTGAAAATAAATCATTTTATTTTACAAACGATTTTGTTTAATGACCAGTTTTCGTTAACAGCTCTTTATCTTTTTGGACTGGTCTACCCTTGATTTCCTGTTGTGTCCTCCAGTTCTGCGCACCCATCACATTTGTGACAACAACGACATTTACTTATGGAACATTTGGCTATTCGTTTACCTCATCCAGAATTGGTGGAGACAACCCTACCGCCCATGCCGTGATAGTCACTGATGCGCCTTTCGCGTGGTGTCCATTAATTCACGATATTATTTAGCTCTACGGTTCCCAAGAAAGTTATGCAGTTAAGCTTTCGTCAGGAAACACTGTGTCACGTTGCTTACCTCCATATTCTTTGTAGTAGATTGCACCCATGGCCCTAGCTGGCACCAGCTCGCTGGGTGTAGTGTCGGGGAATTCTCCTGCATTGCAAACATTCCAGTGACTGACATCACACGGTATCAGTAATGTTTGCAAAGTAAGGCACGGTTCTACATATCGCAAGAAGGATACTGATATGCTAGAAAGAGTACCAAGGAGAGCAACCAAAATGATTCCAAAACTCAGGAATATTATTTATGAAATGCGTCTAAAAGAATGTGGTTTAACAACACTAGAAACCAGAAGATTGAGAGGAGATCAGATTGAGGTGTTTAAAATATTGAGTGTGTATGAAAATATTGACAGAATATTTTTTCTCGGTTAAGGAAGAGAGAAGGACTAGAGGACATGGAGTTACATTAGCAAGGAAGCAGTGTAGACTAGATATTAGAACATTTTCATTTTCACAAAGAACAGTAAACGAATGGAACAGGTCATCAGCTGATTGTGTAGGTGTAGTAGTGTTAATATATTTAAAAATAAAATCGACTTATACCTAAGAAGGGCGGATAGGTAGGTTGGACTCTCAATCAGCTAAAGGGCTTCCTGGTCCACCTGTCATCTAGGTGGCTATCTTGTTAAAATCTTATTAAATAACGACTACTACGAGTTTTGCAAATTCCTATAAAACGTCCGGTATCTAGTTTAGTCAATGGGAGCGCTCAAACTTCGAAGCACTTCATCCAATACTCACTGGCAGACTTGATAAATTGCATACTATCGCTGATTCTCTGGGAAGTGCACAGCCTCGTTACATTTACTACTAGCAGACAACGCACGCGAATATTCAATCTAACAGTTTGCAGGAACGACTCAATTCTTCAGCTGGGTGAATGCATAATGATTTAAATTTAAATATCATAAACCAATGAAACGTATTGTTGTAGACGTGTTCCATGATGTGCCCTAAATATATAACATTTAAATAAAGCCACATATTGCGTGTTTGTTTTCATGCTTAATTGGAATGATTTGGTCAGTGTCGAATATTTAAAACATTTAATTAAAATTGATAGTAGAAATTATGTAATCTGTAATGACCGTGTTTAGCTTTTATAATGATTTTATAATGTTAATGTTGTTAGCAACAATGACAACAAAGAATATTTCATTGTTGGAATTAATTATCAAATATATAGCACTGAGAGCAATAGTCTAGTTTTGGGTACAACATAAACTATGTCTAAGAAGAAGAATTTTTTATTCGATCCACACAATGCATTAACTGCAAAGCTTAAAAGAATAATACAAGTACATTAACTAATACTAAACAGGATATAACGTATGATAAATAATAAATGCAGGTTCAGGAGACTCCTCTAAGACTGAGGTTGAGATGATCGCTACCAAGGAGCACCACATTGGTGACAGAAATGTAACTAAATTAATACATCACCGCAGTAAAGTGTCATCAACACAAATAATACAACTGCATAAATATGAGCATGTGTGTCGTGTCGTGTCGTGTCGTGTCGTGTCGTGTCGTGTCGTGTCGTGTCGTGTCGTGTCGTGTCGTGTCGTGTCGTGTCGTGTCGTGTCGTGTCGTGTCGTGTCGTGTCGTGTCGTGTCGTGTCGTGTCGTGTCGTGCCGTGCCGTGCCCTGCCGTCGTGCCGTGTCGTGTCCGTGTCCGTGTCGTCGTCGTGTCGTCGTCGCGTACGTCATGTACGTACGTCACGTTACGTAGTCGTCGACGTTTATTCTGTCGTCGTACGTCACGTCACTGTCACGTCCGTCACGTCACGTCACGTCACGTCCGTCCGTCACGTCACGTCAGTCAGTCACGTCGCCGTCACGTCACGTCACGTCACGTCACGTCACGTCACGTCGTCACGTCAGTCACGTCACGTCATCACGTACGACGTCACGTCACGTCACGTCACGTCACGTCACGTCACGTCACGTCACGTCACGTCACGTCACGTCACGTCACGTCACGTCGTCATCGTCACGTCACGTCACGTCACGTCACGTCACGTCACGTCGTCACGTCACGTCACGTCACGTACGTCACGTCACGTCACGTCACGTACGTCACTGTCACGTCCGTCACGTCACGTCACGTCACGTCCGTGCAGTCACTACGTCACGTCACGTCACGTCACGTCATGTCAGTCCGTCACGTCACGTCACGTCTCACGTCACGTCACGTCACGTCACGTCACGTACACGTCACGTCACGTCGTCACGTCACGTCACGTCACGTCACGTCACGTCATGTGCATTGCATTGCATTGCATTGCATTGCATTGCATTGCATTGCATTGCATTGCATTGCATTGCATTGCATTGCATTGCATTGCATTGCATTGCATTGCATTGCATTGGCTTGGCTTGGCTTGGCTTGGCTTGGCTTGGCTTGGATTGGATTGGATTGGATTGGATTGGATTGGATTGGATTGGATTGGATTGGATTGGATTGGATTGGATTGGATTGGATTGGATTGGATTGGATTGGATTGGATTGGATTGGATTGGGTTTGTGGTGAATACGACTTACCTTCGCAGTATGGAATGTCACAGAGGTCTGCTCGTTTCTGGGGGTCTGTCGTATAACACCAGGGTTGAGATGACTTGCAGTAAGCTGGAATACCACTTTCATGTGGGTTGCGACAGAAATTACCTTGCAAATGTCCACCGCATGAGTGTTTGTGTGGCTGGAGAGAGAATGTTCATCACATAACTGCGCAAGTACGACTAAAATATTTTACTAAATATAATAAGTATTTGAATTAATTATTCCTTGGAGAAGCATAACAACTTAGTTATATTAACACGTACCTTCGCAATGGCTATAAATGTATCCTGTTAAAAAATACGCTGCAATATCTAGAGAAATGTTATCACTTTATGAAATGTCCTCTTGTATTCTAACCTTCTGGGCTTGCCAGTCTTGACAAAGACGACCAGTTCGTGTTCTCGTCTGGATTCCGTTGTAATCGAGGGCTTCTCGTGTGGTGCGACATTCTCGGTGCTCGGGTGTAGGATCTGCCGTCAACGACAACGAAACGATGTCAGTATGTTTCCAATGCCATTAATAACAGTAATGTGACATGACAATGTACTACATAACACCCATTTATTGCCCCAATGTTTGCTTCAATCATAGTATCTAAAGAGAAAAACAACAGAAAAATGTTAATAACATTGTTGGCAGCGATAATTGTATCTGACATCGAGAACAAACGTTTTCTGTATTTGTTATTGATAACAGTAGTGGAAGTATATAATGTTGTGAATAACAGTGATTGAATCAGCATTCCCCCGTGGGGTGGCAAGCGGGCGGGCGCGCGGGAGCGCGGGCGGGCGGGCGGGCGGTCGAATGAACGAACCTACGAATGAAATGTTTTTGGCCAAGATCAATAACTACAAATATATATTATAGATGATTATATACAGCAGGTCAGGAGACTCCCGTTAAGGCATTTAAATGTCGTTGCCAGGAGAGCCACCTTGAACAATAATAGTAATTATGGTATAACAATACTTAATAAAAAATAGTATGTATACGAGTTAAAACATGAAAACGTCACGGTGAAGATTATCATCAAAAGTATATATATATATATATATATATATATATATATATATATATATATATTATATATATATATTATATATATATATATATATATTATATATATATATATATATATATATATAGTATGTATGTGTGTATATATATATATATATATATATATATATATATATATATATATATATATATATATATATATATATATATAGTGATCTGGGAACAATGGGACGTCGCATTCTTCCAGTTCCCTGTTCGGGTCCATGGTGTAGCACCAGGGCACACGAAGCGTGCAGTAGGACGGGACCCCGTGTCCGCTTGGGTTTCGGCAGTAGTTGCCTGGTCCGCCTGCGTGGCAGGCGTTCCAGTGTGGCTGGGTCCAGAGAAACACAAAGTATTCGCCGCTCTTGATCGCCGGCTTCGTTTAAGAAATGTTACTGAAGCTGCGTCATATTTAATGTTTGATCAAGCGTAACGACCTGTACAGGCTTAGTACACCAGCATAAAACCTTCCCGGAGTATTGTAATATATGAAGTACAAATAATATATATATATATCTATCATATATATATATATATATATATATATATATATATATATATATATATATATATATATATATGGACGTCTTCCAATACCGGACAAAACAGAATTAACGGTGTCCGCAGTTATGTATGTATGCGTACACGCACAAACTTTGTTTTAACAATTTAACCGGGATCATTTTGTTTAGTACGGGAGGGCGGGGGTAGGCCCATGTGAGGTGATGCCACTTTTCCAACGAAAGCATAACGCACTATGCCACATTATTATGTATTTCTCGCTTTCTTCTGACAAGAACGTTAATATGCATGTTCAAAATTAATATGAAAATCGGCATTTTCTGTTTTTCTTGGTTTTGATGTTACAGTTAACGTCTACCTTTGTGTCTGTAAATTAACAACATTAACTGTGGTGATATTTACTACACTTACTGAACGACACCTAGTCATCAAAACAGCACTATCAGCTTAAGGGGCAATACCCCTACGTAGACGTTTTACCCCACAGCTGTTTTAGAAAACGTGGTTATATATTGTAATATATACAAACAGGTTAAAATGTACAGAAACATCTCGTATGATGACAATGACTACAATGATAATCGCACAATTATCAACACAAATCTCACTACTTCCATTTCTGTATACCAGTTAAATCTTTCTAAGGCAGTGTGCAAGATTATATTTCTTTATTATATCGATTTTCTTACTACGTGTTCTCAATGGCAAATATCAAAGGTAAACTGTTTTGACATCGGCATCCAAGTATGAATTGCCTCAGCCACGAGGCAATACGCCTACCTTTTAAGTTATGTCTTCAATGCATGTATCTTCAAAATGTATATTAATGAGACTTTGAAATCTAGCTATGTTAAATAACTTGTAGCATCCTCTTTGGGAGTAATAATGTAAGGTGATTTCGAATAAACGTGAGGATTTGTTATTATTCAATTTCTTGCATCATGTTGTCGTATTCCCCGCCCTATCCTACTAATAAACAAATACACTTTAATGTAAACACTGTATAGTGATAATAATAGTTATAATCAGAGTCATAGTAATGTAATAGTTATTATTATTATTATTATTATTATTATTATTATCGTTATCGTTATAAGTATAGGTATCAACAGCATCATCGTTATCATTATATAATTAACTGCATACATATGTATAACTATTATTTATTAGAAAATGTATTTTTCTTTTCTATAATTCTATGTTAATATCCAGAACATGATACAAAGAGTTGACTCAACACTAATTCCAGAATTCGTATCTATAACTGGGGTTTCATTGACATGACTTGACGCGAAAGTTTCTGACAACTTCGATATCTGTTTGTCAAATATCTACCCACCTTTGACGCCGTCCATTCCTGGCACAAAATGCCTGATTTAGTTTTCTTAATGTGTCCTCTGTAGTTTAAGCCCTTTACTGTGTCTTTGCAGTCCTTAGCTGAAATAGCAATGACGGCGGCATCGGCGCTAGGCTCAATTAATCAGACTCCGTGAGGTGGCAGCACTTGTTAACCCCTCAACTCTGCCTGGTAGTTTAATTTTATGGTCTGTCGCTATAACCACCAGTGCGGCCGTACCCCAATATAGGGTAGAGATGCTGATTAGCCCTCAGGCCGAATTCGGAATAACAACTTAAATAAGGGTACCTTTTTATCATATAATGTTATATTATAAAAACTATTCAGAATTAAACTTATATTCGCACTAAAGAGCATGAACAGAAAAAACATTTGCAGTTTTTTATGAAGTGATATTATGGCAGGATTAACCGCTGCGAGGATGTCACATGACCACAAATAGAGGAAATCGCGCTTCGTTTTGAATATGTGTTCTGTTAGATGATATAAATGCCGAGTATTTTAATAATATCACAAATAGGTGTCTTCAGAATTTAGTGCAGGTAATCCGTCGAGTTGTGACAGCCTTCTATACGCTATTTCCATCAGAAGGGTGACATTGTCAAAATATCTGAATGGCCAAGGTATATAAAGTGATGCATCAGCTGGGCCCTGGCACACCCAATGTACAATATATGACAATAAACTGAAACAAATGCGTTTTATGTCAGAAAGACATACCGGAGGTGCTTCGCTGCCCTGCTTATTCATAACGGGACGCAGTTGGTGTAGGTTACAAGACTATCGCTGACAATACCATGTGTTTCGACAGGGTTGGTTGCTCACCTATGACAATTAACCTGTGGAGGTTAGATGATGGTGTGGGCATTAAAGTAAATTCCAGGTAAAACCAAATGACACGACTTTTGTAGGTTGCAATTCAACAAGACAAAACGCCACCGAGCAGAGAAGAAGATATCTCACATTGAAGACAATACAGATTCTTCCAAGAAGTTCACCCGCCAGTCTTTAGAAGAAACACCTCCTTCCACCGAAACATGTTTCTTCTGCCGCATGTCTCCAGTTGAAGAGTCTTTACGCAATGCATCGACCTTTCAGATTGACGTTCGCGTCAGATAATGCATGTGCAGTCAAATTGCAGGATACTGCCCTTCTTGCGAACTAAGTGCTGGGGATAGGATCGCACACGACGTGGCAACATCCGATGAACGTGAAGAAGACTCTGATTATAATGGCATCGCATTTACTGGACTCGTCTCATGTTTTGAAGAAGCCCGCTTGGACCGTGTTATTGTACCCGTTTTTAAATTGACGGACTTTGCAAACATGTACAGTAGCCCACTTGAACAACCGGGAACTGGTACAGCGGAACGTGTCCACTCCACAAGACTGGAGGAGAGACTACTTGCTTACGTTCCAAATATGGAAGCTCACAAGCAAGACCGTGACGTAGTTCTTGTTTACCGGGGCGGGCTGCGGGCCAGGATATGGCAAAATATGCGGGGCGGGCTGAATGATATAGTTGCGGGGCGGGTGCGAGCTCAGCTTTTTCAGCCCGCGCAGTTTCTCGCAAAATGTGCAGCTTGTTTGTGCCTCTTCGATTACTTGATAGCTCTTTGTGTGTGTGACACTGTGTGTTGCTTGCACGACTGCACGTGTGCGACGAATATATGCTGTGCATGCGTGCATGTGTTCATACATGTGTGCGTGCAACTAGATGTCGTGTATAGTTGCATGTGTGTGTGTGTGCTTTTAACTATGTTATGATAACATGTACTAACCATGACGTTTTGGTAAATACCATATTGCCAGTGAGCATTCTGGTAACAGAACAGTTTGATGACACATACTATGTCACTGTTTTGTTGTTTTAACCTGCCAGCTTTAGTCATTCATGAGAGTGTAAATACAATAATTCACATTAAAAGAAATCGCAGAAAAAATACAATTTTGCCTAGGAAGGTCACAGGAAATAAGGTCACAAAATAATGTTATTCAGATACTGTCTAGTTAATACAAAGGTTTGGTTTTGCATACCCGAGCACTATAAACATCGTTTGAATCTTTGACAACAGTAAGAAATAAGGTAGCAAAATAATGTTATTGTGGCACAGATCGCTATAGACTGCCCTTTTTACACAATCATACAATGATGCCAGACCTAGCTAACAGGTGAACAAGGTGAATATAAAATATAAGTAGTCATATATTAATTCGGATACCCAATTAAAAGTATTTTAATCAATAAAATAATGAAATTTAGTTAATGAAATTAATTAAGAAAATCAATAAGGATTATTTATGTTTGTGTCATTCCATGGTATCTGTTCAATCTGTTATAGGCTGCAGGCTGACTTTTGAAAAATACTGCGGACCGAACTGCGGGGCGGGTTGCGGGCTAAGTTACTGCGGGACGGGGCGGGCTGCGGGCTATGATGTGGTAAAATTTGCGGTGCGGGCTGACTGCGGGCCAAGTTAATGCGGGGCGGGGCGGGCTGCGGGCCAGGAGATGACCAATATGCGGGGCTGGGCAGGCTGCGGGTTGAATTGTAATTTGCGGGGCGGGCTGCGGGCTCAGATTTCCAGCCTTAGTAGATACGGAACACACATCATCACACAATTAAGCTCGACATCCGTGCCTCAACCAACACTCTCCCCGAAATAGTTACTGATGTTCAACAGTTCGCCATGTCGCAGAGAAGGTGTCAGTGCTTGTGATATTAAGCACAACCAAGAACGGGAAACACCACTGCCGATCCATCTAGGTGTGATGGTCCATACCAAGATTCACAGACGTGATCTTGTAGACACTCTATGTGTGGTTCATCAGTACCTTTAAAAATGGGGACAAAAGGCAACTTTGGTATCGTGGATACAAAAGACTTAGTGCTACCTAACCATACTTGTATAACTACAAAGGCCAAATTACAATAGGCTCTCAGAGTGGTAAATTGTAACTAAATGTGTGCTATCCTGGAGGGTGACCTATTTTCCAAGGCGCTGACAATTGATTAATACGTCGTGGTTATGACGCGCCAGGTTCCTAGTTTGGTCGACATGTTTACGAATGCGCTGGTTCATGTATTTTGATTTATATTTCCTCCAAATCAGTTACAGTACTATTTTAAATTAATAAATGCTATAGTGTGCACCACGTGTGCACCATATGTTCACAAGTTAAAACAAATTCGATAATTACTTATATCGCAAATTACTTTACTGACTATGCGAAAATGGATATTAACAAATAAAAATATACCTAACCAAATTACATAATTGAAAATGGCACGATAAGTTGATAACAAGTCATAATATATGCTAAATAACGTACATGTTGTTACTAGTTCAACTTTGACTCACCGTCTGCATAGCGATAACACCAAACACAGATAACGGCATAAATGGTTACGCGGGTTGCAGACCGTATATTTCCGTTTGTTCTCATGTTATTAAAAAGCTTTCATCAATTTTCTGCGATATATGTTGAAAACCGTTAGATCACGAAAACAAACGCAATAACATTCGATGAAGCGCGACTCTATGCTACAACAGCACGTTATGTGATACGTAGACAAATAGGTTGCTAGGCAATATACCGCGTACCCCACGTAACGTTAAACGTAACTCTGCTCTAAAGCATTTATAGATTGTATAGTGACGGTTTTTTCACTCTCCACGCATCAACCCTTTCCGGTGGAGAGCTTCTTTCCAACTTTATCTCTGCCATAGCTGACTTTGCATCTCGTACAGTTGACGTAACGACTAACGTGTTGCTTGTTTTCAAATGGTTCGGCTGTAAATGTAAAAGGTTGGTGTTTGCAGCGTTTACACGGTTTCATGTTTATCAAAGGGACACGAAATATTCGTGGCTTTTTATTTTTATTGCAAAATCAGTTTATACAGTATAAACTATATCTATCATAGCGTACTGACCGCCCAAAAATGTTTTACTAAAGCAGAACCGACTTCATAATTTTAACTGTCGATTTTTATAATAATCCCGGCGCTCTCACTCAAATCGCCTTCTTTATCAATGTTATATCTTCTTCACATCCCGTATGTCTATATGACTTCCACATTATTTGCTTATACTTGATTTGCTAATGGCTTCTTTTGACAAGTTTATTTTTTTAGACCGTTCACCCTGTTTTTTTCAAGGAGGCATATTTATAAACGATGCAGTCAATTTCACTCGTTAAGATATTCCAGCATTCTGTTGTCTTATTCTTCACTGTGTTATTCCAGTATATCTTTGCCTCATGTCATGATATCTTCCTTTGAGAAATGTTTCCTGTATCGTATTTTCCTATTCCGCTCTCCTTTTACTTTGAGGCTAAAATATATCTGGTTAGTGATCACTAAACCCCAGTGGCTCACATATTTTGTTATTATCAACACATTCCTTCTTTGAAGTCAAAACGATGTCTAACACATTGTCTCTCCTGGTTGGTTCTAGTACATGTTGAGAAACGAAACTATCTTGTACTAAATGTAAACGCTTTTGAACCTCACTTCCAGAATTCTGTAGAGATGTCCACTGTATATATGCCCATAATTACCCCCCATAATAATATAGTCCCGTTTATTCACTTCTTTTATAGCATTTTGCATTTTCTCATTCTCTTCTATGCTTATGTTTGGACTTCGATAAACTAACCCAACAGTTAATGGTGAGTTTCTTGTAACTGTAACAGATGTAACAGATTCTTCGCATTGTCCTTTTTTTCTAATGTTATTGCATAAGCCTGTATGGATTCTTTAATACATAAAATAATTCCACCTCCCTTTCTTCCTATTCTATCTTTCCTAAACCTTACATATCCTGTTATTCCTAATTTAGCATTTGATATATAGCTGATGGCCCAAGATTCAGTTATACATATTATGTGATGGTCAAAACTCCTACTATAATGTTCAGTTCATTTCTTTTGTTTGCAAAGCTCCTTGCATTTAAACAAACACATTTATGACCAACTTTAGAAGAGTTTCCACATCCACACTGTTCTTCGCTGATTTCTTTATGCTGCCTTTATCTATGCCATCAGTATTTGGCTTCTAAGTGAGGCCGCCCCCCTGCGAATCGTTAGTTTAAATATTTGCAACCTGTTCCACTGTCAACAGATCGAGGCAGGTTCTTAGAGAACACTGCTGCCCCTTTCCACTTAGATGGAGGCCATCTCTCGTGTATGTAATCTTCTTTCCCACAAATCTATGAATCCAACTCCTTCGTCACACATCTGCTCGTACATGCGCAACCGCCCACAATTACTCTTGGCGCGTCACAATTATGCGCACTCATCGTTTTAAGAATCTTGAAATTACCTTTATAGAACTGGTAATATAAAGAATATGTAATGAGTGTTCACGGTGAACTGTGGGCAGTATATATATAGAAATTACGTTAACACAGGAACGTATAGTTCCTGTAGCGCCGCACAGCTCTGTACAGATATGTAGTTGATCATTTAATAAGCACCTTTTACCCACCATACGTTGTTGGTTGAATACAAATATGGCATATTGTGCGATACAAGTCTATACGCCCGTGTCACGTCGAAGAGACCCATTCTCGTCCGATCACTGCAGACAAGAAACTGCCCAGTTAGTACTTGAATACGACTGACGGACTGGAAATGCACTCCGTTTATAAAATAGGCACTTGCCTACATGAATAAAACTACATATAATCATTGTTACAGGTAAAAATCTATAAATGTCACCTAAGCTGACATAGTTAAATTCACTCGCGTGACGACGCCTCGTCGTTGATAAGAGTGACAACTATATCATGCCAACATTCGAATGTGAGCAGTCGTATATGGGAAGTATCTTGTAAACATATGCGTGACCAATGTGTCCAATGAGGAGGAATCAGGAAGTACTTTCGGTTTGTCTCGGTGAAGAATAGAGGTGATGGATTTAAACAATTGCATAATAGTCAGATTTTGTCTTTGACATCATATGATTGCATTAAAACTAATGTGACATTAGATATGGAGCCACTGCAGGTAATTTTTTAAATAACGAACTTACGTGTTTACCATATAGAAATGGGATACACACACAAACGTATAATAATAATAACGTTTTATTATTTGCGTCTTTTCAACAAGAACAAATTCGTCCAATAAATATTTATAATTTATATAAATAATAATAATAAATAAAGTATTTATAAATAGCCTAACATGCAAACATCTTAACGAATCAGCACGATATGTACACATATATTATTAACAATTTTTACAATGATATTCTATTAGCGGGATTAAACGCATAAACTGTATTAGCATGACGATGTTGATGTAAAATGTAATTACAATTGCTATAATATATGTTAGTTGCTATGCCGTATTAACCGATATTGCATAACTCATACAAAATATTTGGCTAGATTAATGCCAACTGTTATCACAAGTAAATAAATTCTTGCCCAGCAAGTACTGATATTGCAACGTTCATAACAAAAGTCATAATGTTTAGTACTGATCCCACCCACGGTGATATGTTGCGAGACATAATATAGTAATTGAGCTAAACTGGTTATAAGCCTCATCCTGGTTCCATCCGAAATGACATGTCTACCAGGACATTACACATCGCACAGGCCAGTTGTGGTAGCCATTTTTTTTATCACGTGGAGGTGTGTTGGTTACATTCGCTAGATGGCAGCACTGTAGCGAAGTAATTCCCTGCGGTGTGTGACAACGACCGAAGCAGCACAATGCTGTGAGATTGTTTCGACTGTGCGAACGTAATTGACCATCCCTTTGCGGATGCTTCAGATGACGAACCGGAAATGGAGTTATTGCCCGTCATGCACCGTTATCCACCGCGCAACCGCCGCGACCAGGTATATGAGATCAACGTTCGTGCCCAGTGGCTTTTTCATCTTCGGCCTCTTGTTTTTTGCAAGTCGACGTGTTCGATGAGCTAACAACGTCCTTTCGTTACCTCAATGTTGTCGAGTGCAATGTCCCCTGAGTATTCGTGGCCGACCACACCAACGAACGCCAGCTGGAAAACGTATAATCGCATTATTACTTCTATGTGTGCAATGTCGTGGAATAAGTATGCTCAAGAACCGGTTAAGGCATTTTTTATTAGATGATATCATCAGTGAAAAAGAATTATAAAAGCTTGAAGCTATAAATATCTAATAATATAAAAGTACTGAAACTGAACAAATTGTAAACGATGCATATTATATAAAGCTATTTTCCGATTAACAGCCCCTTGGCCACTGAGTGCATTAAACAAAGTATGACTTGGCTATCTAAGACATTATTTGTAATTGTACCACAGCGCGTGTTTCTAGCAGAAGCAGCACTAACAACGAAACAACACAAACTGGCAAACATTAACAACGACTAACAATGATAATAAGATCACAACCCAAGGGTACACGCCTAACTGGGAAGCCGTGGGGGGAGAATAAATAATCACGGCATCATCACCAGACCTGAACATCACGCACGCACAAAGAAACAGAACACGAGGACGAACACAACAGGCTGTGACTCTTACATCTAACAGGAGGACGAACAGCAACACACTGTGACTCTTACATCTAACAGGAGGACGAACAGCAACAAACTGTGACTCTTACATCTAACAGGAGGACGAACAGCAACACACTGTGACTCTTACATCTAACAGGAGGACGAACAGCAACAAACTGTGACTCTTACATCTAACAGGAGGACGAACAGCAACACACTGTGACTCTTACATCTAACCAGGAGGACGAACAGCAACACACTGTGACTCTTACATCTAACAGGAGGACGAACAGCAACACACTGTGACTCTTACATCTAACAGGTGGACGAACAGCAACACACTGTGACTCTTACATCTAACAGGAGGACGAACAGCAACACACTGTGACTCTTACATCTAACATGAGGACGAACAGCAACACACTGTGACTCTTACATCTAACAGGAGGACGAACAGCAACACACTGTGACTCTTACATCTAACAGGAGGACGAACAGCAACACATTGTGATTCTTACATCTAACAGGAGGACGAAGTGCAACACACTGTGACTCTTACATCAAAGTAGATAACATGGACGAACAACTTACCTTGTGATAATTATCCATGGTGACGTCCACTTTGGCAGAGAGCCAGGTGTCGCCATGGTCATTGTATTGTTGCCATATTGTCGTCAGTTCTTCCCACGTGTTCATTTTTGCCAACCGAAGCTCGTTGATGTGGAAGCCGTACATGTGATAGTTGAACGTGACGCAGTGAGGGCCAGTGATGTACAGTTGAGGTATCGCGATACTACAACGAGAGACAACACCGTCACAAACGGAACACAACGACACTCATATCATCTTACTACGCACAATCAATCGACCTAAATCAATTTAAATTGTTGTGCTACACCGTCCAATCACATTTGTATTCATGGCCAAACAGTCAGAATATATATATATATATATATATATATATATATATATATATATAACACACACACACAACACACACACACACACACACACACACACAAAACACACACACACACACACACACACACACACACACACACACACACACACACACACATTGTTTTATATACAATTCCGGTACTTCCGGTGAAGGATGTGCGACTGTCCACTCACATGGCTTTGTCGTTGTATCGGCGTGGACTGCTCGCCTCGATGTAGATGTAGTTCGGCTGACTGTCCGAGATGGCTGAACGTGGACCCGTTTCATCTGAAGGTGTCCGACCACTTTGGACAGTCCAGTCAAAGTTGTCGTTTGTCATTTGATGCATTCCGCACAGCGTCTTCCTACCGCTGTTGTCTTCGAACGAACACCGCCAGATGGACGCGCTGCTACCCACTGGAAACATCGACATCAACGTCATCATTATCATCATCATAATCATCATAATCATCATCATCATCATCATCATCATCATCATCATCATCATCATCATCATCATCATCATCATCGTCATCGTCATCACCATCATCATCGCCATCAGTACTACTACTACTACTACTACTACTACTACTACTACTACTACTACTACTACTACTACTACTACTATGGCAATTATATTAAGACTGCAACTTCTTTTGAACCAAATTCACCGGACATAAAACGTAGTGGCGATCAAGACAACACGGCTAGTCAATCTTAAAACAGTCACTATTTTTTAGGATCGGATTATTTAAATAGGTAAAATACGTTTAATAAAAGGATCAACATAAAATTGCAGTATATGAAAGTTTGGTAATTCACGGTATTGATTCTCTTCTATCCTTTCCACACTGTTTTCGCGAAATGACTCAATGCTATTATCACAGTGTACTTGTTATGTGGCCACTTACGTGATGGTCTAGTTGTTGTTGGCGGTGGTGGCGGTGTAGTTGTTGTTGTTGTAGTTGTTGTTGTCGGGCGTGTCGTCGGCCTCTTCGTCGGAACTTTGGTCGGTCCATCCATACGCTCTGTACAGTAACGTTTGTGTTAAACACAACATGGTAGAATGTGGCTTCGAGGTCGTTATGCTCCCATAGTACTATTAATATTATCGTTTGTTTGTCAGTATCTCACAGATAATTTGTTACTAAAAACAATGTATGAATTTGGTGAATCAGATAAATATTTAACTTAATAATTTCCAGCAATGTCTTAATGTGCCTGTGCCACTATTATACTATTTCGTTTGCAATGACGTTGTTTATACACCAGCAACTGCTGCAGCGTCACTTTTCGCGACTGCTGTTGTTGTCTTGTCAATGCATGTGATGATAATACAACTACTGATGTTGCATCTATTACTGTTGATGATTTGGTATTTCTGTGATAGTAAATGCATGTGTGTGTGTGTGTGTGTTGTGTGTGTGTGTGTGTGTGTGTGTGTGTGTGTGTGTGTGTGTGTGTGTGTGTGTGTGTGTATGTATGTGTGTGTGTTGTGTGTGTGTGTGTTTGTGTATATGTGTATGTGTGTGTGTATGTTTGTGTATGTGTAAGTGTAAGTGTAAGTGTAAGTGTAAGTGTAAGTGTAAGTGTAAGTGTAAGTGTAAGTGTAAGTGTAAGTGTGTGTAGTGTGTGTGTGTGTGTGTGTGTGTGTGTTGTGTAGTGTATGTGTAGTGTAGTGTATGTGTAGTGTAGTGTTGTGTTGTGTTGTGTTGTGTGTGTATGTGTGTGTTGTGTGTGTGTGTGTGTGTGTGTGTGTGTGTGTGTGTGCATGTATGTGTGTGTGTGTGCATGTATGTGTGCGTATGTGTATGTATGTATATGTATGTGTGTGTATGTATGCATGTGTGTGTGTGCATGTGTGCGTGTGTGTGCGTATGTGTGTGCGTATATGTGCGTGCGTGCGTGTGTTTGTGTGTGAGTGTGTGAATGTGCATTACCTGCGTAAAAGGAAGCCTTGAAGCCCCTCTTGGCCGTGTTCCACGGCACAGTCCAATTAGTCCTGAAGACAACGGACATCTCCTCCGTCTCGCTCCACAGTACACTCGTAGGCTTACGGTAGCAGCAGAACCTGTCAACGACACATCCGTGTGATTACCGTTGCATCGGTCCTGGTATCACTTTACAAAACTAATCTATATGAGCAGTTCATATAGTATTTTGCACTGTTGAATGCATTAATTCAATTACTTTTCAAGAACACTAGAACACGACAACTACTGAATGTAGCTATTAAAAGGCATGAATGTGTGAGTTAATGATGTATATGACAGTAAACTTGAATTAATTAATTAATTAAGCCTCGTCTCACCTGGCGCCCTGTCTGCCGAGGTTAGTGCCAGTGCGCACCTCCACCCAGTGGTGGCACTGTTCCTCGTTGTGACAGTACAGGCCAAACTCGTCCTCGAAGGTGAGCACCACGCGGTGGTTGGCCGGGGCCTGGAACAGGTGCAAGACGCAGTATTAGTGGATGCGTTCATCTCTCAGGTAAGTATCAGCATATCTAGGGACACTTGAAATGTGTAAGTGATAGGTGCATTACAATTGTGTTATTTATCGAAAAGGTAAATTCCCAGTAACGCGGTATCCAGTTTATACGATCACTCAGAACATTTTACACTTACCTCAATGGCAGATATTTATAATCGAACCCCATCTCGACTCAAATAGTCATAACTATCATTCACGGTTAAGTGAACTGAAGCAACGTGGAATTAATTAACGTAGATTTCGAAATATTCGAATCGGGAGAAGAAAAAGCCAAACTTGGATTCTCTCAATGAAGATACGACGAAGTAATAACAACGCACTCCACGTCTAATGACATGTCTTGCATATATCAATGCTATTCACCGGACCTGTCTCGAGTAACTCACCTTAATTATCCAATTGCACTGTTGTCTGTTGCCGTAATGTTTGTCTGTGTCGTATCCGGGAGACTGGATGTACTGGGGCGAGGAGGTCGCTTGAACGGTGCCACCGCAGTCGGCTGTAAGAACGAGAACAGATGCATTAGATCTCTACGCGTCATACGTTAGTGTAGTTTACAGGTTACTCCCATTACTACTGCTATTGCTCTACTACTACTACTACTACTACTACTACTACTACTACTACTACTACTACTACTACTACTACTACTACTACTACTACTACTACTACTCTACTACTACTCGCTACTGCTACTGCTACTGCTACTACTACTACTATTACTACTACTACTACTACTAATAATAATAATAATAATAACTACTACTACTACTACTACTACTACTACTACTACTACTACTACTACTACTACTACTACTACTACTACTACTACTACTACTACTACTACTACTACAACTACTACTAAACTACTACTACTACTAATAATAATAATAATAATAATAATAATAGCTAAAATTCTTGGAAACTACTTTCAGAGGCGCATCAAGACTAAATGGCTGGTCTATTTGGTAACCAACAACCAGTATTCATGTTGTCAACAGAAGGACGAATACTCCAGGGAGATGTTCATTAGCAAGGTCGTAAGGTCGTAAGGTAGCTAAGACGTTGACGAAGACAAGATCGCCAGTCAACGGGGCCGTTTCAGACTCGTCGTGTCACTCTTCCACGATAGACAGGATTTAGGACAGAGGTCACCTAAGGCGTAAACAGAGATGATAGTAGGGTATTTACCGTTAACAGACGGTGCCACTTCGTGACAATAGGTTCCGCCGAATCCGTCGGGGCATCTGCATCTGTAGCAGTGATTCGGGTCCTGGTAGCCGTCGCGTTCACACGGCCGAGGAAGGCGGTTGGGACAGGAAGCTGTAGCAGAAAGTGACAGTGTGTAGAGGAACGTCTACGCTAAGTTATAGATTTCTTACATTTTAACGATCATGGTTGAGAATTCGTGCTAAGGATTAATAAAAACATACCAACTTATTAAACCGAATTATTCACACAGCATGTGTTGATAACTTGTTTAACAATTCATTTTGGTTTAGATGACCAAAACCTGAAATTAAAAGGGTTTACTTCAAATAAATATTTGTGGATTTTACTTAACTGCGCCTAACTTGTTTTGTGTTTCATGCGATTAGCTTTATTTTGTTACTGTACTGGTTTATTGAAATACATATGCGAGAGCGAACTTCGAGCGTTGCTACTACAGGAAGTACATCGACGTGAGAGCCGCTTGAGAGGAGTTGGAATCACCGTCACACGGGCTTCAGGGTTGATATGTACGTAGCAGTATCGGGGTAGTAGACTTACCGCTGCAGTAGGCCAAGTTGACGGACTTTGCGTCCAGAAATGAGAGGCCAGTTCGTTGACCCATGTTGTGCTGATACAAGGGATTGATAGTCTCCATCGTGTTCTTGCCGTTACTTGAGCCAGCCTGTTTTAAAATGGACAAATTAGTCATTGCCGTTGGGTTTGTTTGTGTTTGTGGTTGTGCTTGCATGTGTGAATATGTTTGCATATTGTTTGTTCGTATACGTCCGTTCGTGCGTGTGTTCGTAATAATGATGACGATGATGTAGTCTCGGTTAACTGACTGTCGGTCGGCTGCGCAACTACACCGAGAAACAGTCTGGTGTCTTTGCCAGGTTATGAATATTATCCGAGTGGGGCTAAACAATGCTGCCACCTCACCGATACCGGTTAATCCTGCCGTAATTCCTATTTTAAACAACTGCAATTTTGAATACTTTTCATAGAATATCAGTATCTTGTAAAAGTGTATCGTTATTTTAATATTATTTCATAGTTGGCCTGAGAACCAATCAGCGTCTCTACCCTAATCTGGGGTAAGATTACGACGACGACGACGACGAGGACGAGGACGAGGACGAGGACGAGGACGAGCGACGACGACGACGACGACGACGACGACGACGACGACGACGACGACGACGACGACGACGACGACGACGACGACGACGACGACGACGACGACGACGACGACGACGACGACGACGACGACGACGACGACGACGACGACGACGAAGAAGAAGAAGAAGACGACGACGACGACGACAACTACGACTAAGATTATTTTGGTTGTTCTCACCCTCGGTCCGTAGTGCATGACGGAGCCGACGTCATAGGGCACACTGAGGTCTGAGTTGTGCAGCTTGAGGAACTGACCGCGGTAGTAGCCCAGGTTCTCCACCAGCACGTGCACCGTGTCGTCTCTGTCCCAGCGCTGCTGTTCGTGCCACAAGCCAAGGCTGTGTCCAATCTCGTGCACCGGAGTCCCGAACTGTACAACAAGACGTCACACATGTATTCACGTCATCTCGGCCAGAAGGACTACCGTTTTTCTCGGTTCAGCTTTTGATAAAAAAATGTATGCATAACTAATTTTACGCCAGATGCCAATGACAATTTCTGAGAATTTAAAGTGTAATTTTAGATTAAAACATCACGCACTTTATATTCGGTTATTCATATCAACGTAACTACTACAGTGGAAGCAATGCAGGTAATGTGTTCATCGTGTGTATATAAATACATTACAATGTTCTTATGTAATTCGATTCTATTTATAGCAACTCTTTGTTTGTTAATGCTGTGTTTTTATATTTAAACGATTTGCTGTAAATTATCAACATCACCAAACCGTAACACGTATGTAGACAGACAGACTATTTCACCCGTCGTGATCACGATGCATTCATCAACTGGTGATGTCAACATGGAACAGCATAGTACACTTGCTTGATACGTTTCAATTCATCCGTGTGTATAATCGTAAGTCAACAGTCCCGGTGTACTTACGTTGCTGATGCACGAAGCTTGCAGATTAATACTCTGAGGTTTCAGGTCAACCATGCCCACATGTGAGTAACATCTGTGAAATGTCAAAACCAAATATCAGAAGACGTAGCTGATGCGTAAATGTGTAGAGACTTTTCAGTCCAAGGCTTGGACATGCTATCAACAGATGCTTGAGATACACTATTATATACTTCATTCGCAATATCCCTGTGAAGCGTTCAGCCCCGATGCAGTTACTGCTCGGAAACAGTTCTACGTAATTAAGGATGTCTTGTAGACACAACTAACTCATTGTGTATTATCAGATAGTTATCTATTTAACTGAGTTAACTGTCCACTTTAGGGTGAAATGTACCACACAAGTTCAGGATGTCAACAGGGTGCACTGAAAGATTGGCATTACGATGTCATACCCGTATGGCGCTACACGTCGCAATAAAATAATGTAATCTTGATGACAAACGTATATTTGATCGTTTATCTCCACTGCAGTGGTCCTTTCTCTCAATTTTATCTCGAATTACCGGACTTTTCTCCATCACTCAATATAAATACAAAGAGTGTTTTAAGTCACAGGGACAACGTAGACTATCATACGGGTAAACATATCTTTACTGTCATCCATTAATCAGTAACATTATTATGCCGATGAATCTCATATGACGGGGCATGATTTTGTACGGGCAATTTGCTCGTATACACGTAGCGCTATAAAGCAAATGTATCTCAACCACGCTGTATAAGGTGCAAGGATAAATGATATCTCAATCTATTGAAAAGCGTAACGTGTAATAATGTTTATCTAAGTGGGTCGAATCAACACGATGTAAAGAAATCAGGATCGATAACTTGGCGGGCAGTCTGACTGACCTCTGTGCGCCAACAGCAACAACTACCTACCCGCTGTTCGCTGACACGAGGATGTGGTTCGTCGTCACTCTATCGTGGGTTCCGACTTCCCGGAAGCGGATACATGTCTGGTCGCTCCAGTGCTGGAAAGCGCCGCGGATCTTTTCTTTCTGCGATTCGGCTGAGCAAGAGAAGCGTCAAAAAGATGTAAACATGTCACAGTACGACGCCTACAGCGACAAAGTTGATCTAATGGGGGCGCCGTGCCTCGGGTGCAGTGAGTCACGTCTTGCACCAACAGATGAATACGAAATGAACTCTTCGAAATGTTGTGTTTGTTTATGGGTTTCCTACTGTCTACCAACAGTCATTATTTTATTCTCTCTTTAAATGTTGCGATTAGTGTGTGTGTGTGTGTGTGTGTGTGTGTGTGCGCGCGCGCGCCAGCCCGCGCGCGTGACAGTCATGCATGTGCGTGATCTCCATAAAAGACAACTGGTATATCATTGATCTCACTTCACAGTCAATACTAATAACGTTCTATTGGGCAACCCGCGATCGGAAAGGTTTCCTACCCTAAAATGGTCATCTGTCATGATATTGTTCCGAAAATCCACTCATAAAATTAACGACATTGTTGAGAAAGACCCACGCGTGCGAGACGCTATTTAGAATGAAAGGACCTTGGTTCAGCACTGCCATGATTTCCCATTGGAATCTGGTTTTTTTTAATAGAAATGTGTTATTTATAAAAGTCTTAAACACATGATTGTTCCACAACAATATGCATGAAAGGTGCGTGAAACGTGATGTCAAGGAAGGCACGTGACATTGCCAAATAGAACCACAAACGCCATTATTCTTTAGTTATATAGCTTCAAGCCACGATCCGTTACCTGCGTAATTGACAGGCGATTCATAATAGCGACATAGTGTGTATGAGTCACGCTGCTACGGTACTAGAAAGATTCATTGTGTTTCTGTCAACCGAAACGTAATGGCGGAATGTAGGCAGACTACTGAAAGATTGATATGAAAAATCATTGTATACGTCCGTTCGCCGCACCTTCGGGTATAGTTAATTGAGCATGATGATAATAGGCTGCCTCTTGCTTTAACCCCCCTTGTTGTTTACAATAATATTCAACATTGTCAGTTACAACAACAAATAACAATAACTCCATGATTTTGTCATCGTTGTTGTTACGGGGTAGGGCATGTTGTTACAGTGTAGGGCATGTTGTTACAGTGTAGGGCATGTTGTTACAGTGTAGGACATGTTGTTACAGTGTAGGGCATGTTGTTACAGTGTAGGGCATGTTGTTACAGTGTAGGGCATATTGTTACAGTGTACGGCATGTTGTTACAGCTTAGGGCATGTTGTTACAGTGTAGGGCATGTTGTTACAGTGTAGGGCATGTTGTTACAGTGTAGGACATGTTGTTACAGTGTAGGGCATGTTGTTACAGTGTAGGGCATGTTGTTACAGTGTAGGGCATATTGTTACAGTGTACGGGATGTTGTTACAGCTTAGGGCATGTTGTTACAGTGTAGGGCATGTTGTTACAGTGTAGGGCATGTTGTTACAGTGTAGGGCATGTTGTTACAGTGTAGGGCATGTTGTTACAGTGTCGGGCGTGTTGTCCGTGCCAGACGGTAGTTTAAGTACGATATATGTTGTACAACTATCGAAAGACTATCACAGTAGACGTGAACAAATATTGCAACAACAATTTGTGTTGGCTCTAAGTTATCTATGTTGTGTTCGGAACAACACCAACATATTTCTGCTTACAGTGTCGGCCGTCAAACTTCCACGGTATCGGCATGACGTTCCACTTGAGGAAGTTGGTGGTTGCTGTCGCTCGTTTCTTGCGGTCGTGCACCGAGTTGCGCATGTCTTCCAGCAGCTCGTCGATCTGTTTCTCCGTTAGAAGGATGCAGCCGTCCAGTAGATAAGGTGTTTTGTCGTCTTTAGGCACGCCCTCGGCCGCCAGATGCTGTGAGAACAAGAAGTGAAAATGACAGTGACTTGCGCCAGCATTTACGAGTACGATGACTTTTGCTAATTACTCACAGCGTTTATTTTTCCGAAGAGTCAAATAATCGTTTTATTATAATGTATATTGTATTGGGGGTGAGACGTAGGTGGTTGGTTCAGCCATGTAGATCACAAATGAAACATACAGTGTGTACTAAATATTAATCGTGTAGACATATTAAACGTAAATTAGTTGTTGTCATGAGCAATAAGACGCTTTCTAATAACCGTGGCTACGCAACTAAACCTGTCTGTTATAACGTAGATAAAACATAAGATATCTTACCGGATAATCAGCGCCTTTATTGTCGTCCAACGCTAGCGTTTTCAACTTGGCCAGTTTACGTTCAGCTCGTTGCCACTGTTCACACGGAGTGCCGTGACATCGCACCCATTCCTCTCGAGTTCCATTCTCGGGCTGCCAAAGCTTCGACCCGACACTTCGCGCCTGAAATAAAAAAAATTCTCTGTGACGTTTTGGTACATGTCGCTGAAATAATTGAAGTGACGGACACACATATAATGTTGCGACAAAAACCTGGCTTTTTGTGAAAGTCAATGGCAGTGTAAAATAGGGACAACCAGACAAGTGAAACGTGCTCCTAGTTGTAGAGTCAACGCACTAAACAGATCACTCGTTTCGAGGGCGTCATTTTCTGCGACCATGAGTGTCATTGTGTGTCTGACGTAAATAACTATAAACTTTCTGCACTCGTGAATACCCTCGTGGCTGTGTCTGTTGTTAGGGGGCATTACTGCAACACAAACACATACACGCACACACGATTGGCCAAGCGTGGCTTTTCGTAAGAACAAGATATCCTTTACACGTACGTATAACGAAGTTGTTGATGTAATGGCAATAGGCAATGGCATGTCCAAGTTACAAATTGGTGACACGTCGTCCGATGTCATGTAACTATAATGGCACCATTAAATAATGTTCAATACCAATAATATAAATAATCTGTCTTCGTAAATGACTATCATAATTTCACTTATGACACAGACTGCGTCTGAGCACGCTGTCTCGAAAGGTTATGCAAAATATTATTATATTCCAAATGATCCTATTAAGAAATTAGCAAATAATTATGATGTTCGTTAGACACATGCGGGGTCAGTGTCCAACCAGATGCATGAAGCAATGCTAAAACGTCAGCTTCTGACAGTAATGTCAGAGTTTATGTCAAACACGTGCCTGAAATGGTATTTATAAATGCACGTGGCAAAAATACACGTATTCTCTCTTAATATAAATCGATCGTTAAATACTTCCACCTCTGGGCTTGGCACATTCGTTGCTAACTTTTATGTTTGCGTCAATGGTGTACTCCAATTAATGCAGCTGAATCCAACTGAATAAAATACAAACAAACTTACTTCTGTTGTTGTCCACAGAAAAACGAAGGTGACGAAAATGCAGCAGTAGATGTTCATTGCAGTAGATTTATATTCACTTGTACAGAGCAGTCGACTTTCTTGTTACCGTTTTTAAAGAATCGTTAAACTGTCTTGTCGCGTTGTCACGGTTGTTCTGAAGAGCTTCAGTACAGCCGTCGTTTATATACTCTGTACAACACGCCTTTTGACCCGGATAGAAAGACCTACGTGTGTAATTGGTTATTTTAACGCGTCACTGGTCGACCCGTTCAAGGACGTAGTTGCGCGTTATCTACAGCCGCAGCGGCGGCACAGTGAATAGAAGCAGACAGATCGGAAGTGAATAACGCTACACTTGCTAACCGCGCCGAGTCCTTTGTGTGGACAGAACCGGACACTACGTGTAGCATTGTTTGCGTAACTCGATAGTGCTGATATAACCGATTCGGTTCACTTGATAGGTCCTTCCCAAACCCTTGCTGTTAACTGACGAGTCCAATAGAATCGTCATGTCAGGATGTCCGTTACTTTTAATCCGTGTATACAGGTAGCAAACCGTACACAACTGGAGTTTTCAGCAAAGACGCTTCAACGCCTAATTAATATTTTCGAATATATGAATCAGGTGTTTATCTTAATAAATGGTGCGTCATATCAATACGATGTGATAACTGATAAACAAGGATAGGTAATGTGTGCTGCGTCGCATGCGACTGTCAGGGATGAAATAGCTGATTACTGGATTATATAAGTGACATAACCTCTCATTTCCGGTTGTTGTCAAATCCCCAGCGTTGACTGGGAATGCTCAATGCTTTCTTTGCAAGGCAGCTTTGTAGTCGTACAACTAATTTTCAGTATTCCACTATTAACATTTTATTGAATGAATTAATGCCAATCGGTGTAGTTATGACTTGTTATTATATTATTCCATAGTTTATTGACTCCGATTAAGCATTCCAGTTTAGTATTTACATATGCTAGTGTTGGTGTATGTATGTGTGTTTGTGTTTACTCGCGCATGTTTTCTGGGAGTGGTTATATGTCTTCTTTCAAATGTTGCACGTTTTGCCTATTGAAAGAGGTCTTTCGGGAAATAGCCGACCCCGTTGGACACACAGTTTCAAGTTTCTCATTTGTACACTAATACCACGACAGGAAACCGCGGACATAAATTAGACTTCTACACCATATCTATCACACGAATAGTTTTCAAGCTACACCTGTTTGTTTTCTTTCAGTGCCCTCTAAGAATAGACTTAACTGACGTTATCCTATTTGTAAGCTGACCGCTATTGTATCAGGTCCTACTTGTAAGCTGACCGCCATTGTATCAGGATGTAGCTCTTGAGCCACGGATGACTCGACAGGAATTCCTTTATTTGGGGTTTAGTCCAAAGTGCAAAACAACTTCTCTGACGTTTCCTGTGCATCAGCCGACATGTCGTAGACAACTGGAGCGATAAAGTAGCAGCGTCGACGCCATATTATGTGGTTCAGGGTTTGAACTGGCACATAAACGGCTCCTTAATAAAACGACCCGGAACCCCGACATTTACAAAACAACGATCAACTGCATGAACAGGCTTCCTTCCAAATATATCTGTCATGTTTACATAAGCAGTAGATGTTTGAGTTTGTTCTTTGTGTCTTTGTTGTGTTTCATTCATCGATGTGCAGTGACCTTTATGCATTTGTGTTTACGATATTGTTCGTAATAACGGCGCAACTCACACAACTCGACAGAGATCACGTAAGAAGAAATGCCTTGATGGCGTCAAACAGTCGAAAAATAGTTTCCACTTCGTTAGCGGTGTTTATTTCACCGAAACCACGTACCCGTTGTCATTGCCGGCATATCGGGTTACTTTTTTCCGATCCTTCGTGTGCAAGTCGATCTCGACAACGTTCGTGAGAGATTCATGAATAACAGCTAATGTGAAGTGCGCAGTTGCGCTTCCGGAAATACTGTACCGTCGTGGTGTCCAGGCGTATTTGCATCACAAACGTATTCGCATTCTTTAAATTGTTTTCACTGTCCACATTAATGTGAAAAATGGGCTTCTGTTGCATGCAGGTATTGCTGTTATGCGCTTAGTCAATAGTAGTTGCGGGTCACGAATAACAGTTTTCTTGTAATTGATTGAACCAAGTCTACTATGGTGAATTCCTTCGATTTCAATTTAGTTGTCATTAACGTGATGTTGAACTAACGATAGCATATTATGAGTGATTGAAAAAATGAAGGGAAAGAGGGAGATGAAAAATTTAAACTCACATACGATTGTGCAAAATAAAGGATCTTTTAACCGTCTACGTCCGCAACGTATTGACAAATAACGATGATCACGATGATGATGGTGGTGTGGATGACGGTGGTGATGGCGACGGCGACGGCGACGGCGACGGCGACGACGGCGACGGCGACGGCGACGGCGACGGCGACGGCGACGGCGACGGCGACGGCGACGGCGACGGCGACGGCGACGGCGACGGCGACGGCGACGGCGACGGCGACGGCGACGGCGACGATGACGATGATAGTGTTGGAAGTGGTGTAACACAGAATGTATTCTTTATTAACGTTAAATCATGTTATACGCGTGTATTATTTAATGTTTGATCATGATTGTACCTGTCGCGGTAGAAACACGGAAATCGTATATCTCCTATACACTTCATCGGTGACACATCAATTTATAAATACTACGTACACGTAGCAATGAATAAAACCATGTTCGCGTCAAATAGTGTCTTTGCGATATGTGTTTCTAGAATTAACATTCTGATCTCAGTGACCTGTTTTAAGTTAGCAACATGCACCAAATGGTACGTTAGGCTTCAGAACGCCCATGTTAGGAGAATGGAATTTAGAAACAAAGGCTGATAAACGTAATAGGGCTAAGACAAACATGTTCTTAAGTTAACTTCAATACATATAGCAAGGATAATAAAACAATATTTTGAAAAAATCACGCATACATAGATACACTGTTTGGAGACAGTATGAGACTATATAAGAGATTTCGGAGTACAACGTATCATATGTTGACGTCAACTTACTCTCCTTGACACAGTGGAACACACGTGTTCGTATTAATTGCACGTACATTTCGGAAATCCGTATCATTTAAAGGTGTAGCAAATTATAAATAAACAAATAATAATCGAGCAAAGAGAAACGGATGTCCTAGTAGCAAACCAAGCGAGACGAAGGTAATTGTGGTCCGACCACAATGTACATTGACCAAAATGAGATGTCATTGTACGAATAGACATCGTGACCAATCCGGATCTTGATAGAAGGCCTTAGCGTGATGTAGTGTTTATTTATATAAATATACTTCCCCAATGAATCAACCCCTGGTGGACTCACAAATAAACAAGGAATTTACATTTAACCCATACATCGCACAAACCAATGCAATCCGCTCTCGTGGTGTGATTTTGATCAGTTTGAATATCAAATGTAAATATCTGAGTAGCATATAACTAATAATCATCGCCTAGATCACGGCCCCGTAACCCACGGAAAAAATGCTTACTGACCTGTCTAGCCGTAGACAGGCCAGCGCTGCATAGCGCTGCATAGCGCTGCGCTGAGGGCGTTGTTCGGCCACGCGTGACGAAATTACGCAGCGGTTTGTGTCTCACCGTAGGATCCTTCATTTGTGTTTACGCAATACATCATGCGATATAGTCAGTGTCAAACATCTTTGCTAAATACCGGTCAACTGTGCCACCCACCAATAGGTTGCGCAATGGTAGACAGAACACGTAGAAACACAGGAGATAATTGGTAGAAATAAATAACATGCCTGCCCCCAACCGATAAAACCACGGGTTTGGGTAATGAATCAACTTGCACCATATGGCATATTAGTGAACTGCATCAACTGTAGTACTTTGTAGAAAACAACTGTCACTTTGTTTAAATTCTATGCACGCTAAACAGGAGGACATTTCTGGTGATCAATAAGAATCACGAATATGAACAATCTGACCAGAACGTAGACATCACGTTGTGTTACCCATAACGTCTACCTATTACCAGTCTTCACCTTACACATAGGCATTGCATATCCATATATACTGCAGGATAGGACCAACTATACCTTTCCACATTTCTCTCTTCGATTAATTGCTTAAGCGGTATTAACATCGTGTCATCGTTTATCAGCCTGCCTCTCTCTCATCATATTAATTATTTATTTTCTGCTTTTACTATATCTCTTACTTTTGTTACTCTAATTAAAACAACGTAGGGAATAGATTATTGTTTACATAATGTTCAGCTAAGTCAATGACCCTCAATGTTTATTTTAGAGCTTATTTCCATCTGTGTTGTCAGCGCCATTTGTTTGGCATTTGAAACATTTAATTAAATCATTGGTTATTTCAGAGTATCTATTTAATAGCACTCTTTGACGAACATGACCTACTTTCTTCGAAAGTGCATGCTAGTCTAGTCTAGTCTACAGTTCGCTGTGTGGCTTTGTGTTCAATGTGTCTCTGAAGACCGCGTACGTGTGTGATAACAGATTATAAACAGTCGATTGCGGCCTGCTTCCAGATTGATAGATGTCCTTTGTGGGTGAACGACACACCATTCTGAAACCAAAAAAAAGGGGGCAATTGACCGACATGTCGCCTTTCTATAAGACCCATTTAATGCCGACGTGTTGCCTATAGGGCCATTCATTATCCACTATTACCCAGTGTTATCTATTCGTATGACATGACGAACGGGGGTGGTGCCCGTATACCAATAAAAGATCTACACCAGAAGATCAATCCTGTAAAATCTGATAAGGCGTCCAGAGATCGGAATCAACAGGTCGCAACAGTTCTGTGTCTGTACACAAATAACACCAAGCGCACGCAGATGTGGTAGGTCTAGTGGTCAAGTTCCTGCCGGAAAACAGAGGTTTCCCAGTAAACGGGATGGGAGGGAGAGGAAGGGATAGACAGATGGGAAGGCGGGATGATTGAAGGGAAAGAGGGGATGGATGCAGGGGGTGGTGGAGAGAGGGGCGGACAGAGGGCGGGACGGAAGCATGGAGTGGGAGGGAGGGAGGGAGGGAGGGAGGGAGGCAGGCAGGCAGGCAGGCAGGCAGGCAGGCAGGCAGGCAGGCAGGCAGGCAGGCAGGCAGGCAGGCAGGCAGGCAGGCAGGGAGGCAGGGAGGCAGGCAGGCAGGGAGGCAGGGAGGCAGGGAGGCAGGGAGGCAGGGAGGCAGGGAGGCAGGGAGGCAGGGAGGCAGGGAGGCAGGGAGGCAGGGAGGCAGGGAGGCAGGGAGGCAGGGAGGCAGGGAGGCAGGGAGGCAGGGAGGCAGGGAGGCAGGGAGGCAGGGAGGCAGGGAGGCAGGGAGGCAGGGAGGCAGGGAGGCAGGGAGGCACGAGCACGAGGGAGGGCGGGAGGTTAAGAGGTCTAGGAGGGTATGGAGCGCAGAATGGACGGATCAGCAGAGAGCGAGAGATAGCTTTAAAGTAAAAGTTTAAAAGTACAGAAAGGTTACCGACGAATATAAACTTAAACATAGCAAAACTGACAGCACAGTTATTATACGTTTACACGCGAGTCAGGTGGAAAATCACCCAAGCATGGCTTGGCCGAATGTCAAAAAAATACAGCAGTGCGCGTACTTGCGGGGCGAACCTATGACTGTGTGTATTATGCGTGTGCATAGGTGCGTGCGTGCTTATGTTTGTGCGTGAGACAATGAGTGTGTGCGTGCATTGGTGTATTATTTATGTGTCTGTGTGCGTGCGTGCATGCGTGCGTGCGTGCGCGTGTGTGTGTATAGAGGTGGTGTGTGTATTTGTGTACGTATGTGTGTGCGTGTGTGTATGTGTATGGAGGTGGTGTGTATATGTGTATGGAAGTGGTGTATATATGTGTATGGAGGTGGTGTGTATTATGTATGGAGATGGTGTGTGAATGTGTATGTAGGTGGTATGTGTATGAAGGTGGTGTGTATATGGTGTATATGTGTATAGAAGTGGTGTGTATATGTATGGAGGTGGTGTGTGAATGTGTATGGAGGTGGTGTGTGTGTGTGTGTGTGTACAGACAGATGTGGTGCATGTGTATGGAGGTGGTGTGTGTATGTGTATGTGTGTGTATGGAGGTGGTTTGTGTATCTGTATGGAGGTGGTGTTTATGTGTATGGGGTGGTGTGTATATGTATGGAGGTGCTGTGTGTATATGTATGGAGGTGGAGTGTGTGTGTGGAGGTGGTGTGTGTATGGATATGTAGGTGGTATGTATGTGTATGGAGGTGGTGTGTGTCTAATTGTCACCCGTCAATTACATCCCGGACAAACCCGCCCAGACAAACAGCGTGTGTACTGCGTTAACTGAAGACCTCAGTGCGATGTGCTTAGTCGTGCCTCTGCGTTACTAAGACCCATGTTCCTTTGTGTCGTCAACCAATTCTCATTGCTGCGCGACTTCAATGCGAACCACCCAGGAACTGCGGCGTATCGACGACAAGTTGAAAACAATCGAGATCAGGTCAACGTTTGATAATTTTCTGAACACACATGCAACAAACTGTCAGATGCTTTGAAACAATCACTAGATGGATTTAGCATAGTCATGGTAGTCGGGGCTATTAATTCACGAGTATGTAAGAACACTCGTAAGAAAACTGTAGAAAAAGAACTAAGACAATTACATCTAAGCTGGGGCCAGGCTGCCAAGCAGGCACAGATGTGACGAAGTGGAGGGCCTTGTTTCTGCGCTGTTTGTCACTTGTACCGTCACACCGAAGAAATATGTCAAATATGTAAAAACCCAGGGGAAACACATAAACTGATACGTGACCACTTTGATGCTGACGTCACTGACCTGCTTTAGTTAATGAATAATTGCCCCTTATGACATTGCTCAATAATGATGTTGATCACTATGCTATACGGTGTATGATCATAACCAATGTTGATCTGAGTGATATCCTAATAAACAGCAGATACATTGAATGTGAATGAATAACTACAACAGCTGTGATTACATTCGTAATTCGTATGTGAGACTTTTGATTACGTTTTCATTGCGGGCAACGATCTGTGTCTAAACTAAAGTTTGATTGACGTCATTGGGGCCGTGTTTATGTACGTGCAAGAGGGTTTGCATTCTCATTTGATAGACGATCGTAGCCTATATTGTCTTCAGGCGCTTCAATATATCGGTATTCAATATGAGGGCCTTTAGTTGTAGTTTTTGGTTAAGGGTATGAAGAATAATGTACGATTTGTCTGAGGACAACAGGAATGATATTTTGAATGTACAGAACGGTTAGTGTTATAACAGTTTTGACCCGAAAGAGTTCAATCATGTGTGTGTGTGTGTGTGTGCGTGCGTGCGTGCGTGTGTGCGTGCGTGCGTGCGTGTGTGTGTGTGTACGTATGTACGTATGTACGTATGTACGTATGTACGTATGTACGTATGTACGTATGTACGTATGTACGTATGTACGTATGTACGTATGTGTAGTATGTATGTATGTATGTATGTATGTATGTATGTATGTATGTATGTATGTATGTATGTATGTATGTATGTATGTATGTATGTATGTATGTATGTATGTATGTATGTATGTATGTATGTATGTATGTATGTATGTATGTATGTATGTATGTATGTATGTATGTATGTATGTATGTATGTATGTATGTATGTATGTATGTATGTATGTATGTATGTATGTATGTATGTATGTATGTATGTATGTATGTATGTATGTACGTACATGTATGTAGCCAGTTTCTGAAGAGAAATTATGGATGTGAAATGTTTGTGGTATTGTATTACATAATCTATTCTGTTTGTAGGTTAAGTGACAAACACATTAAATGACCACTTCGTGTGTGAGTAGATGGATGTTTAAGTAGTGTCAGTTTATAATAGCGTTCAGGTTAACACGTAATTATACGGATTGCAGGCGATGAAAATGCATATTCTTGCCTCATTAATGACTACTCTGCGTACACTTCCATAAAAGATCTCACACACCTAAGCAATACTTAAATATACCCTTTCCAATTCCCGCTGATAACTCTCCGCCCGCCATTGTTGAGCGAGTGTTTATGCCGTCCGTCCGCAGTCCGAATGCCGGGTTTACATTGCGAAATATCTGGGAGTCAACAGCTATTCTTCTTTTATATCACGGTACCGCGTTATTGTCGGAGTTTCTGCCAAGCAGCGGTTGGTGCCTACACCGTTAAATGACTTTAAATGTCTGCGGTTGGCTCCTCAATGTAACTTCTCAATGAAACAGGATACACAACGCGACAGTGGCACACTGCATAAGACATACTGGCTGCATGGTGATTAATGTGTTTCATCTACGCTTCGCTACACACGGTGAAACTGTTTACGCAGATTACGTCATAATATATAATGCCTGTTCTAATTATAGAGATATCCACACTGCTACCACTGACATAATCAATCGATCGTGTGTTTCAGTGATTTTTCGTCCTCACCGAGAATTTGTATTTTCTAAACTGTAATGCATATTTTCATTCTACAATACTGCCTTCTTTAAGTTTAAAGAAAGTAATGATATCAGTGTTCACAACCATTCAATATTTAATATAGATATATACTTTATATTGTTTTAATACCCTTCTAGTGCAGTCTGTAGTTGCCAAACTACATTACACCAGACCGCTTTTTATGCCTGAAGTCTTTCAGTACAACAATCAACTGTAATAGTTGTAACTTGTAGCCGTTTAGGATGTGGCTTTGTGCAAACCACAATTTGCATTCAGTCTTCACCTTTGTATTCATATTCATGAAACAAGTGTTGTCAATGTTGGTACAACAATCGCCGGTACATCTCAGATCACGTAAGGCAGGTGACAACACCGTCTTTGTGAGACAGTTGAGGCTCTTACTCGAGTGACCGTCTCCGACTGTAGACAGCACTAGGGTCACAAAGTATAAGATGGAATTAGAAAAACAGAACCCCACAAACATCAATGATATCACACGGTGACAGTGAACTGAACTGAACACGCACGAAGCGTGATTCCTTTTTGTGGTAGCCTAGAACTGGTGTTTGTTCAACGCATTGAGTTTGTATAATCTAATGCACCCCTTTGGCTTTATACTCTTTCTATTTTGCTATCTGGCGACCACGCTTATTAAACAAATATCTAGTACACGCGGTGTCGCGCTGTTGAATAAGAAAACGGCAGGAGAGCAACGCACAAATAGATATTCGATTCGATTCGATTCGATTCGATTCGATTCGATTCGATTCGATTCGATTCGATTCGATTCGATTCGATTCGATTCGATTCGATTCGATTCGATTCGATTCGATTCGATTCGATTCGATTCGATTCGATTCGATTCGATTCGATTCGATTCGATTCGATTCGATTCGATTCGATTCGATTCGATTCGATTCGATTCGATTCGATTCGCGAGAGCGACACTGTTGTGTTAAAGGAGTAAACCCCCTGCGTCGACAGTTCGTCTGCGAAGGTCATAACATTTCGAACCACTAAAATTCCCACCATTGCTACAAACCGCCTCACGACCGGCGCGAGGCGTAGTCATGCTTTGTGAGGACGTGACGTCACCACGTCTAGAGGGCACCGATGGTACTCAACACAAAGGAGACGTAACGAGACCTCTCGTCATTCTCACCTTTTGTCACGAGCGCGGCTCGTTTCTGTCACGAATGTTCCGGGTAGAATTTCGTTGTGGTGACAAGTTTAACCACAAGTATCACACGTTTTAAACGGCGCCGGTTGTAAAGTATCTGATAAATAATTGTGTATGTTACCCCTGTGGTTTAAACGTATTACGATATGAATGACAGACACTTCAGCGGCTAGGCTTGTACGTCGTGACAGGAAGGGCATTTCTGAAGCCAATATTAGGTTGACGTCTTAAGCCTTTACGATCTATCATGGCGATATAACGTTTAATAGTAGGACCCCGCCCCGATACAGGATTATGAATTTTTCTAAACTAATTTCTCCGTGTCTGAGATAATAATTATACCAGCCTATCAAGCAGTTATTGGGTCGTATTAGTTATTTAAGTGAAGAATCGCATATGGTATTGTATTGATTGAGAGAAACAGGTGCTCACCAAGTAATATGTTTAGGCATCAAAGTTCACTAGCAAAGCCAACGTCATGTTGCAAAGCCAACGTCATGGTAGCTTTGTCTGTACGCTACGAACATTTTAGTGCGTAAAATAAGCTTTACAACTTGGTTACGGAGAATCAAAGACAACCGCTCTCACAGATGCACAACGATAACGTCTTGAGGATTGTAATAAAACGACACATAAGCAGCCCGATTGGTAGGATTGACACATCATAGGGTAGTGTTCAGCAAACGTTGGTTAGGCGTGGGCCAAATGTTGTGCCTTTGCCTCTCCGCGGGCCAAAACATTCAATTAGGTAAAACATAAAACAGAGACTACAAAAATGTCACCTAACACAATTTCTCAGCACAATGATGACGTTGACTAGACTACAGAAAGCTAGGCTTGGAGAAAGCAAATAAATCGCTACAACAAACTTCATCCGATGTCAAGGGGGTCCTAGGGCCTAACGGTATACAATGAACCAACCATTCCTGCATCGTCTCAAACGACGCTGAAAGTCAGCATTTATATTTTGCTCATATACGCGCGAGACTGTCTTCTGTACACCGTATTTATGATGTTGTAGTAAGATATTCGCCTACAGAGCAGCTTGTCATCTCCATATTACTGCAACAACTTCGACAGTGTGTGTGTGTGTGTGTGTGTGTGTGTGTGTGGTGCGTGCGTGCGTGCGTGCGTGCGTGCGTGCGTGCGTGTGTGTGTGTGTGTGTGTGGGTGTGTGTGTGTGTGTGTGTCGTGTGCGCGTGTGTGCGTTTGCGAGCATTTGGACATCTGTCCGTGGGTGCGTGCGTGATTTTGTGTGATCGTTAATTATTTTCTGTCGATGTGACAGATGTACTTATCGACCGTAAGGTGCTGCCACCTGGAGTACATATACATATATACACTGTATATATATATATATATATATATATATATATATATATATATATATATATATATATATATATATATATGTATATATATATATATATATATATATATATATATATATATATATATATATATATATATATATATACGCACACACGCACATGTACATATGCGCATGCACACATAGACACGCAAAAACACGCACACACTAGACTAGACCTGATGAGATGTGAATTTAGGGGAGATCGGAGCTAATTGTAACAAAAACAACACATTTCAAGATTGCGGGTGGGTTTCTTAACCGGTTGAAACTTTCGTCATGCCAAAAGGTCCCCACATATCTCCCGCAGATAATTGTTGCATAATTAAATGCCTGCCTTATTACATATTTGTTGCATAATGAGTTACATCGCTTATCCCGGTACGGTAGTGCCTTTTTTATTTAAAATGGCGTAACTTTATGACGTGTCGACGGATTCACGTGATATTACACGCGACATGCTCAAATCAATCCCGGTGTTATAACTTAAAAACTAGCCCCGGTCTCCCCACTGAGAAATTATTACACCAGTGTCGCCATCTTGCGGATAACATTCAAAAGGCATGACTTCACCGAGAAGATAGTCTAGTGAAACTTCCGTAATGTCGTTGCTCGAAGCCGTCAGATGTGACAACTGTATTGGATTAACTAAAAGATTTACGTGTTTAATAACAATTAATCTGTATACAATTTGCCAGAGGATATGAGAAACTAAACAATGGCAGAGAGAATGGACCAAATTCCTCAAAATACCCATCCCCAAGAAAGGAAACCCGAGACTATGTCAGAACTACAGAACTATCAGTCTAATAAGTCACCCTAACAAAGTGATGCTGAGTGTTCTTCCGAACCCAATCAAAGGGAAGGCTGAGGGAGTCCTAGCAGAAGAACAGGCAGGATTTCGACTACAAAGGAGTAGAGTAGAACAAATCTTCAACTTAAGACTGCTGGTATAGAAACATCTGCAGCACCAACGTGTCCTGTGTCATAACTTCATCGACTTCAAGAAAGCCTTCGATCGTGTATGGCACGAGGGCCTGTGTTAACGTTACGTTAACTTCGACACTAACATCACTGTACTGTACGAAGGCTCAAGCAGCCAATAGGTCGCCATAAGAAGGATGTGCCATTCCGACTACACACAGACCATAACGTAGAAACTGTCCATGGACTAACCTAGTCGGGCAACAAAACTTGAGTAGTGGAAAGGTGTCGTGTAACACCAGCTAACCGACCCTGCAATACAGGCGCCTGCTGATACACTCAATGGATAAAGTGCAGCCAGTCGGACAGAACTGGTGTATCAAATGCCATACAAAAGCAGACCTGCCACATGATACGGATTACCCGTATCCGATACGGATTTTGACGGGTTTTTAAGTGATACGGCCGTACTCCATTTGGATACGGATTTTTTAAAAATTATGGAGAAATTATTTTTTCTTTGTACGCGTCACAAAACTATACAGCATAATGGAATAATCGTTTACTGTTAGTGACTAAGTATATCGATTCGAAACGAACGAACTAAACCACTGATTAGTTTATTGTAGCGCGTAATAGGTGGCGCACTGGTAATTTGTTGTTCTGATATGGATACTGCGGTAGATGACTCAACGGGTGGGAACGAGGCGCGAGGCAGGCGCGTGACGATTATGAAAATTAGTACAAGAAATGGAGCTCGACGCCAACCAACGAAATCGTCTGCATTTCTGATTTCAAACTGTTGACGCTTGTCAGTGAAACTTCGATATACGCGCGAACTGCTGAAATAAATTGTCATTATTTGATGACACTGTCTGTTTTGCGGTACGCAGTTTAAATGTGCTGATGTGAATAAAACTACGGTAATCTTCCAGTTAACTGGCCTAAATTATTAGGGCCTTTTCAAAACGGTCTTACCACGTTTTTTCGATGTGTATGTGTTTGGAATGTTGTTCTGCATCACTCCCGCTAAAACGAAGTCAGATAAAAAAAATTGTGTTTAAATCAATTTAATGTCGTCGAGTCGACGTAAATAAGCAGATGTCACTGGGCGTGTGCAGTTAGCGCTCCCCAGACACACCACGACCGCAAAGGCGATGTTTTGCGATTTGCGGATATGCCCCAAAATTAAGGCTACATCATTATTTTTTATTCTATATAATGCAGATATATTTGTTTTAGCATAAATTTATAAAATATGGCTATAATTGTTTTTTATTTCGACTTCGCCATGCCGGACTTTGAGGCCCCAGTGCGCCTGGGAGCGCTAACTGCCCGCGCCTTGTGACATCGGCTTATTTACGACGACTCGACGGCATTAAATTGATCTAAAACACAATTTTAAAAAATCTGACTTCTTTTTAGGGGAGTGAGGCAGAATGACATTCCAAACACACACATCGAAAAAACGTCGAGACAAACGTGGAAAAATCGCTTTGAAAAGGCCTCAATAACTTAGGCCAGTTAACGGGAAGATCTGATTAGTGATACGGATTGATAGGGATTCTTACAGAAATGTAGGTCAAAAATACGGATTGCCATCCAAAAATGTGGCAGGTCTACAAAAGACAAGATGATGCAGGAAAATTGTCTAACATAAGACTCGACTAAGTCAAGAAGGATGTACACAACACATTAAAGGTAAATACACTTGTAGCTAGACAAATATGTCTGTTCCGCAAATAAATCCGCTCGCGTAGGTTACGCGACAACAGAAAACCGCATATTAGACCGGGAGATAACGCATTAATAAACAAGAATCCGACTGAGAAATCGACACGTAAAAGGTTAACGATGCGTTCTGGATAAGAACGCCTATCAATAGAGACGAATGCCGCTACGGTCTACGTCGCACGTGCGATAACGTCATTATACGTCATAGGTCCTGGAACTGTACGAGTCCTAACACATCTATCACGCAGTTGTGTTGTGGCAACAAAATGCTATGAACGTTGATGTTAGAATGGTGAAACACACGGTGGCGCCACCGTCGCAGCAATAACGGAAGTTTGTTTATTTACTGCAATTAACCTTGTGAATATTGATTATTCCCTCTCCCTCTCCCTCTCCCTCTCCCTCTCCCTCTCCCTCTCCCTCTCCCTCTCCCTCTCCCTCTCCCTCTCCCTCTCCCTCTCCCTCTCCCTCTCCCTCTCCCTCTCCCTCTCCCTCTCCCTCTCCCTAAGACGTAGGGGCGTGCGTGCGACTGTTTGACAGGGTTAATTGACATGCTTGCTAGGTACACGACGTATCAGACAGACGGTTGATAAGTACGCATGTCACTAATGTTATTGCGTCTGACCGTTGACCAGTGCACTCGTTTGTTCCGGACATATCCCCACGCCCCTCCACTCATGCAAACCTTGGCTAATTGAAACCCCGTTTCTTAGGTACACAGCAGGCCAGTTAGTGCACATTCGCTCTTTCGGTGTCTGTCTACTTATACTTGGTAATTGTCATTGGCGCCGGTCGGTGGGGGACGAGAGGGACGCGTCCCCCACTTTTCAGCCTGAGGGGGACAGCATAGAAGCCCCCCACTTTTTCAGTTCAGAAAAACAAATTTACTGGCATATAGCGAGACTGATCACTCCCGTCTCTTAAAAACCCTGCATAGGTCTAGTAGTAAAATTAATATACTCAGATAAAAATGTCCAACTATCCAGTGGAAAATCACCCATGTGTCTTCCGTAAATAAATCCGCTCGCGTAGGTTACGCGACAACAGAAAACAACATCTTAGACCAGAAGATAGCACATTAATAAACAAGAATCCGACTGAGAAATCGACACATGAAGGGTTAACGATGGTTTCTGGATAAGAACGCCTATCAATAGAGACGAATGGCGCTACGGTCTACGTCGCACGTGCGATAACGTCATTATACGTCATAGGTCTTGGAACTGTACGAGTCGAGGGCTAACACATCAATCATGCAGACGCGTCAACAAAATGCTTCAAAATGCTTTTAATTATATATATATATATATATATATATATATATATATATATATATATATATATATATATATATTATATATATAAGTAATATATATATATATATATATATATATATATATATATATAATAATAATATAATATATAAAAATAATATTATATTATTATATTCAATGCAGAAAGAAATCAACCTTCACAATGTCTTTATTCACATGCAGAAAGCAAAACAAAACCTGTAACAACCATAAATCACAGTGAGTACAGGCATCATTACATAACAGTACAATATACAACATCATGTAAGAAGATCCATCTCTGCACACACTACTTAAGTTCAATACTTAAGCCAAACATATGCCAACACTGGCAATTAACTGAATAAATAAGCAATACCTACGTATTGCATTAAGTAATTAATACTGCATGACTTTGGTGGCAATAATGAAATCAAACTCTTACTTAGTCTAAGACAAGTACATATTTACGCACACCCCAAATGGCAAATATAATATAGAAATGCAAGACTAAATCACGATATGTACCTGCCCACAGACAGATGTCAGGACTACAATCTCAGGCTTCTTGCTTCCAAAGCATTCATGAAGCAATCACGCTGCAGAACAAAAATATGTTTCTACATCGTTTCTACATACATTACATCAGTGCTGACCCCTAGTGCCGAACACCCAGACTTGTACTACAAGTCAACAGCTTGCAAACTCATTAATGTTAAACCACTGTCTTAATTTGTGGTCCATAATCAACAACCGTGCTGTGACACTAAACACGTTCTCTCACGATACATATATCGGTAAATACTAGCACTTAACCATAACAATACTGGTTACCATTTCTCGATCAACCCACGACCCCACGTGGATAGTGACGATTTGACTTAACATTTGATAAATACATTAATACAACGATTTGCCGCGTCTTCCATAGAAAAACAACCTCAGTGTTCAACGTACACTCTACACGGCCTGCTGCTGCACAGTTCAGTCAGTATACATGACAATCATAACAGTTAGCTGTGGCATCATTACCCGGTAGTTACAAGCCCATATCAGAGGATTTTGCATGTGGGAATACGAAGGGAAATTATAACTACTGCAATAACTATGTAACAACGTAAGTATTAACTGTCCACAATTATCAAGGCGCAATAATGGCTCACATGTTACAGCACTCATGGCTCAAATGTTATTATACAATTGCAGTAATTAAACTCACCAAAGCAACTTCCCACTGAAAACACAGCCTCGTGCGCCCGGCTGTTTGCTTGCTCTCACACTCTCCCCCAAATCCCGCTATCATCCCGCCGATCAAACTGCAGTGACACCTATTGTCACCAAATAAATGCACAAAATACATACAAGTGAGTCATGGCGCCATACAATAATATAATAATAAATAATAATATAATATAATATATATATAATATAATATAATATAATATATATATAATATAATATAATATAATATAATATAATATAATATAATATAATATAATATAATATAATATAATATAATATAATATAATATAATATAATATAATATAATATAATATAATATAATATAATATAATATAATATAATATAATATAATATAATATAATATAATAATAATATAATATACATATAATATACATATACATATACATATATTAATATACTATATACATTAATATATATACATATACATATATATACATATATATATATACATATATTATATATACTTATATACATATATATATATTATATTATATATATATATTAATTATAATGTATGTATTGTCTGTTTGTGTTTGTGTGTGTGTGTGTGTGTGTGTGTGTGTGTGTGTGTGTGTGTGTGTGTGTGTGTGTGTGTGTGTGTGTGTGTGTGTGACTGTGTGTGTGTGTGTGTGACTGTGTGTGTGACTGTGTGTGTGACTGTGTGTGTGTGTGTGTGTGTGTGTGTGTGTGTGTGTGTGTGTGTGTGTGTGTGTGTGTGTGTGTGTGTGTGTGTGTGTGTGTGTGTGTGTGTGTGTGTGTGTGTGTGTGTGTGTGTGTGTGTGTGTGTGTGTGTGTGTGTGTGTGTGTGTGTGTGACTGTGTGTGTGACTGTGTGTGTGACTGTGTGTGTGACTGTGTGTGCGTGTGCCACCGACCGGCAACTGTGAAAGGTAGCTCTGTATTGGCGGTCATTTATTAGTTTTACTGCCTAAATCTATTTAATTTACAATACAGGGAACTTTGGAATAATTCATAACAAACTCACGATATGAAAGGTTGTGACAACCAGAAGTGAAGTGAGGTGCCACTTTGAACTAAGCATTTTAAGTCAGGTCAGGCAAATAAATCAACTTATTTGAGGCGCCCGAGTATCAGAATGTTGTCCCAGAATGTTAGACATTGTAAGTTCGATTCAAATAATGTCAGTCTTTACATCGAGCAATTGATTACACTTTCCCATTAATCTATTATACATTTAACGGTTTCTTTCATCACATGTCCACAGACCAATGCATCAGGGCAGCTGTCTTGCAACTGCCTGGCCCTCTGCCTCGTGTCTTGCTGCCGTGGCTAAGTAGGCCTCTTGATGACGTGTGTCTCCCTGTCAGGCGTTGATCGTTCCGATTCTCATGAACGCGCGCAATCATAATTTCTTTTTTTTTTTTTACCTAGTCAATCCATAATAGTATAATAGTATATAATGAGGCACGAAACACTGCTTATAGAATTGGCGCTGTTAGCGTGGGCCTGAGTGACGGTAGCAGATGGTAATGGTAGCTTAAAAATAGAAGAGACAGACGTAGTTAGTCACGTCGAGCTATTTCAGTAGCTGTCAAATGCTGTGTATAACCACTACGGTTGACCTTGTTGTATATTTAGGTTTTGCTGTTGTTGTTGTTGATGATGATGATGATGCTGTTGTCGTTGTCATTGTAGTTGATGTTGTTGTTGCTGTTGGTGGCGGTGTTTATGTTGTTGATGATGGTAGTGGTAGTGGTGGTGATGATGTCGTTGTTGGTGTTGTTGTTAGTATCGTCATCGTAGTCGTTGTTATTGTTGTTGTTGGTATCGTTGTCGTAGCCATTGTTGTTGTTGTTGTTGTTTAATATGTACAGCGAACAAACCATGTTTTGTTGCATGTGTGTGTTGATATACATTCATTTGTTGGTCCCTCTGAAATTCCAATATTAAACATTTTGTTTCATATCATAACATATGGTGTCAAGGTTCCTTCTTACAACAGGTGTGAGAAGATGACATTGCGAAAGATAATAATTATACTAACACACATAACACACACACAACACTCACGCACACGCACATACACACATCACACACACTGAAACACACACACACACGCACGCACGCACGCACGCACGCACGCGCGCGCACGCACGCACAAACACACACACACACACACACACACAAATGCGGGCAGAGAAGACTGAATACCAGGGCAGAAACAATACACTACTTCGCGATACGGATCGTATCGCGATACAGACTACGTTGCCTGGCATTGACAAAAACAGTAAGATTCGCTCATTTGTTGTGAACGATTGACAAAAATCAACAGTATACATACTAAACGTCATAACTCGATATGTTGTCGATACTTAAACAGTTGTGGTTTATGCCGACCGTTGACTGGTTCACAACTGTGGCGGTGATACTGTTTTGCATAGTGCTATCATATATCGCAGCGTATCGCGATGCGGATATTGTGTGTATATCGTGCACCGTGCGTCTCGTATCACCGTACAGAAGACGGCGACAAAGACGGAGCAATACCGCGTCAGGAAGACGACGCTCGACAGCAACTGTTTGGCGGTGAACCGACGAGTTATGTGTACTTGCACTCGTTTACGAGTATCCGCCTTTGTAGATCCAAGTCGCCCCGTTCCTCGGCATGTCGTTCCCTGTATTGCCGCGGGTCGTTCGTTACCAGCGCCGCGAGCAGACGTGTTCCTTTGCCTCCTCCCGTTGTTGTTGTCGCTGCACCTGTTTCACGGGAACCCAAACAACACGCGTCTCTCTTGGCGGCTGGAGCCGTCACTGTCGCCGGCGGACGTGTTGTGCCTGTGCACGTCTGCCTGGGCCGTTTCGTTGATATTTGTTTTGTAGCATCCGAGACAATAAATACATCGTACTGTTGTTAAATACAAAGTCAGGATGCGTTCTTTGTTCTTATAACCATGAATACGCATCCGACGGATCTTTGTATACTTGTATGGCAATACAATCAAACGAATAATAAATATATCAATAACAACAACAGCGTCAATATAAACAGTAATATCGAACATAAATAACAAAACAACTACAAAAATATTACTACTATTACTAATAGTACTGTAGTAATAACGATAACAAGACTAACGATACAGAAACCACAGAACCGACATTAATAAACACTTTCGTCGTGTCCTGTCATATGTTGATTGTGTTTGCATTTGGGTGTATCTTTTCTGTGGGAAATAAAAATGCATTTGCGAAAATACTCCTCAGCTGATCGGTGACAAGACAAACATTGTAATGAATTGTTTGAATGTTTAACCCGGGTCGTAACTTAGCGACCTTGGTCTGCTTCTGTTTCAGTGAACTACAACAAGATTACTGGTCTGCAACCAGTAGCAATCATAAGTAACTAGAAGTTCCCAAATTGTGAATAAACGTGCAGATTGGCAGAAAAATGAACGTTGAAGATTCATATCCAATTACTTGTATTATGTTGCTGTAGAGATTATCCAAAATAGTCAATCATTTGCCGAGTCATCTATTTCACTCATCTAACAACACTCGTAGCCGCCTTGAACGATTTATACAACAACAGACCAGGGCTCAGGTTTATGCTAACAGGTTGTTTTAATAGAACATTAATGAAATGGACTGACTTAAACAGCTGTATCCGCAGCAACGATGGACATCTTTAAATCTAGCCTGGGAGACGATTTTAATTTCCCTCTTTGCTTTGGGACGTGCCCCACCCCCTACGTACATTATTGTAAAAATCCTATTGTGTTTGCAGATTAAGAAATAATCCGATTCACCACGCCGTTGCTTACTGTATCGTTCATCACAGATAAACGACGAGACAGGTAGTTGTGTATTATCGGCATTTCTTATCGCCCACACCAAAGCGTTTCTGCTTGATGTATCGTGCCTGAAAATAGCCACTAGTAAGTGGAAGAGCCGGAGTTTGCACCGCCTACCTCCCATTCACAACTGACCACGTTCAACTGTCTGTGAACCTCTCGTGTACACTGGCCGGTATTCAACTGCACGAAGGGATTTCCCCCCGGGTTACGACTGAACGAGTCCAGCTGCCAGAACATCACACACCGTCCTGTCGCCGTCAGAGCAACACTGCGTGCCGACACAAGTTCATTACCGCCGGACTGAGCGCGGAATCAGGAAATGCCAAGAATACTGAAGCCGAAAGAAGACGCCTTTGAAATCTGCCAGCGAGTAGCTGTAACCGCGGCTAGGCCGTTTCGACGCTTCCGCAATGCCAGCTATGTTGGCATCGCGGGCATGCGTGGTGTTTACGCTCGGAAATTTCATTCAAGCTTCCGTACGCGGAGGGCGGATCCTACTTCCGGGTGAGCAGCCGAAATAACGCCCGTCCTTCCGTCGTCCGCCGACATTTGTGCACTTCCGATTACTTTGTGTGAACACAGCGACGCAGTTTGGGGTCAGGAGATGGCTTCATTATAGACAGAGGTATTAATAGCGAGTCTGGATGGAAGAGCCGCCGTACGTGTATGGTGTCACTCTGATATACTTAGCGAATCACACGACAATAATCCTATAATTATTAGTGTTAACCACAAAGCCACGCACACACGCACACACGCACACACGCACTCACACACACACACACGCACACACGCACTCACACACGCACACACGCACTCACCACACACGCACACACGCACCACCACCACACACGCACACACGCACACACGCACACACGCACACACGCACACACGCACACACGCACACGCACACACGCACACACGCACACGCACCACACACGCACACACGCACACACACGCACTCACACACGCACCACGCACACGCACCACACACGCACACACGCACACACGCACACACGCACACACGCACACCACGCACACACGCACACCCCCACAGCACGCACACGCACTGCACACACGCACACACGCACCGCACACAGCACGCACACGCACACGCACGCACGCACACGCACACCGCACGCACACACGCACAACCGCACACGCACACACGCACACGCCACGCGACACGCACACGCACACGCACACGCACACGCACACGCACACGCACACGCACACGCACACGCACACGCACACGCACACGCACACGCACACGCACACGCACACGCACACGCACACGCACACGCACAGCACAGCACACGCACACGCACACGACACACACACACGCACACGCACACGCACACGCACACGCACACGCACACGCACACGCACACGCACACGCACACGCACACGCACAGCACACGCACACGACACGCACCACGCACACGCACACGCACACACGCACACGCACACGCACACACGCACACGCACACGCACACGCACACGCACACGCACACGCACACGCACACACACACACACACACAACACACACACACACACACACACACACACACACAGGTATTAGCCAAACAAAGTAATAAAATGCACATATATTCGAACTTCCATGACCACATAGTTTATGTCAGTCTGCCAACCAGTCCACCAAACTGCTATTACCGCTTTTGATAGTACGGGCCGAGTGTCCGTCAGTCTTGCTTAATCAGAAGTATACATTACGTTGCCCGCCAGTAACGAAGTGTCTTCAAACGTGAATGTTCGTATAATTCTATCATATATTATGACGAGGTGGTCTATTCTCGTCCATATAGGCCTACAAATTCATTAACTTAACATATAGTATTAGTTACGTGTCAGGTTGTCAAGTTGTTTAGTTAACAAGATTGCCACCTAGAGAATCAACTCTACAATGAAGGTGGACAACGAAGCCCTTCGGTATACCGAGAGTGCAGACTGTATATCTAAGTGTGTCTAGGTGCCCTTCTAATGTATATATTATGTTTATTATTGTTTAAACATATTAACACTACACGCACCCACGCTATCAGCTGATAATCTGTTCCATTCATTTATTGTTCTTTGTGAAAATGGGAACTTTCTAATATCTAGTCTACACTGCTTCTTTACTAATATGTCCTCTAGTCCTTCTATCTTCGTTAACAATAGGAAGTAAGAAATATTTCTATCAATATTTTAAACACTTCTATCTGATCTCCTCTCAATTCCCTGGTGTCTAGTGTTGCTAAACGACATTCTCTTAGACACATTGCATAACTCAGTTTTTGTATAAGTATAGTTGCTCTTTTCTGATCTGTGGATAGCATATCTATGTCCGTCTTGCGAAGAAACGTAAGAGGAAGGTCGGAAAAGGGGAAAGGACCCTATAAGCAGGAGTGGGCGGCGAAGATACTGACTCTGTAGCGAGTACACATATCTCGTAAACTCGTAAACTGGTAATTTCGCGGGTCGTCTCAGTATATGTGACCTACTTTACATAAGAACCAACAAAAGTCTAGTTGCTCAAGGGGCATAGTCGCGGAAACAGAGGACAAGAAGCAGCTACCCCCTGGAATTTCGGTGGACATAAATAGTTCTGACCTACCTCCACAATAAATCAGTAGTTACGCCGAGAATTCTGTAGAATGCTGCAGTCCCTTGAATTTCGATTGAGATAGGGCAAACATAAGGTTCTGTTCCCAGTAAATCAGATATTACGACAAGAAGGCTTAGACAACTGTGTTACACCTCCCCCCCGTCCGGAGTTTCGGTGGAAAGGATTAACCTTTATCCTAATGTCATCAAAATATTACCTCCGCAATAAACTGTCATCAATTATTATGCCTAAAAATGTAATGCAAGGTACTTGACTAATGTTAAAACCATGTCTTGTCAATTGGAAATTGTCAGTTGTTCTTCCCGAATAACATGAATTTCGTTTTAAATACATTTATATATAATTTATTTACGTTAGCCTCAAATGAAATCTCAGTTAATTCTGATAGCAACACAGTTCGCATTTCATTTTACCGATCCCCTGTGTAAATATATCTGTATCATCCACAAGTAAAGTAATTAGTATTAAATGAGATGCATTGCGTATTAATTGGAATAACAACGGACCAAGCACACACTCTTGTAACACTCCGCATATAATCCGTATTTTCTTTTTTCGGATTTCTATCATCGTAGTAAACCGTAATACTTATTTGTCAAATCTTGTTATGTGGTATTCTCCTAATGTCGAATTCTTTAATTTTAAAGGACACGGACAGTTAATGTTTTTGCAAAAACAAATCGAAATGCCATATCGAACTTACGAAGTATGTTAATTAATTTTTTTAATATATCTACTCTGTGAGAGTAATGCTTTGAAAGTTTGAAGACAATACACTGACGTCACACCAAGAATCACAATGGAGGATCTATGCAGCAAATTTCCAAAACAGAGACACTCTCACCAAAGCTCATCAAACTTTATTTGCATAAAAATGCATAATTTCTTCGACCAAAGAATACTAAATCTTGTCATTATAATGTTTTGACCACGTATCATATTTATAATGTGCACTGTATAGGAGAAATTAGGCAATCCTTTCCAGAAAAGAGTTTCGCATAACCAACCTCGGAGTGTGAATCAATCTGACAATTGAAAGCCGACAGGTGGAACAACGATAGACTCCCTTGTCCGCACGCAGTCTGAAGCTTTCGTTCTAGATGGCAATCATGTTAAATATCGTTACATCCTGTTAAAATCTTGTTAACTCTTACAGCCACGTAATTCCATAATTCGTTATGAATCTATATGTTTATATGATAGTATGTAAATTCACGATTGCGTTAATATTTTGCTATATACATTTGTAAAAACTTGACACAATTCAGGCAAGACAAAACGGACGTATTGTTTTGAGGTACCTCTGAGCTTGGTTTTCGGGTACGTACTCAGAAAAGAAGAAATCTACAAAAACGCACGTGACTGTCTTATTGCTAAGCAACTCGTTTGTTTACGTAATAAACGGCCGCGAAATAAAAAAAATTAACCAATTACGGGACAACGTTGAACGTATCTATTTGGTATACGTGAATCGTTAGCGGTTTTTCTAAACGGTTTTAATAAGTCAGGATATTCTCCAAAGGCGGTCCAAAGCGATTATATACAATGAATTCAGCCGGAAAGTTGTGCTCTATCGTGAGCGTATGTGTACTTCTTTACGTCGATGTTTTATTGAGCGTGGATGCCAAAGGTAAGTTACACCTAAAACAAATTCCACCGTTTGATTGACACGCACAGCTATTTGAAATATTGAGGACGCACGTTCCACGGGTGGATTTCGACAGAAACGTAGTACTGACGTATGTGGGTACAATGATTCGTTGTGCCAAACACGAGAATTTAGAAGCCGGTCGCTGGGTCCCCATGACGGATGACCTACAGCGAAAGCAATGTTTTACTTTCAACTAAACACTGGTTGGCGTTGACATTTGACAATCATTTACACATATACATGATGAATCTAGGACAACATCCCCTGCGGACAAAATCCTCTCGGACAAAATCCCCTTATTAACGTTTCAATTCAGACAACGTATTGTGTAAAAAAAACATTGAATCCCCTCTCCCAAAACCCTAACCCTATCCTTAACCCCAACAACTAATTCCAACACCTAACCCTAACCCCAACACCTAAGTGAATTAAGGGGATTCTGTCCGGAGGGGATTCAGTCCGGTTACCTTGGATGATGCATACGCGCGAGCACACAAACAAACACACATATGTGCACACAATTATGCATACACACTCGCACGCACGCACACACATACACACACATACACACATACACACACATAAACACATACACGCACGCACGCTCACAGACACACACAGACATACACATACATACAAACACACCACACACACACACACACACACACACACACACACACACACACACACACACACACACAACACACACACACACACACACACACACACACACACACACACACACACACACACACACACACACACACAACACACACACACATATATATATATATATATATATATATATATATATAAAACACACGCACACGCATGCACACGCACACGCACGCGCACACATACACACCCATAAACACACACATGCACACACACACGCACGCGCACACTCACGGACAACCACGTTATGGTGTGCGTTATAACTTGCATGTGACGTTGCTGTGCAAGTTTCACCCAAAGAAGCCATCGAAGCCTTCTACTACGAGAAATATGGCGGTAAGTGCAGTTATATTATGTTGTATTGCTCGCGTATAATCAGGAATTTAAAACGTTGAGGCGCAATAAATCGCCACTATAATTGTAATAATATGTTTTATCCTGAATGTGTCGTTATGATGGTTGCAGCCGCACCAACATAAAGAGAAGCAGGTGTCTAGTGTCTACCAAATGACGGTTTCTGTGACGTGTGGCATATAACAGGCAACTAATAATTACCGAGAACATGCCGATTTAAATGTTAACTAGACTACTATCATTCCAAAATGATTATTTATAACAATATAGCTCAATATGGCATTACAATATCCAAAATAACCTACTACCAAGCGTTCCATGTCACCATTCTGTTACAGTAACAACCACATGTATCAGTCATACATTCCATGTCACCATGATGTTACTGTGACGACAATACGTGTATTAGTCATACATCCCATGTTGCTATGCTGTTACATTGACGACTACACATGTATTAGCCATACATTCCATGTCACCATGCTGTTACAATGACGACTACACGTATTACAATGACGACTACACGTATATCAGTCATACATTCCATGTCACCATGCTGTTACAATGACGACTACACGTATATCAGTAATACATTCCATGTCACCATGCTGTTACAATGACGACTACACGTATATCAGTAATACATTCCATGTCACCATGCTGTTACAATGACGACTACACGTATATCAGTCATACATTCCATGTCACCATGCTGTTACGATGATGACTACACGTATATCAGTCATACATTCCATGTCACCATGCTGTTACAATGACGACTACACGTATATCAGTAATACATTCCATGTCACCATGATGTTACAATGACGACTACACGTATATCAGTAATACATTCCATGTCACCATGCTGTTACAATGACGACTACACGTATATCAGTAATACATTCCATGTCACCATGCTGTTACAATGACGATTACACACATATCACGCTGAGACGTCGCAGTAGCCTATACCACGTTACCTTTTGTCACAGTCGTACATGTCACGTCACCATGCTAACGCAGTGACACGTGCGTTGTCGCTGTCACATGCATCTCTCACACATATAACGTCACCTCGTCGTTGCCGTCAAAACACCACAACACCGTGCCATCACTGTCACAGGTCTACACCACAACACCGTGTCATCACTGTCACAGGTCTACACCACAACACCGTGTCATCACTGTCACAGGTCTACACCACAACACCGTGTCATCACTGTCACAGGTCTACACCACAACACCGTGTCATCACTGTCACAGGTCTACACCACAACACCGTGCCATCACTGTCACAGGTCTACACCACAACACCGTGTCATCACTGTCACAGGTCTACACCACAACACCGTGTCATCACTGTCACAGGTCTACACCACAACACCGTGTCATCACTGTCACAGGTCTACACCACAACACCGTGTCATCACTGTCACAGGTCTACACCACAACACCGTGTCATCACTGTCACAGGTCTACACCACAACACCGTGTCATCACTGTCACAGGTCTACACCACAACACCGTGTCATCACTGTCACAGGTCTACACCACAACACCGTGTCATCACTGTCACAGGTCTACACCACAACACCGTGTCATCACTGTCACAGGTCTACACCACAACACCGTGTCATCACTGTCACAGGTCTACACCACAACACCGTGTCATCACTGTCACAGGTCTACACCACAACACCGTGTCATCACTGTCACAGGTCTACACCACAACACCGTGTCATCACTGTCACAGGTCTACACCACAACACCGTGTCATCACTGTCTGTCACAGGTCTACACCACGTGCGCTCGAGTCGACTACAATTATTATAGGTCCTATCCCTATTATATTATAGGGATAGGACCTAGTATAATCGTAAACGACTCGAACGCATGTGATCTATACCATGTGAACTGTTGCTGCAGTCACGCATAGCGTGTCACGTAATCGAAACAATCATGCATACCACGTCACCATGTCGTAACATCGTGTCACCGCGTTGTCGCGATCTCATATACAATGTCAACATATCGACACAGACAAAACCACGCCGTGGACGTTGAAACATCGGCGTGCAGGGTCCGCCACGACTGGCAACAATTGTAGCCGGGTCAGAAAAGTACCCAGCAAACTGGCAAACCAGTTCGGCCCTGAACGACTGTCACCCATATACGAGAAGTACACGCACGCCTACAACATCCCCGTACTAGGTGGGTGGCTGTCACGTGCAACTGTACAAGACAGTACAGAGCAGTTGCAGTGTGTAGTTCTAAATGATGTGCGTTTCGTTATCTATGTTATAAACCAGTGTTTTTCAGTCGGTCGGTCGGTCGGTCGGTCGGTCGGTCGGTCGGTCGGTCGGTCGGTCGGTCGGTCGGTCGGTCGGTCGGTCGGTCGGTCGGTCGGTCGGTCGGTCGGTCGGTCGGTCGGTCGGTCGGTCGGTCGGTCGGTCGGTCGGTCGGTCGGTCGGTCGGTCGGTCGGTCGGTCGGTCGGTCGGTCGGTCGGTCGGTCGGTCGGTCGGTCGGTCGGTCGGTCGGTCGGTCGGTCGGTCGGTCGTCGTCGGTCGGTCGGTCGTCGGTCGGTCGGTCGGTCGGTCGGTCGGTCGGTCGGTCGGTCGGTCGGTCGGTCGGTCGGTCGGTCGGTCGGTCGGTCGGTCGGTCGGTCGGTCGGTCGGTCGGTCGTCGGTCGGCGTCGGTCGGTCGGTCGGTCGGGTCGGTCGGTCGGTCGGTCGGTCGGTCGGTCGGTCGGTCGGTCGGTCGGTCGGTCGGTCGGTCGGTCGGTCGGTCGGTCGGTCGGTCGGTCGGCTCGGTCGGTCGGTCGGTCGGTCGGTCGGTCGGTCGGTCGGTCGGTCGGTCGTCGGTCGGTCGGTCGGTCGGTCGGTCGGTCGGTCGGTCGGTCGGTCGGTCGGTCGGTCGGTCGGTCGGTCGGTCGGTCGGTCGGTCGGTCGGTCGGTCGGTCGGTCGGTCGGTCGGTCGGTCGGTCGGTCGGTCGGTCGGTCGGTCGGTCGGTCGGTCGGTCGCGTCGGTCGGTCGGTCGGTCGGTCGGTCGGTCGGTCGGTCGGTCGGTCGGCGGTCGTCGTCGGTCGGTCGGTCGGTCGGTCGGTCGGTCGGTCGGTCGGTCGGTCGGTCGGTCGGTCGGTCGGTCGGTCGGTCTCGGTCGGTCGGTCGTCGTCGGTCCGGTCGGTCCGGTCGGTGGTCGGCGTCGGTCGGTCGGTCGGTCGGTCGGTCGGTCGTCGGTCGTGTCGGTCGGTCGGTCGGTCGGTCGGTCGGTCGGTCGGTCGGTCGGTCGGTCGGTCGGTCGGTCGGTCGGTCGGTCGGTCGGTCGGTCGGTCGGTCGGTCGGTCGGTCGGTCGGTCGGTCGGTCGGTCGGTCGGTCGGTCGGTCGGTCGGTCGGTCGGTCGGTCGGTCGGTCGGTCGGTCGGTCGGTCGGTCGGTCGGTCGGTCGGTCGGTCGGTCGGTCGGTCGTGTCGGTCGGTCGGTCGGTCGGTCGGTCGGTCGGTCGGTCGGTCGGTCGGTCGGTCGGTCGGTCGGTCGGTCGGTCGGTCGGTCGGTCGGTTTAAAAGCATTTAAAACATTGTTGTACGGAAACTGAATTAGAGAAACTGAAATTAATTAGAGATGGCATTGTTGTAATTGATATTATATGTCAATGTAGTCAAACAATAGAAGTACATATGTATGTATATAAATATAAGGTTGTATAGAAAATACCTGTATAGTTGCCAAATAAATATATAATATTATACATAGTAGTTAATTAATAATAAATGACTACAACAATACAAAATTTGTGTTAATTGTAATTTAATAAAAACTAAAATACATGTGAAGTAGTAAACTATTAATTAGTAAATAGTTAAAATGATATGCTAGTTGAGCTAATAATAAATAATTATATAAATTAATAAAACATGAAGAAACCCTTTATGTCCATAATATACATACTGGCAACCATATTGCAGTTATATGTTATTTATCGGATCACTGTATGTTACGTAGTAATTGCATGCTATTTGCAGGATCATTGTACGTGACGTGATTAACTATCACAGACAAATTACAGGATCATCGTGCGTTCATTGCATGATATTCGTATACGTGTCAAGCATAATCATAGCACATTAACGCTAAGATTAACCATAACCACGGTGGTCACCAGTACGTTACACCGCGCTCACAATGCTCTACTTGCTGGATCGCCGTACGTTACTTGTAGGATCAAAGTGGGTATCAGATGACGCTATGAAGCGAGCGTGCTACGTGGTTCGTTTCGTGCTCGCTGACCGAAACGACGTGCGCCAGATATTCTACCAAAGATACGGGAGGGTGGCGATCATCGCTGGAGGTAGCAAGCTGTCCGATATCCCGGAGTACCGGTTCCTGACAGACAAACAGAACTACGACGACGCGGCGCAAGGACTCGGCGCCATCAGGATAGCGCCAGTGTCAACGGCTCGAGAGAATAACGTATTGTGTTACCGCAACGCAACGACTGAGGAAGACATACTATTTAAGGTGTGTTGGTACTTTGGTCGCTGTGTTGTGATAATATATATATATATATACAGTGATACGCTAACTGTGCACCATAACAAGTGCATCTCCGCCCAAGCGCCCATGTCCTGCTGCCTCGTTCTACGGTCATTCGTTTCATTAAACAACGACCTTAGCTTTACCAGATAGTACTGGCGATGCTAGTTACTTATTTGCTTTATATTTTTATCAGCAGTAGTGGTATTGCTTGCATTTGTAAAGCGCCACATTTCAGGTACCAACACGTTCATAAGCGCCTACATGTATCATAGAACGTACATGGAATCGTTAAGAGAATTTTCAAATAAAAATAAATATTTTATATTTCGGTAATTATAATATATTTTAAATATAACAACAAAATCGATACTATGTAAGAATCATGATATAGTGAGAATTACGTAAATAATCATGATAAATTAAAAACCAGACCATTCGAATTATTATACAGAAGTAAAATTAACTAATTAATTAATTACATTTAATAATTAACTCATAAAATACATGTTCGTAAAATGACACGCAGGACAATTCCTCAGTGGAAGCCAATTTAAATAAACGCGTTTTAAGGACAGTCGTGAATCTGATGGATGTTTAACGAATGTTTTCTGGCAAACTATTTCAAAATACTGGTCGGGACACAGAGAAAGCCAGCTTACATATTTTGTATACATTTTGTTTTACTAGAGGGTCTACTTTAAAAAATGTTGTGGTATTGAATTATCCAGCTAGTGCCACTGTTAGCGAAATGCAAAATACTATTCTGGCAGCTATAACTGGTCAAATTTAATTATTTCAAATACAAGTACATTTAATTTCTCATGGATTTTGTGTCCATAACTTCAGCACATAATTCCGGTAAAATAATGGCAAAGGTTGGTTCTTATACAGTGCAATATCCAGTCTTTGAGACTGCTCAAAACGCTCCATACCTTACTCCACTCCGTGGCTAACCTGTTCAATAGAACACTTACTTGATTTTTATGGAAAGTATTCAGCCAGGCGGCAGTTAATAGTGGAAGATTATCCTTCGACAGACTATTCCCCACTGTCTATAGTTTGATACTTAGTTTAGCAGCAGACTGGGTGAAAGCAGTGTAAATGAATTTGCCTAAGGTTCGCCACGTAGTCCATAACTCGAATCTCACTGCGACAGTCGCGGGCACGTTCGTCAATTCCACGTCTCGCGAGTTCACCTGACTATAGACAGTGGTGCACATTTGGGTACAAATACTCACTACGCGGAATACATTTGGGTACAAACATTCACTACGCGGAATACATTTGGGTACAAATACTCACTACGCGGAATACATTTGGGTACAAATACTCACTACGCGGAATACATTTGGGTACAAATACTCACTACGCGGAATACATTTGGGTACAAATACTCACTACGCGAATACATTTGGGTACAAATACTCACTACGCGGAATATATTTGGGTACAAATATTCATTACCCGGAATACATTTGGCTACAAATACTCACTACGCGGAATACATTTTGGTACAAATACTCACTACGCGGAATACATTTGGGTACAAATACTCACTACGCGGAATAATTTGGGTACAAATACTCACTACGGGAATAATTTGGGTACAAATACTCACTACCGGAATACATTTGGGTACAAATACTCACTACGCGGAATACATTTGGGTACAAATACTCACTACGCGGAATACATTTGGGTACAAATACTCACTACGCGGAATACATTTGGGTACAAATACTCACTACGCGGAATACATTTGGATACAAATACTCACTACGCGGAATACATTTGGGTACAAATACTCACTACGCAGAATACATTTGGGTACAAATACTCACTACGCGGAATATATTTGGGTACAAATACTCACTACGCGGAATATATTTGGGTACAAATACTCACTACGCGGAATATATTTGGGTACAAATACTCACTACGCGGAATACATTTGGGTACAAATACTCACTACGCGGAATATATTTGGGTACAAATACTCACTACGCGGAATACATTTGGGTACAAATACTCACTACGCGGAATACATTTGGGTACAAATACTCACTACGCGGAATATATTTGGGTACAAATACTCACTACGCAGAATACATTTGGGTACAAATACTCACTACGCGGAATACATTTGGGTACAAATACTCACTACGCGGAATACATTTGGGTACAAATACTCACTACGTGGAATATATTTGGGTACAAATACTCACTACGCAGAATACATTTGGGTACAAATACTCACTACGCGGAATACATTTGGGGCTCCCAAATATTTTAAAAACTACGCGGAATACATTTGGGTACAAATACTCACTACGCGGAATACATTTGGGTACAAATACTCATTACGCGGAATACATTTGGGTACAAATACTAACTGCGCAGAATTTGCAGCGCCGATAAAAAAAAGTTCAAGAAAAGTGAAGAAGATTTTCGATTGAACCTGCGTGTGCTGTAAGGGATTAGATTGCATAGCCCAATTACTCATGGGTATCGTTTCACTAAGATGAAAAGTTCTTAAAGAAAACATCACCATTAAACAAAATTCGTTGTTAAAAGAGTTTTTTCAAAGAGCAAATATCCACTGCCATATTACCGAGGACACTATTTCGATGACACACCAGTGACAATGTCTGACTGGCGGGTCATGGTGTTGGCAGTTTTCATGTATTCAAGACCACTGTTAAGGATCAAAATGTATTACATGTAAAGTCGAGCTTAAGAGCTCTTAACGACGTTAGTGAAATGATCTCCTGGAGACGTGGTACTACAGAACGTGCTCCACTAACCCAGATACATGTGTCAACTCAACACTGATTTGCAGACGCTCGCGAAGGGCATGTACGAATTGGCTCTCCGAGAAATCCCCACCTTTACCAAGCAACTCAAAGAATCCTACAAGTCGGCCATGGAGAGAGGCGCTTGGAAGAACACGTATGCCCGCTATACAGTTGAAGCCTACTTCGTGAGTAGCGTCTACACGGGCGTAATGTTAATGTTGCTTAGATCGTTTAACCAGTGCTTAAATGTCTGACAAAATTTGTAACAATTCCCCAGTGGAAGTAAGCCAATTTAAACAAAGGCGTATACAGAATTTTTTTGAATCAAATGCCTTCTGGCAAACAATTCCAAAGTGCTGGCTCGGACACCGAGAAAGCCAATTTACGTATTTCTGATGTTTTGTTTTTACCATAGGATCTAATTAAAAAATGTTATAATTCACGTTTTGCAAATCGAAAAAGTAGTAGTAGTAGTAGTAGTAGTAGTAGTAGTAGTAGTAGTAGTAGTAGTAGTAGTAGTAGTAGTAGTAGTAGTAGTAGTAGTAATAGTAGTAGTAGTAGTACTAGTAGTAGTAGTTGTAGTAGTAATAATAATAATGGTAGTAGTAGTAGTAGTAGTAGTAGTAGTAGTAGTAGTAGTAGTAGTAGTAGTAGTAGTAGTAGTAGTAGTAGTAGTAGTATGTAGTACCGATAGTAGTAGTAGTAGTAGTAGTAGTAGTAGTAGTAGTTTCCGATAGTAGTAGTAGTAGTAGTAGAGTAGTGTAGTAGTAGTGAGTAGTAGCTAAAGGTAGTAGTAGTATAGTAGTAGTAGTAGTAGTAGTAGTAGTAGTAGTAGTAGTAGTAGTAGTAGTAGTAGTAGTAGTAGTAGTAGTAGTAGTAGTAGTAGTAGTAGTAGTAGTAGTAATAGTAGTAGTAGTAGTAGTAGTAGTAGTAGTAGTAGTAGTAGTAGGTAGTAGTAGTAGCAGTAGCAGTGTGTGTTAGTAGTAGTAGTAGTAAATAAAGTAGTGTAGTAGCAGTGGGGTAGGTAGTGGTGTGGTAGTGGCATGGTAGTGCATTAGGTGGTGTGTGGTGGTAGTGCTGTGGTGTTGGTGGTGGTGGCGTGTGTGTGTGTGTGCGGTGTGGTAGTGGTGTGCGGTGGTGTGGTGGTGGTGTGTGTGTAGTGGTGTGTGTGGTTAGTGGTTGGTGGTTGGTGCAGCTGGCAGTGTAGTGGCTGGTGCTGGTGGTGTGGTAGTGGTGAGTGCGTGTGTAGTGGTGTGTGGTAGTGGTAGTAGTGGTGTGCGCAGTGGCGGTGGTGGTGGTGGTATTGGTGTGGTAGTGCGTGGTGCGTGGTAGTGTGCGGTGCGGTGTGTGGTAGTGTGTGGTGCGGTAGGTGTGTGTGTGTAGCGTGTAGTGGTAGAGTGTGGTGTGCGTGCGTGGTAGTGGTGGTGTGGTGTGGCGTGCGTGTGGTTGCGTGGTGGTAGTGGTGGTAGGTCAGTGTAGTGGTGGTGGTGGTGGTTGGCTGGTGGTGAGTGGTGGTGGTAGTGGTGGTGGTGTGGTAGTAGTGGCAGTGGTGGCATGTTGGAGCGGTGGTGTGTGGTAGTGGTGGTGGTGCGGTGGTATGGTATGGTGGTAGTGGTTAGGGTGTGGTAGCGGTGTGGTGGTGGTGGTAGTGGCAGTGGTATGGTGTGTGGTGGTAGTGGTGGTGGTGTGGTATGGTGGTGGTAGCGGTGTGTGGTGGTGGTGGTAGTAGTGGTAGTAGTGTAGAGTATCAGTAGCAGTAGCAGTGCAGTGCAGTAGCAGTAGCAGACAGTAGCAGTAGCAGTAGCAGGCAGCAGCAGCAGCAGCAGTAGCAGTAGCAGAGTAGCAGTAGCAGTAGCAGTGCAGTGGTAGTGGCGTGTGCAGTGGCAGTGTGTAGTGGTAGTGGTAGTGGTAGTGAGTAGTAGTAGTAGTAGTAGTAGCTAGTAGCAGTAGGTAGCAGTAGCAGTAGCAGTAGCAGTAGCAGTAGCAGCAGCAGCAGCAGCAGCAGCAGCAGCAGCAGCAGCAGCAGCAGTAGCAGCAGCAGCAGCAGCAGCAGCAGCAGCAGTAGCAGTAGCCAGCAGCAGCAGCAGCAGCAGCAGTAGCAGTAGCAGTAGCAGTAGCAGTAGTAGTAGTAGTAGCAGTAGTAGTAGTGGTAGTGGTAGTGGCTGATTGCGGGACTGTTTCTAGGGCGAGGGTGTTGGGGCTTTCCACAAATCCGATCCGTGGGCCGACACATACAACGAGCACCCCGACTTAATCTGCAAGAGACCAAGGCTGAAGAGGCTCGACTACCCTCTCTACAAACTTATGCTCGCCGTGTTTCCGTGCACCAACGTCTACAACCGGGTGTGCTTCAAGCGAGGCCGACGTGAGTAGAACAGTCTACGTCCGACGGTATCACACGTGACAAGTCACGGGTCATGGGTCACGGGTCACAGGTTACATGACACAGGTCACAGGTCACTGGTCACAGGAAAGGGCAGCGTATATGGATGATATAGGTCGTGCGTGGTAATCTGGTTTGACATAGAAAACCATGGCTTTTTCAACAATGGTAAACATTAGAAATGGATTTAACATATGTCAGATTTATACGATGGTGAAGTCACAGGTCATGGGTCATGGGTCATGTGTCACGGGTCATGGGTCATATGTCATAGGTCATAGGTCATAGGTCACAGGTCACAGGTCACACAGGTCACACAGGTCACACAGGTCACACAGGTCACACAGGTCACACAGGTCACACAGGTCACACAGGTCACACAGGTCACACAGGTCACACAGGTCATATGTCACGGGTCACGGGTCACAGGTCACAGGTCACAGGTCACAGGTCACAGGTCACAGGTCACAGGTCACAGGTCACAGGTCACGGGTCACAGGTCACGGTCACAGGTCACAGGTCACAGGTCACAGGTCACAGGTTACAGGTCACAAGAAAGGGAGCGCTGGAGTTAGAGCGTATACACGTACGCGTACGCGTACGCGCACGCGCACGCGCACGCACACGCACACGCACACGCACACGCACACGCACACGCACACGCACACGCACACGCACACGCACACGCACACGCACACGCACACGCACACGCACACGCACACGCACACGCGCACGCGCACGCGCACGCGCACGCACGCACGCACGCACACACGCACGCACACACACACACACACAAAATGTAGGGTCACGAGGGGAAAACACGTGAACCGTGGTGGTGGAACCAATTGTATATTTACTTATTTTGGATAACCTTTACGTTCTTCATAGCTTGGTGTTTGGCACACGAAATGCAAAGGTGACAGTTTATGAGAAACAAATGGTTCAGAAACAACACAAATACAGGGATTCCCCATCGCGACCTAATTAGGTCAAGTCTACGTTGATTTACTTACGCGAATGCTAAATTGAAACCTGCTGTAAACTACATCGAGTAGTCGCTTTTAGCTACGACTAACACATAGCCTAGTTTCGCGTAAAGCTATGTCAATTCATAAAACGGGCCCTGGCTATAAATTACACGACAATGGTGGGTGCCCAAGAGGGACTTCAGCTGTGGAACAATGTTTCGAGAGTCTGGTCATATTAACGTAGCCAAAACAGAATATCTGACAATAAGGGAGACCGTCGAACAAGTGCAATTGATCGGAGAAGCCTTGAGGAATCTATAGACCATTTAATGTATCTGAGATCCGTAATCACTGAAGATGAAATGATCGATAGTGACGTTTACTTACGAATGCAAGCCGCATGACTGAGCTTGCTGACACTAACCGGGGTGCTGAACGATCAAAAAGATGCCGTCGATGTGAAAAACGTCGTCGATGTGAGTAGAAATTTAGTAGATGTGTAATCAGAAATATTGCTTGACAAGTATACTTATAATAGTATTACATCCCCGCAGCGGACGAGTACAGACAGAGGTTGAGAATGAACTGTCGCCCTCCGCGCTGGTCCATAATTCCCACAGCGAGGTCGTCAAAGCCGAAAGGTAAGTGACCGGAAGTGGACAATGTCTACGTCATCGTAAGCCAGGTAGTGGTCGACAGTCCTGGCCATTGTCAGATAGCCTACAACTTACGCCATTAGCAGTTCTTAACCTTTTTATTGCGACCCAAATTCCGGCCGCGGGACTTTATCAATATGACGAAAAACAGTATATATATACTTGCTATAAAACTTGCTATAAAATATATAATATATATATATATATATATATATATATATATATATATATATATATTAGATTTATATACTTATGTCGTAACGTTAACTGGTTGAAGGCATGGGTTTTATAGCAAGTTTTATAGCAAGTATATATATACTGTTTTTCGTCATATTGATACAGTAAACTTGTATAAATAAACGAAGGCCTACATTATAGATTAGAACATCGATTAATGCTGCTTGAAGAGCGCATCGGAATCGACGCAGAATGTGAACATTCCTTGCAAATTATGGCAAATGTGCGTCAAATTATGGCAGATGTGCGCCAAATTATGGCAGATATGTGTTACATTATGACATATATGCCATGTTGACCAATTCACGTAGAAATTGACACAAAATAAATAAACATACAATCGAAAAGATGATCTGGTCGGATCTGTATTACTTGGCTTAGCCCAAGATCCTCATATCCACTACGTCATGAAAAACAGTAGATCTATCATATTTTATGGAGTATTACTTAGAACACCGGCAAATTAAAGCAAAGATGGCGGACGGAGACGGCAAGGTCATGACTTGCATCATAGTTGAATACTGGTTACAACCCGCTCAAAATTACTTGGTGAATTAATGTTGGGTTAAGAACTGATTTATGTTAATCCGCTAACTAGCCCACCAAATTGTTATTATCGCTTTTGCTCGTACAGGCTGAACGTCCGTCAGCCTTGCTTAATCAAGTATATATATATATATATATATATATATATATATATATATATATATATATATATATATATAATTTTATTTATTATATATAAATAATTTTATTTATTATATATATATATATATTTTAATTTTATTTATTATAATATATATATATATAATTTATCTATTATATATATATTATATATATATATAATTTTATTTATTATTATATATATATATATATATAATTTTATTTATTATATATATATATATATATATATATAATTTTATTTATTATATATATATAATTTTATCTATTATATATATATATATATATATATATATATATAATTTTATTTATTATATATATATATATAATAAATAAAATTATATATAATTGCAGTTTAGTCTTTACGAGACACGTGCATCACGGCAGGGTCAGTCTGTCCGCTCCCGTTAGGGTCATTTCCCCCCTACCGACCATCCCTTTACGTGTTATTACGTCCTGGTCCGGTTTCGGCTAATCGACGCTTAGCTTTATTGTAACGTAAATAGTCAGTCTCTGATATAATATATATATATATATATATAATAAATAAAATTATATATATACTGTATACATATATACATAATGCTACGTTGTTCGCATAATTATGTCATATATTATGTCCAGAGACTGACTGTTTACGTTACCAAGTAATGCTAAGCGTCGATTAGCCGAAACCGGACCAGGACGTAATAACACGTAAAGGGATGGTCGGTAGGGGGGAAATGACCCTAACGGGAGCGGACAGACTGACCCTGCCGTGAGTGCACGTGTCTCGTAAAGACGTAAACTGGCAAACTCGCTGGTCGTCTCGGTCCGTGACCTACTTTCACAGTCCGTGACCTACTTTCACTAGGGTTCGCTATAAAGGTTGTTGCTCAACTGTCGCAACCTACCGCTAATCGCATGCTGCGTTATCCAAATACGTAGCGTGTGAATAATTTACGAAATATCCGCATAAAGGTGCTAACGTTTATTTAAATTATCGACTGAACAATTACCTTGGTAGTTGCGTCTGGTAATTTACTGAAGTCAGCGTGTCAATTAACCTCATTAGATTAAACTTGTTGTTCACGTCGACTTCGAGACAACAACGACAGCCGTCAACATCAACACAGACGCGAGTGTATGATTGAATCGTGCATTCACGCGACGATCCCTATTAACTGTAACTGTAACTGTAAGAACTACTTTAATTAAGTATTGGTTCATCTTGGTTTAACATAACGTTAATTAAATAAATAAGTTACATGTATAAAGCCACTGAATTGTGATTCTTAACGAGAATGCTGCGCGTCTCCTAGACTTAAGCCAAATGTACTGGAGCCGTCCTGAGAACAGTCAAGTCCAAACGAAAGATCGTTAAAAAATTAAAACAAACCAAACAAAATGTGTTTCGTGGGACGTGATCGCCAACGCCACGTGTTGCGCTGTTTTAAAATTACATTTTGTAATTTGAAATGAGACAAGCAAAACAATCTAATTGAGGGGATACCAATTTAATTCAGCCGTGCCGGTTTCCCCGCCAGAACTCCAGTCTATTAAAATATATAGGGTTATGTAAAATATATATGTTATGTAAAATATATAGGGTTATGTAAAATATATATGTTATGTACGCATATACCTATGTTATGTACGCCAAACCCCAATGAGGGGTTAAAAATTTTTAACAAATAACCTTTTTTTCGAAAACACAATGGGC
>JAODUO010000053.1:2070000-2080000 GCA_025642075.2 Ridgeia piscesae | reverse complement strand
CGATGCTGTGTACACGTATGCACACACGCACGCACGCACGCACACACACACGTACGCAGACACGCACGCAAGCTCACACACTCGCAAGCACGCAAGCACGCACGCACACACATTCACACATGCACACGCACACACACACGCACACGCACACGCACACGCACACGCACACGCACACGCACACGCACACGCACACGCACACACACACACACACACACACACACACACACACACACAAAAGTACGCGTGCAGAGACCACCATGAGAGATGCCGATAAAAGCGAACTCTGCGTATATATCGTTGTTTGTCCTACAATCCAAGTCCATAGTATGAGGTGCGGTATTCATAACAGACGGGTGTGCCTTTATACGGGTCGATGTGTACATTGGCATAGGTGTGGTCACGCTGATAATACAAACTCGTTTAGTTTACCAGCAAACGCAGTAGATAAATATGTAAAACATCCACGTCGTAATGAAAAAACAATGATCGCATAAACACGTGGCCTCTTGCGATAGTCATTGAGCTTGTGTTCAGTTGTGCTCGTTAAAATACATCCAGATGAGTAAACTATATACATTATGTTGCGTCTCACCCGCTGAAGATAAACATAATCTCGTTTATGTGTACTAAGAAGAAAGATGTTGCGACGTTTGTTTACCCATAACAAATGTTTTTGATTACTGATACAATTTGTATCGAATAACACTGCAATTCTCTTGCGATGTGAGCCGGGCTGTTTGGTAGAATGGACTGGTCGTACAGTGACTGGTTGTTTTGTACTGAAAGATATTACGGCACCAGACAACTGGAGCAGCAGCATGGATCAGATGCCGCGTGAGTGGCGAGGATGCGTGAAGATCACGTTATCAATCGGATGTGCGCAACTGCGGGCATGAGGAAATACGCTCTGTTGCAAGCACAAATTGACAGCACTGTTGGCGTATCAGTTATCAAACGACCACGGAGGCCGCAGTTTGGGTTGATTCCGCAAGAAAGTAAAAGAAGTCTCGACTGCCAACAGCAGTGAGATAGTATGAATCTATAGCCTGACAAATGCAACCACGCCATCATGTTATCGAATATTGACGTACGTTGCTATTAGCAGGTGACAGAGACGTCTTCCAGTTCAGAACGACTTTTAACGAAGTTCCAAGAATGAGAAATGCAGTAAAATCCAAACAGCCGGGGAAAGAACGCCTGGTCTTTGCTACACGTAGTCGGCGTGTGTCTGTATTTCCGACCAAACGGATCAACCACGCGGCAAGCAATTTTGACTGACAAGCGACTGACGCAGACGAAACTTCTGAAGAATGAAACATTCACGCACGACGGGGAACCGCGCCGTGTCGCATGCTTAATAACGTTCGGGATTTTCCTTGGCCTGTTAACGCGCATGACCGGAAGTCGATAGGAACTTGTGGGGGCAGCCCATTGACGGGAAGGTTGCTGCTCAGCATCCGAGCTCAGAGCCAATGTTGACGGAAGCAAAACAACGTCTGCGTCTTTGAGATATTGCCCGAGTAGGCCTGCTACACATGATTCCTTTGTTTACTTACACGCGAGTTTCTATTCTTCAAAGTTTTTTTAGACGTAGATTGTTTCTTCAAAGTTTGTGTGTGACTCATCATAATTGTATTTGTTTTAATTCTTCAACGTTTCAGATACTCAACATCGACATAATTTATTCTATTTGAATTTAACAGATTACTCGTCAGTGGTTCTGGAAAAGGTGCTGGTCTTTTCTAATGAGTGAAATTGTATAGTTTGTTGTATTCGCCACCTTGTCATGTTTGCAACAGAACGCCACAATCTGTCACTTATCAATTTGATTGATCCGCCGCATCTGTTTACGTTGGTTCACTCGTCTTAATGTATCCAATCGTTATTGTTATTTATTTTACTTCTAATACGTTGTGAAGCTCCGCGAACAATTGTGGATGTGGCGCTATATCAAATATAATATCTTACGATAATATTAATATGTTGCTGACAGACTCCGGAAAGAAGAAAACCTTACCACCTCGACGAGGATATCCGTCACTTAGAAGCTCGTGCACAAAGGTGGCAAAAGTACCGAGGTACTACAGACGGAGCATGCGGATCGACAACTACTACCAGAAGTACATGCACGCTTACGGCATACCGGTTCTAGGTAGGCGCGCGATGTCATTTCTTACTTTAGCTACTCACTAGCTACTCAGCTTACTCACTAGCTACTCAGAAGTAATATAAGCGTATTCACCATCTTACATAGGTATTCGTCGTTTCAGGGTGAACATTTTAAGAAATAAAATGATCAACTGCACCACAAGAGGGCGTTACTCAGAGGTTAATGAGCGGCGCGCTGTAATTAAGCCAACGTGGTCCTTGTTTATCCGTCTGGGTTTGTTTTGGACGCCATCTTGCAAAAGTCATTGCCACGCTGTTATCATTATCGTATGTTATACATTAGACTGTGTCGGCATGCCTGCCACTAACATGACAGTTGCTCCTGTCGTGACACCGGCATATTGGTCATTAGTCCTCGAAATCACCTCAGCCGTCTTACGCCATCTTGTCACTTCCGAACACAGATCTACGGTCTTTCCCATTACATAGTTCCATTCCCCGCGTAATGTTCTGTTGCAATAATCATCATCTTAAATGACGTATGCCACATCATGTACGTGGCGTCATCACAGACGAGCGTTGCCGGCTGTCAGTGTTTGCAAATGTCCATTGAGAGCGTCTTTACGATCCGCCCAATCGTTGCGCTGTGTCGTCCAGTATCATTCCGTCACATTAAATGCATCTCACTATTCCCTCGGCCGACCAAATCGTTCCCTTTATAATCAGTCGGTCATTACAAGTGCGTTTGTGTTTTCTCGCACTTTGCCACGCATATTTCTTATCAGTTTGCTCTTGTTCCGGGTGTGTTGTCAGTGTAATGTGTATGTAAACAGTTATCGAGTTTATGACCTTAGAGAACGCCAGCGATCCACTAGACACTACTGTAATAGAATTACACACAGTTGAAATCCACTTTATAAACTAGTATCTTGTTTACTGAATGTTTGTAGGCGTGCCTGTGCGTATGTGCGTTTGTGCGTATGTGTTGTGTGTGTGTGTTGTGTGTATGTGTGTTGTGTGTGTGTGTGTGTGTGTGTGTGTGTGTATGTGTGTTGTGTGTGATGTGCGTATGTGTGTATGTGTGTATGTGTGTTGTGTGTGTTGTGTGTGTGTGTGTGTGTGTTGTGTGTGTGTTGTGTGTGTGTGTGTGTGTGTGTGTGTGTGTGTGTTGTGTGTGTGTGTGTGGTGTGTGTGTGTGTGTGTGTGTGTGTGTTTTGCGTGTGTGCGTGTGTGGTGTGTGCGTGTGTGTGTGTGTGTATGTCGTGTGTGTGTGTGTGTGTGTGTGTATGTGTGTGTGTGTGTGTGTGTTGTGTGTGTGTGTGTGTGTGTGTGTGGGTGGTGTGGGTGGGTGGGTGGGTGTGTGTGCGTGTTATGTAGCGTCTGTATTCATGCATGAGCGCGTGTGCTCATGCGTTGATCCACGCATATAATTCTAATTAACACACGTCATCATCACCGAATTAACACACGTCATCATCACCGAATTAACACACGTCATCATCACCGAATTAACACACGCCATCATCACCGAATTAACACACGTCATCATCACCGAATTAACACACGCCATCATCACCGAATTAACACACGCCATCATCACCGAATTAACACACGTCATCATCACCGAATTAACACACGTCATCATCACCGAATTAACACACGCCATCATCACCGAATTAACACACGTCATCATCACCGAATTAACACACGCCATCATCACCGAATTAACACACGCCATCATCACCGAATTAACACACGCCATCATCACCGAATTAACACACGTCATCATCACCGAATTAACACACGCCATCATCACCGAATTAACACACGCCATCATCACCGAATTAACACACGTCATCATCACCGAATTAACACACGCCATCATCACCGAATTAACACACGCCATCATCACCGAATTAACACACGCCATCATCACCGAATTAACACACGTCATCATCACCGAATTAACACACGTCATCATCACCGAATTAACACACGTCATCATCACCGAATTAACACACGTCATCATCACCGAATTAACACACGTCATCATCACCGAATTAACACACGTCATCATCACCGAATTAACACACGTCATCATCACCGAATTAACACACGTCATCATCCCCGTCCACAGGAGCGTCGAGTGTGTCTGACCGGGCCATGAGAAGGGCCTGTTACGTGCTTCGCTTCCTCCTCGGCGACCGTCACGACCTGGTCAAGAACTACTACGAGGCGTACGGCCGCGTCGCCATCATCCCGGCCGGGGCGAAACTGCGCAGTCTGCCCGAGTTCCGCTTCCTGCCCCGACAGTTCGACGACGAGACGCCCGGCCTCGGGGCGACCGTCAGCGTGCCCGTGTCGGTGGCCAGGGAGGAGAACATCGTGTGCGACAGTAAAGACAAGAGTCCGGACGACATCCTGCTGCAGGTGGGTTCACGGCCGACGTGTGTGTGGAGGGGGTTGTGGGGAGATTGTGGGGGTTGTGGTGGTTGTGGGGTTGCGGGGCGGGCGGGTGGGGATTGTCAAGGTAGAGGTAGCGGTCAGCGGATAAGGTGTGAATGTTATGTGTAGGATTAAGGATTGTGTCATGTGTTGCATTCACACACGCACATACACACGCACATACACAACGACATACAAACACACACGCACACACACATGCGCACACGCACGTACAGTCACACAACAACAACAACAACTACTACTACTACTACTACTACTACTACTACTACTACTACTACTACTACTACTACTACTACTACTACTACTACTACTACTACTACTATATTACTACTACTACAGCATGAGCAGCAGCAGCTACAACAGACCACTGACAAAGTATAGTTCAATTCAACATACATTATACCCTATTCCGTGCTACTTGCCTGTTGTAACCCGTCCCGTATCACTGCGCGCAGACGTTAGCGGAAGGCATCTACCAGCTGGCCGTACGAAAACAGATCCCGGGCTACGATGCAGAGCTACGCCGACTGTACAACTCCGCCCTAGCGACAGGCTGGTGGAAGAACACCTACTCCCGCTATTCGCCCGAAGTGTACTTCGTAAGTTGCGTCTTTGTGCCTTTCATTAACGTAGGTATCAAAAAACATGTTTATTTGTTTGTTTATATTGGTGGCGGAATGGTACATTTAACTGGTGTAGACCCCTGAATGAGAGTACGACTGATATATTAAGTTATTCCGACAGTGGATTGCAAAGGTACAAATTTATATTTATTTCACACGGATAACGAGTTCAAAAGCTTTCTTTAAAGACGTGAACCAAATCGTATAACGTCGCAGTCAGACTGATGTCATCACTTACGTCATTGTATACGCCGTTATTGCGTTATGACGTAAACAAGTGGTGCCATCGTTATCAAACGTGAACAGTCATTAAATCGTAACTGAAATAACCCATTTTGGATATAGCGTTGGCACACGAAAAAAATACAATCGCACGCATCAATAGGCCACCGTTCGTTCGTTGGCCATCGCTCCTGGAAAATGCGTCACCAACAATGTTGGCGACGCTTAATGCTCGCCCAGAAGTCTGCCGTCTAGATTCCTGGAAGTTGGAAATAATTACATCTAATTTAAAACATCCGATAATGTTCCCGCTAGAAGTATGATGTGGGCACGTTCAATAATAGAACATTAATGCTAAACGTATTGAGCATCAAACAATGATTCAGTAATAGCTAATGTCATTTAGACGAATATGAACATTAGGCTTCATGTGATTACTGTACCGGAAGTTGTCGGTTGACGAACGAATGTACTTCATAATGCACGGACTTGAAATGTCATACGTTTCACGTGTAATGAACGAACATTAACTATACTAGTATTGCGTTTCGGTTAGCTTGATTAAATCAGTTAATTTAATGTACACTGTAGTCATGATTTTTTAAATTGGTTCCAAGTAAATTTCCAACAACAACAAAATCAGCAGCAATAACAACAACCTATTGACTTGATCGTAAACGGGCCACTGGATGACAACATAACGCAACAACCGGGGCACTCCGGGTGTTCTCCGTAAGCAGATGGTGTTCGCTATAAAGGATATACACAGAAGAGCCAGAAATAGCAGACACACGGGAGATTCCGGCACTCCCGCGGCAGGGAAACGGGACGGCACGCGCCGGACCCTGCGCGTGTCGCGCTCGGCGACGACAGCAGCGCCGGAAACACGGCGGATAATTGCCTCCAACGACGCATGAAAGAAGCCGTGGATCGGCGGAAGGAAGCAGCAAGACCGTCCGTCCGGGTAACACGAGACGCCCACTTGCATAGCCTTTATGCCGCCAACAGCACCGCTCCCGTCAATGCCAGATGTCCCGCTCCCTCGTTCCAGAAACGCCTCGAGAGCGAACACGAAATCACCGTAAGCGAGCTATTTGTGGCAGGATTGCTGGAATAGTTCGCCGCCGGTTTTGTTTACGACGTGATGCGATGTAAAGAACTCCAGCTACCGAAGCTTTAATGACGATGCCGATGTACTGTTGACGAAATTCTGGAAATTGTTGTGCGTCGATGCGGAATTAGGCCAAAGATATAAACAGTCGGTTTAATGATGCGACGGTAAGTACGGCCCGGTGATGTAGTCAGATAACACGCGATGTAGGGATAATCGTTATCGCTGCCGCTCTCTTTGTTATTCGCCGTCGATAACCAACCGTTTCGTTGTTTCGGTAGAGCGAGGGAGTGCAGAGTTTCTTCAACGTCAACTCCTACGCCGATCCTCCTAATGGCTACAGCAACAGAGTGAACTCGCGGTCGAAGCTGCAGAACTATGACGCCCGGCTCTTCCGCATGATCCACTTCGTCTTCCCCTGCGGCAACAACTACCTGACGCGGTGCAACAGCAGAGGTGAGTAGGCCGGGACACGACACGTCGAGGCACCGCGAGTTCCCGTAGATTATGTGCACCTGAAGTTGTGTCCAAGTTTTGTCTGTAGGGTTCAATTAACTCGCCTTATTTTGTTCATTTGTATAAATTGCTGTTCTCCTCTTGTGATATGCACAGTATTTCCCCTGATATCATCAAAACCACCATCGTCGTCATCATCATCATCATCATCATCATCATCATCATCATCATCATCATCATCATCATCATCATCATCATCATCATCATCATCATCATCATCATTCATCATCATCATCATCATCATCACCCATTCATCATCGTCGTCGTCGTCGTCGTCGTCGTCGTCGTCGTCGTCGTCGTCGTCGTCGTCGTCGTCGTCGTCGTCTTCTTCTTCTTCATCACCATCAACAACAACAACAACAACAACAACAACAAATACTACAATATAGCTATCATGCATTGTATCACTATTTTATCAATCATCTTCATCAGGATGACGTCCTAAGCACGCGGTGTGACTCATGTGGTTCTTTCTTGCAGGTTACGAGAACCTCCAGAACATCCGCAGTGAGTGTCCCATTCCTGGCTGGAGACGTCGCCGGGTCGCGGTCACCTGGCGGTAGATCGCAGTGTCCTTCCACCCGACAGTACTGGACCCGAGAGTCGAGAACCCGCGTCCCAGTGCACACTCTCTGGGCAGCTTTGACCAACGGACGTAACGGACACCGCACGACGCATTATCTTATTTCCGGGAAGCGCACAAACTGCCGCCCGGGTAATTTCCCGGATAATTTGACACCGCGCGAACGTCAACTGTCGCGTGGATGCCAGATCGGATTCGGCGTCACGAAACTGTGTCCGACAGATGGCGCCTCGGTCGATAGAGAACGAGAAACATGCCTTGTGCTGACTCAATCTGACAGTCCGCGTGCGATGACTTAGACATGCAGCACTGTTTATATTCACTGACGCTGGTCGTCTGTGTTATGTACTAAACACGGTCGTTTGTGCCAAATATCGCCGCCGAAATACGAAATATATTTTTCTGAACGGACCTAAGTTACCGCACGCGTCCTGCCAGGTAGAATACGTCAAAGATCGAAACACAAACGTAAACGAAACGTACATTTATGCATTCCATTCACTTCCAATGACGCGCTTGTACAGTTGTAGAATATTTAAATTTAATATCGCGTTGAGATTGAAACATGTAAATGTACTCGTGTCTAGAATGCCGGCGTTCTGAGTGCGACCCATAGTCACACACATTTGATTTCTTTGAGTGACGCAAGAACGTTGCAGACCCACGATAGGTCGGACACACACTCAAGGTCAAGGCCTGTCGTATTTTGTCGCTATGATATGCCAAATGGTAGTTAGATTTAGAATAGTTTGTCGTCGTCAAATAGTAACGTGGACATTGGCGTGTTGCACGTTAGGTCATTACTATTAATAATATCTAAACGTCGACTTCATGCGGGTATTTTGAATATGTCATGATCTCCGTGGTGTGCTCGGTGGTAGCATGCGCATGCGTAGACATGGTTAAAACGTTGTGAAATATAGTTAACGCAGCGTGTACGTAATAATGTAATTGTGTCATTTCATATACAGAACATTACTTTACTGCACAAATATTCTAATTTCCGATTATTCCGATATATAATTATTACCAAACATCGTGATATTCCTAATTTAAATCAGTTTAATAATAGCTGTTGGCATTTTACTTTCCCGAGGCAAATGTCTAGTGTATATGACCATAACTGTTCACACGCCCGACTTAAATTGTCACTGTTATTATATAAATTGTATTGTCCAATGATCCGCAGTATGCCTTTGACGGTATCACTACAAAAACGTCCCCTTGCGTTAGTGTGTTCTACGAAAAATATCGGCGTGCATTTAATAGATGATAAATTCAGTGAGTTTAAAAACAGGTGTAGAGTATACTACCATTTTACATTGTTCGAGTAAAGTAATGTTCCTTATTTATTAACCCTATTATATTAGGCGTTGTGACTGTTTATGCGACTAGTGAATGTTTATTTATTTACAACGTTGGTAGTATTGACGTCGTGACAAAGCCGCGTTGTCGCCGCGTTGTCGCCGCGTTGTTGCCGCGTTGTCGCCGCGTTGTCGCCGCGTTGTCAACGGTTGTTCACGTTGTTAGACGCGTTCACTGTCAACCATGGGCAAACAGGTCGCGTGTATACTTAACCAAGGTATTCTACTAGTCGCTACGAACATGCCAACTGTAAAAATGCTATTGTGTTGTGTTATTAAAATGAATATTATGTTTTGCGATTAAACAAAACGGCGTCTGTTCTTTCAAGGACGATGCAAAGACTTTATAACCTGATGCTGTGTCTGCAATCAAAGACTGAGATGCGATGCGAATCTCCCGTTTATATATAAGTCAACTGGTTGATCGATTGTGCTTCAGTAAGTGAACATTGTGTTTATTACGCTCCCGGTGCTAAAACACGCCAACACTCCTAATTTTCCTGTTGCATCTTGAATCTCCCAAATTCCGAGAAACAATTAAATCTCCCGCATTTTCGCATTAGCGTAGCACTAATTGGTCAGCTCCGTTAACTTCCCCTGTTCAGTCCCAGTCATAAACGGGTTCCAGTAAATTATAGAAAGTTTTATGTTTCTTGTATCAGTTGCCACCAAATTACGTACATAGGGGCCTTCAAGAGTGCACTGTGTGGCCGACATCTCTTGCGCACGAATGCACTTACTCGCATTCATAAAATCACCGAATTCGGCCTAGAACTAACCGTTAGTCACCGCATTCCACCGACACGGAACTGTAGCCGCCATCCGCCTAGCAAACATGCCGAGTGGGACCCGTGACTGGGGCGTAAGACAAGCCGAGGTTGTGTTAACCAGTTATAGATCAGCGCTGGGTTTGTTCGGAACAGCGTGTATTTTGCTTTCTCAGTCCTGGTTTTAGTTGTCCTTATCTTATCGCGTCAAATAAAACGAGCCGTCAACCTGATGCGTG
>JAODUO010000053.1:1990000-2060000 GCA_025642075.2 Ridgeia piscesae | reverse complement strand
TCGAATAGTTGATGTACTATTGTTGTCAACGAAGTAATGACATCATTTCGTGGCGTGCGAATTCTACATCATTAAGATACAGGAGTCATTCCGTGCATTACAGTTGACAAGTTACCACCAGAAAGGGCAGGTACTTAGCAGGATATTGACATTTAATGTTTCCGTTTGTTGGCCAGGTTTCGAGGGAGAGCGAGTACATTTTTAATGTACAGCGCTTTGGGCAGAGTGGATAATGGATTGTAAATATTAAACATTATTATAATTATTGAAAATGGATGGCGCTTCTTTTTTGTTTACTGAACCCAAGATCGACACATGTCGTGATCCTCGTAAACAACTTGGCTGTGTCCAGCAATGTGGAAGTCAGTAGCCTGTCCATCCTACCCGGAACATAAGCCCGGCAAGCTGGGTGTGAAGCGTTGGGTGTCGTTTTAACGACGTCACCAGTTCGTCATCGTGTCAAAGTCTACTTAGCAGTAAGAAGCATGCCTAAAGCTTGATTACGTTCCCACGGCCCTAACATTTTTTACGGATTTCTTCCCACGTTCCTGTTGTTTAATGGATTTATTCTTACGTTTAAGTTTTATCTAACTTTCGATGCGCGGATGGTTCCTGTGGCAGTTTACCGTGAAACAGATTAGGCCAAAATAAATACATGTTTGGTTCAAGTCATGCGCCTAATTATTTTTACGTGTGTGTGTGTGTGTGTGTGTGTGTGTGTGTGTGTGTGTGTGTTTGTGTGTGTGTGTGTGTGTGTTGTGTGTGTGTGTGTGTGTTTTGTGTGTGTGTGTGTGTGTGTGTGTGTGTGTGTGTGTGTGTGTGTGTGTGTGTGTGTGTGTGTGTGTGTGTGTGTGTGTGTGTGTGTGTGTGTGTGTGTGTGTGTGTGTGTGTGTGTGTGTGTACATGTTGCATGCGTATGTGCATGCGCATGTGAGGGATTGCAATGTGTGCCTCGATTCGTGTGTGCATGCTACTGTTCGCTGGCAATTTAAAAACACATTAAGACATTCTTATTGATAAGTACAATATCTTGTGATGGCTGCTCCGGCGTGCGTACGTGTATGTGCGCACATGCGAGTGTGGGTGTCCATGCCCGTGCCCAACTGGACCAGTTTATTTCAGCAAGATATTTTAACACTGGTACTAAAACTTTCATAATGTTTTGCTTGGCCTGGTGCGCGAGTCATTTCAGATGGCCTAATGAGTTCAATGTTAACGCCTATAGTTTTACAAGCATCTGCCTGCGTGCATAGGGTGCTAAGAAAATTAGTCAGTTACCGAACTTTACGTTACGACGACTGCAATATAGATGATCCTATTCCCAACAAAAAGTACATATTAATGAAAACAAACTAATCAATCATATCAACTATCTCTATGTAGATGTACACCAATACGAAAAAGTCAAATTAGTTTTTTACTTATGTTTTCTTTATTTCAGATAGTTTAATACATTTATCCCAGTCGGTGTCCGTGTCTATTTGACATATGTTCAAACTAAAATTAGATGTTCTGCGTGGTGACTTCTGTCTCTAACCACACGTACGTGGAGGTTATCAACTGCGGTAATTCTGAGGAATTCTCGCGCTATGTGCGTTTCCGCGGTCTTGAGTGCCAGGTATTTGCGGTGGGCGTTACGGGCCCCAGCCTCCGTTAATTTGAACCCCAAAAATGTGGCGTCTTATACTTGAACTTGTGTACAGTGAAGGCTTCAGTAGAACTTGGTGTATACAATTTCTTCGCGTTTACGTCAAAGTGCGTCATACAAACAGTAACATGTAATAGCAACGGCATTTGTTGTTTGTGAAGCCAGGATAATATTGACTAACGAGGCAGAATTAATGTGTCCGAACACGATGATAAGACAGCCAACACTACTAATGGCTGACTTGGGGTCAAAGGAACAAAAGGGACTTGTCCAGCCCCCCTTTAACTATAATAATAAAAATAATAAAGACAACTTCTAATGCGCATAAATCCTTGGAAATGCCGCTCAGAGACGCATCCGTACAAAAGGTTTAATTTATCTCACGATCTATAAACAATTTCAATTATCAACAGATTGATTGATATGTCAGAGAACTGTGGTGGATAGGCAAGGTTGTAAAGTATGTTTTTTTTATATCACGGAAGAATTTAGCAATATTTTCAACTGATCTAACACTAGAAGGAAGCTTATTTCAAAGAGTCGGCACAGCTACAAAAAAACTAGTCCCAATATTGGTATTGACTTTAGGGATAAAAGGTAAGTCAGAACTAGATGATCGAAGCTGGACATGTTTTCTTACAGGAGTAAGCAATGAATGTAAATATGATGGATGCTTACAGGAAAGTGTTTGGTACCTAATAATACAGATCTTAAAGATGATACCATATCGGACAGGAAGCCTGTGCAGATATTTTAGAGGCGGGATAGCAAGAGTAAAACGTTAATACCTATTCACAACAGTTGCTAAGCAATTTTGGTCACATTGTTATTGTGTGGTATCCTTAAAGCCAATATTTTGGAGGAAACAAGAATTACAGTAGTTTAGTCTGGTAGTGACTATCGCAGTTGCAATGGGTTTTTTGCTAGAGTAAGAGGCAAATATCGACGAGTACGCCGTAACCATGGCTACACATTAACTATTAACTCGGCGCAATAATCTCGGCGTCGACGTCGTCGTCGTCGACGTCGTCGTCGTCGTCGTCGTCGTCGTCGTCGTCGTCGTCGTCGTCGTCGTCGTCGTCGTCGTCGTCGTCGTCGTCGTCGTCGTCGTCGTCGTCGTCGTCGTCGTCGTCGTCGTCGTCGTCGTCGTCGTCGTCGTCTGTCTGTTCGTCGTCTCGTCTGTCTGTCGTCGTCGTCGTCGTCTGTCTGTCGTCGTCGTTCGTCGTTCGTCGGGGCTGTCGTCGTCGTCGTCGTCGTGTCGTCGTCGTCGTCGTCGTCGTCGTCGTCGTCGTCGTCGTCGTCGTCGTCGTCGTCGTCGTCGTCGTCGTCGTCGTCGTCGTCGTCGTCGTCGTCGTCGTCGTCGTCGTCGTCGTCGTCGTCGTCGTCGTCGTCGTCGTCGTCGACGTCGACATCGACATCGACATCAACATCAACATCAACATCAACATTATCACCATCATCAATAGTATTAGTCACGATCATCATCGTCGTCGTCGTCATCTTCAGAATTATCATTTCCAAGACAAGCGGATATAGCAGTGGTACATTTTGCCTAGAGGGCAGGGAGGACCGTCCCCCCCCCTCCTCTACGGCCCGGAATGTCGCGGGAGGAAACGTAATCAGTGTTGTGGCGTTGGACGGTATAAATTGTGCACCCAGAATGTCGCGTGTGGACCAACTTGAAGTGTTCGGAATTCGGCGAATGACAAATGGGATTGCGAGTTCCACATGTGTTACCCGGGGTATATGATTTGCCTTCCATAATCATCAATTTTCCGCGTTGCTAGTGTTTCAAGATGTTAACTAATGCATAACAGGTTCCTGTATAATATGAATTTTAAATTGGCAATCGACAACCTATTGTTTACGGCCAAATTGGGAAACACGAGTAAATTTATTGGGGCCAAGTTGTCTCAACTACGCGTAAATCGAATAAGACTTTCTGCTCAAAACGTTGTGTTTATGGAACGGATATTCTAAATCACCACAAGTTATTTATTTAAATGGTAACCATAAAGCCTGTTTGCTAAATGTATTTTGCAAAATTAATTTTTAGTTAAATCCTTCCGAATTTAGAGGAAGTGGGACATTCCGGTATATTTTCCAAGATTTGTTCTGCAGATACATGATGGCGTCCATTTTATCATATCATTTTATTTGACTGACGACTTGTCTATGGTGAGAATCAGCAAAACTATTAAAACGCTGCAAAAACTGGCAGGTAAAAGAAACCGTTCTGGTTCACACACGCAGAAAAGGATAAATGTTTCGCGCCGTTCCCATGGACGGCGTAAGTTGTCACGGGTCACTGACCACGTCTCTGCTCTCTGCGTGTGAATATTACGTTCTGCACAGTGTGCGTTTGAGTGTACGTTTGCGTGTGCGTGTGCGCGTGCGCGTGCGCGTGCGCGTGGGTAGGTGCATGAATATGTGCGTGAGTGCGTGCATGCGAGCATGCGTACATGCTAGTATGCGTGCGTGCGTGGTGCGTGGTGCGTGGTGCGTGGTGCGTGGTGCGCGGTGCGCGGTGCGCGGTGCGCGGTGCGCGGTGCGCGGTGCGCGGTGCGCGGTGCGCGGTGCGCGGTGCGCGGTGCGCGGTGCGCGATGCGCGGTGCGCGGTGCGCGGTGCGCGGTGCGCGGTGCGTGCGTGCGTGGTGCCGTGCGTGCGTGCGTGCGAACGTGCGTGCGTGCGTGCGTGCGTGCGTGACGTGCGTACGTGCGTACGTGCGTACGTGCGTACGTGCGTGCGTGCGTGCGTGCGTGCGTGCGTGCGTGCGTGCGTGCGTGCGTGCGTGCGTGCGTGCGTGCGTGCGTGCGTACATGGCCGTCTCATTCTCACCCTCTGTCCCTCTCCGTCGGTCGGCAGTGACGTCACTCTACCCTGAGTACCTCGGCTGTTTCGAGGACCGTCCTCAGCAACTCGATGTGGCGGGCGTCGTCTTCAACTACCCCGAGGTGGACGTCTTGGACTGTATGTCCCGCTGCCTCCTAGAGGGCTACCCGTACGTCGGCGTCCAGAACGGCCGGACGTGCTACTGCGGACACTCCTATGGACGTTACGGCATCAGTTCAGGTAGTGCCGACGATAACTGAGGGTATTATTGTGCCCAATTGTTGCTCTAAAGATGCACGTATAAACCCCACAGTCCTAAAATTGTACGTTCTCTGGCGGAAGTATACGCGCGGACTAAAACAGGTAGTGATACACAATGAATGTGTGTGGCGTGTGTGTGTGTGTGTGTGTGTGTGTGTGTGTGTGTGTGTGTGTGTGTGTGTGTGTGTGTGTGTGTGTGTGTGTGTGTGTGTGTGTGTGTATGTGTGTGTGTGTGTGTGTGTTGTGTGTGTGTGTGTGTGTGTGTTTGTGTGTTGTGTGTGTGTGTGTGTGTGTGTGTGTGTGTGTGTGTGTGTCCCTTTGAGTGTGTGTGTGTGTCCCTTTATGTGTGTCCCTTTGATGTGTGTCCCCTTGTGTGTGTCCCTTTGTATGTGTCCCTTTGTGTGTTGTGTGTGTGTGTGTGTGTGTGTGTGTGTGTGTGTGTGTGTGTGTGTGTGTGTGTGTGTGTGTGTGTGTGTGTGTGTGTGTGTGTGTGTGTGTGTGTGTGTGTGTGTGTGTGTGTGTGTGTGTGTGTGTGTGTCCATATGTTTGTATGTTAGTGCGTGTGTGCGTTGTGTGTGAGCATGCGCTGGCTGCCCTGTGTGTCCGGACTGCGGTTTCCCTCATGAGTCACGGCCTTGTGAGTATGATTGACTCTGGGGGAAGCAGATCGCTTATTGCTGCTCTCTTGATTAATTTCAACGCCAAATTGGTCGAAGGCTTTTTAGCATTAAAACGACAGACTTCAGACTAATTGTCCATGACGAGTCTTGTTAGCAACAGACATTCAACTTCCTCTCAGACGTCCGGTACGTATTCGTCAAGTGTTTGACACTAAGTAAGTGGGTACGTTCGTACACAAGTGAACACGTAACAACTCGGAGCACCCTGTAACAGCGACAGCTTGTTACTAGACCTGTCGATGACTGTCAGTTGTCACCTGGCGTGGACCAGTGAACATCTGATGTACAAATTTGTTGACGATGTACAAAAACAGTATAAGAAAAGTCGGCAATGATTCACCCACTGAATAAATGTCGCCGTATATACTGTGTCTGCCTCATGATTTCTTCTTTTCAGTTTCGGATGTTGTTAATAAAAACAGGTGATATAATATTTATATATATATATATATATATATATATATATATATATATATATATATATATATATATATATATATATATATATATATATATATATATATATAATATCCACATATGATTGGAAAATGTAATCAAACTTAATTAATTAACGAATTGTTTAATTAATTAATTAGTGACGAACTAAATTAAATATATCAGAATGGCATGTTACACGTATATAATTATTGGACTCTGTATATTACTTTCTACACTTGTCGTCTGGGGTCTTTGCTCTTGGTGACAAATCCGGTTACATCTGTTTACACTATATACAAAAAACACTGTCCTGATATTGTGAAAACGCCAATATGTCTAACGTTGCTGGATGGTTGCGTTATAGTCGTCATATGACGTACACTGTGTGTCTTACAGACTGCCGGATGGACTGCGATGGACGGGAGTGCGGAGGTCCTGAGGGCCAACGACGTCTACTATACCGTCGTCACAGGTACGTCTTCATTCCTGTTAAAAAGCGCAGTGGCACAGTGACTGGAGTATCAGACTCTGAATCGTGATCATCGGGTTCAAGTCCTGTGCTGTTTCGTCGAACCTTGGACAAGTTCATTCACTCTACGGCGTTCCGTTTCACTCAGCTGTGAGAATGAATATTTGGCTATAAACAATTGGCAATATTTTCGCGTATTAATAGCAGCGTGGCTGGATATATCCCAGAGAAGTCGAGATAGTCTTCGTTTGAACAAGTGTGCCAGGGAATAAAATGAGAAAGGTTATGGATTGGATACTGAGCTATATCGGAACTTATTCTTACTTTGTTACTTTTACTTTAACATATTTTGTAAGCAAGTTCCTAGAACAAATAGAACAAAACAATAAATGTGACTCAGCATAATATATTTTGAAACGATATTGGTAATGTAAGGTCAGTTTATGTCAGTTCGTCATTGTTTAGTTTCACACATACACAAATTACGCATGCACGCACGCACGCACGCACGCACGCACGAACGTACGCGCTCATACCATCCATATTATGCTATTTCTGTCCCAACTCAATCACTGCCCGCGTAATGGCGGTACGTGGTCTGTCTCAGTGACTGCCACTTTGACACGATAGCTACTCGAAAGGCATTAGCGAGTTGTCTATAAATGATCAATTCCGCTGTATCTACAAACTGGAAGTGATACCGCCTCTCGTTTCAAGTACCTCTGTACGCGAGAGAAAGATATATATAACAGTCGGCACACGCTGTTCGTGTAAATCAATAAAATCGAATATCACCCTACCTCAGTGACAGTGTGCGGTGTTGATATTGCAGACTGTGTCATTCAGTGTGTTGATATTGATGAATGCGTCATTCAGTATGGTGATATTGCAGAATGTGTCATTCAGTGTGTTGATATTGCAGAATGTGTCATTCAGTGTGTTGATATTGTAGAATGTGTCATTCAGTGTGTTGATATTGCAGACTGTCTCATTCAGTGTGTTGATATTGCAGACTGTGTCATTCAGTGTGTTGATATTGCAGAATGTGTCATTCAGTGTGTTGATATTGTAGACTGTGTCATTCAGTGTGTTGATATTGTAGAATGTGTCATTCAGTGTGTTGATATTGCAGACTGTGTCATTCAGTGTGTTGATATTGCAGAATGTGTCATTCAGTGTGTTGATATTGCAGAATGTGTCATTCAGTGTGTTGATATTGCAGAATGTGTCATTCAGTGTGTTGATATTGCAGAATGTGTCATTCAGTGTGTTGATATTGTAGAATGTGTCATTCAGTGTGTTGATATTGTAGAATGTGTCATTCAGTGTGTTGACAATCTATGCTACATGTCGTTGCACTGCAACAATATGCCATCAGTTCATGGTCATCGTCACACATGAACGGTCAACCGTATAGCAGTACTTATATGACATTGTATATATAGCAGATACATAATAGCATAGGACTACAGTGCAGTCCGTCGCGTTAGTGACCGGATCTGTGTTGTCATTCATCGGTACAAGTTGAATTATTTAGAAAGCCTTATCAGAGTATTGGATTATTTTGCGATTATTATGATCGTAATGTGTATACTACGCATATTACATAAATAATTTTGATGTTTTAATCTCTTTGTAACGTACGCAGTTTGTTTTTCATCCTAGTAATGTACTTATACGCACAAATTATATTAATATTGTGTGTTATTAACTACAAGTGATCATTATAATATATATATATATATATATATATATATATATATATATATATCAGCAGCACCTGTTAGGAAGAGCCTGTCTCACCTCTCATGATTCATCCCATCCTGCCCATGACTTATCTGACCCCCTTCCATCTAGTCGCCGATTCAGATCCATCGAAACCAGGACCAACAGGTTTAGTAGCAGCTTTTCCCCCTAGTCGTACAAGCCCTATCAAAACAGAAGTGATATTTTTCACATCAGCAGTACACACATATTCCACATTCCATTGTATTTTAGTGTGTATCATAATTTATCATATATTATTATATTCCACATTATATTTTTATTCATTTTACTTTTTATGATTTTTTTTTATACTAGATCATATCAATTATTATTTATCGATGTTATAAAGAACAACTTTTTATTCGGACCTAACGCGACGCGTCGCGTCGCAACGCGACACGATATGATTATATGTCGATATTAAACTCCACATGTGCAGAGTCTCCAGTTTGCGTCAGCATTCACGAACCATATAATGCGTGCTCGTGAATATTCAGTGTCATCCTTCAAACTTCGGAAATTCCGCTACCAAATTATCACGTTTTGGTACAGTATATAATGTATATTAGCTCACTCAGAATCCCTTTAAAGCAGATTTTCCATGCATTCTCTCACGTTAATCCGCACAATGCACAATACATCCCATTCATACAAGTTCACATGCTTCTTAAAGTAAAACACATCAAGAATAAACTACGGGGTCACTGAGAACGGTGGAACGGAAGTGATTCTAAACTTTCCCGCGCGTCGCGCTCCCAGACATCACGTGACACAAATCATTCGCTTCTGTCATAACACATCGAAATTAATGCACAATCAACAGCAAGATTATAGCGCCCAGCCATGTGTGACGTTCTCAAACCATGGTTGCATTGCAGGTTTCGAAGTGTGGAAGTCACGTGCTCTGGTGGTACACAACAGTAGCGCCACCTTCTGGCAAGCTCGTCAAGTGTGTATCAACGAAGGCGGCGACCTGGCCTCCTTGACCAGTCTAAGGGCGATCCAAGCGACGGTGAAGTTGGCAAATGCAAAAGATATTCAGTAAATAAATTCAACTTTTTCAATGTTTGTCCATTTATTATTGTTGTGTTACTGCAAAGGTTCGCATATTTCGGTTCAGTTAAATTTGCAAGGTTTTGCGACTTCTGAAACTTCGCAAAGGTTCAAACGTAATACGATTTATGCAAAATAAGTTTCCTTTGTGTACCTTGGAGACAATTTCATCAATATTCTTATGAGCAAAAAATCGAATCGATTTCGATCGTTGAAAGGAGGGTTCATGATAACTGTGTAGTTTCTAATGTTAAGTAATCAATAAGATGTGGAGATTACGTTGAAGGTGTACTGCCGTCGAATTGTGTCTAACTAATTTAGTAAGCTCGTAATAATGTTCACAATGTTAACTATGCTCGTAATAATGTGCACAATGTTAAGTAAGCTCGTAATAATGTGCACAATGTTAAGTAAGTTCGTAATAATGTTCACAATGTTAAGTAAGTTCGTAATAATGTGCACAATGTTAAGTAAGCTCGTAATAATGTGCACAATGTTAAGTAAGTTCGTAATAATGTGTACACTGTTAAGTAAGTTCGTAATAATGTTCACAATGTTAAGTAAGTTCGTAATAATGTTCACAATGTTAAGTAAATTCGTAATAATGTTCACAATGTTAAATAAGTTCGTAATAATGTTCACAATGTTAAGTAAGTTCGTAATAATGTTCACAATGTTAAGTAAGTTCGTAATAATGTTCACAATGTTAAGGTTGCAACTGCGAAACAATTGCCATTGGTAGACAAATTTCCTTTTAAAAACAAGCTTTATTGACAATATAGCAAAAAGAGAAGTTAACTTCAATACCACTTGATGGTCAACGTTCTCTTCACCAGTTTTCAAAAAGCAGACTTCCTGCTACAAATTATAACGCAGGCAAATTCCGGGTAAAGAAATATACGCTCTCCTTTTGACGGTGATTTTGTATGTTGTAAATTGTCATCACCAGGGCGCGCCACCGGGACACTTCCTGTGGTGTGTCACAGAAATACTCTACCTAGTGTCTCGGCGGCTGGTCTTTGCTTCTGGATGCTTATGGCTTTTCCTAATTAGTAATTAATTGTCTTAATGGAGTATAACAAATTGTTCCGAGGAAATCTGTTTCAATTAAAGCCATGTTACGGGTTCAAGTGTGTTAATGTGTTCGTAGACTTCGAGACAAAACGGAGAGTTATTTCAAATGTAAACTAAGTAGTGGTAACAGTTTTATGGATGGATGGTGTCACATGTGACGTGTTGGACTGTGTCCCTAGGTCGAGTGTCTGGTTCGGCCTGTGGCAGCGCCCGGAGAAGGACACGTTTGTCTACGAATGGACGAACGTTGAGACAGTAAAATACAGTCAACAAGGTGTGTCTACATTTAAGACATTTTTTGATGAGGTACGTCATGGCGTACGTCATGGAGTACGTCATGGAGTAACTGATAGCCTACGTCATAGTGTATATGTTGGAGTACGTGATGTAGTAACAGTACAGTGCAGTGCGTGACGTATGTGATGGATGAAGTGTGAAATAACTGATAATATAATATAAACTATGAGTGATGTCGTATGGCGTGGAGGGCGTGTTTGGGACGTGATGAACTATGTGTTGGACAACGGGATTGATTACGTGGTAAAGTACATTACTGAGTAGGCGATGGAGTACGACCCGACCCGACCCGACCCGACCCGACCCGACCCGACCCGACCCGACCCGACCCGACCCGACCCGACCCGACCCGACCCGACCCGACCCGACCCGACCCGACCCGACCCGACCCGACCCGACCCGACCCGACCCGACCCGACCCGACCCGACCCGACCCGACCCGACCCGACCCGACCCGACCCGACCCGACCCGACCCGACCCGACCCGACCCGACCCGACCCGACCCGACCCGACCGAACCGACCGAACCGAACCGAACCGAACCGAACCGAACCGACCGACCGAACCGAACCGAACCGAACCGAACCGAACCGAACCGAACCGAACCGAACCGAACCGAACCGAACCGAACCGAACCGAACCGAACCGAACCGAACCGAACCGAACCGAACCGAACCGAACCGAACCGAACCGAACCGAACCGAACCGAACCGAACCGAACCGAACCGAACCGAACCGAACCGAACCGAACCGAACCGAACCGAACCGAACCGAACCGAACCGAACCGAACCGAACCGTTCAGCTGGTGATTGTTCCAGCCTGTTGTTTTAAGTGGGTCTGTGCTCTTCTATGTCGTGCAGTTCTGGCGTCCTTCTGGGCCGACCGGGACTTTGAAGACGACGACTCGCAGCATTGCGCTGCGCTCTCCCTGGCTAACTACACCGTCTACTCCACCAACTGCTCCGATTATCGCCCATTTGTATGTTTTCAACCGTCCCCGCCAGGTAAGTCAGACATACTTTATTCGGAACTGAGCCACCATATATTTTGGAGCAGTTGGAGGTGTTGTTGTTATCATCAAGTTGAGGGGATTTTGTGAACAGCAACCTCCCAATATTCACAATATTCCGACGCCTATGCGTGGTGCAGCCTTCTCGGGATGCGATATAAACTTGTCTAACTGAGTGATGAGTCGGGGGAATAAGTCGGTTTTATTTTCAAGGGCGTCCGTACGACAGTTTTAATTAATGTTTGTTTTGGTTTATTTTCGCAATAATTACCTTAATATCTTCTCAACTTTATTTAATGTAATTTAGCCTTGTATTATAATTTTTTTTATAATTGTGTCACCTGTGACATGTTGGACTATGCATACTTATGTGACTTAGATTCATTCCGAAGTTGTACACACCCGTGATTTCATGGTGTTGTTTAAATATAATGTATCATCATCATCATCATCATCATCATCATCATCATCATCATCATCATCATCATCATCATCATCATCATCATCATCATCATCATCATCATCATCATCATCATCATCATCACTATCATCATTGTATTCACCAGGGGCGAACGTCGACGGCGAGAACGCGGCCGCGACGGAGGCGCCGGACCGCGGTCCGTCGATGCTCGCCTTCTACATCGTCATGCCGTTCTTCGTGCTGTGCTACGGCGGCTCGTGTCTCGTGTATTGTGTGCACAAGACGTGCCGTCAGTGCCGACGCCACCACCACCGCCGCATGGCCGTCGCCAGCTCGTCGGTCGCCCTCTCCGACATGTCCCGGGACCGACCGCCGTCGTGGATCGCCGCCGCGCCACCCTCCGCCCCGCCGGGCGAGTATAAGCACCGAGAGGCCACCTCCGACACCGCGAGTCAGTTGCCGAGTCAACGCAGTCACGACGCGGCGAGACCGGCGCAGAAACGTTTTCTGATCGTGACGACGACCGAGGAGAACGAGACGCACACTGGAAAGACGCAACGGCGCACGCGCACCCGAACGACCGGAAGTGCGGAGTCGGTGACCGACATCCGTATACGAGAGGGGGAGATGGCGGTGAAGCGGACGGAGCGGACGGAGCGGAAGCGACGCAGGGAGGCGGCGATCAAGTCCCGTCTACTGGACATCGAGGACGCGCTCGAGCTGAAGAAGGAGTTTGGGAAGGAGCGACGAGGGACGAGGAAGATCCTTGTCGCGTGACCTAGTTCTAAATTTATTTCTTAAAGGAACGATTTCAAAGTCCACCAAAATGCAGCAAACAGTTAATAATGAAAATAAGTATTGTTAATATAAAGTTCTATTTTATTGTTAAATTAGTTAAGATTAGATTAGATTTATAATCGAAATGGCCTCCAGGACCTCGTCTAACCACCGGCGGATTCCGATATTTGGCATGTTTACCAGCACAGTACCAACAACGAATGGATACCAGCACAGTTCCAACACCACATGGATAACAGCACAGTACCAACACCACATGGATACCATCACAGTACCAACACCACATGGATACCAGCACAGTACCAACACCACATGGATAGCAGCACAGTACCAACACCACATGGATACCAGCACAGTACCAACACCACATGGATAGCAGCACAGTTCCAACACCACATGGATACCATCACAGTTCCAACACCACATGGATACCAGCACAGTACCAACACCACATGGATACCAGCACAGTACCAACACCACATGGATAGCAGCACAGTTCCAACACCACATGGATACCATCACAGTACCAACACCACATGGATAGCAGCACAGTTCCAACACCACATGGATAACAGCACAGTACCAACACAACATGGATACCATCACAGTACCAACACCACATGGATAGCAGCACAGTTCCAACACCACATGGATCCATCACAGTACCAACACATCATGGATACCAGCACAGTACCAACACCACATGGATACCAGCACAGTACCAACACCACATGGATACCAGCACAGTACCAACACCACATGGATATCCATCACAGTACCAACACATCATGGATACCAGCACAGTACCAACACCGCATGTATACCAGCACAGTACCAACACCACATGGATACCATCACAGTACCAACACATCATGGATACCATCACAGTACCAACACATCATGTATACCAGCACAGTACCAACACCGCATGTTAAAAACCAACACAGTTCAGTACCAACACATCATGAACCATCCAACCCCCCCAAAAAAAACCGCATGTATACCAGCACAGTACCAACACCGCATGTATACCAGCAGATTACCCACAACACGCGATTACCAGCACATTTGCCACACCACATCATTACGACCATATTATCCACCGCATCACATCAGCACAATTGTGAACACATGGTTACCAGCAGAATACCCATACCACATGATTATTAGCACATTAGCCACCACATCACATGGTTATCAGCACAATTGTGAACACATGGTAGATCACAGTACCCACACCATATGATTACTAGGACATTACTGCCGCATGCCAGGTTCTGCTAACAACGAAGGTGCGTTAATGTACATTCTCTCTTATTGTTGCAATTTATTTTCGGATCCAACCTATAATATATGATCAATATACGTCTATGGTAACTTTGCGATCACTCTTTCACAAAATACGACGTTTCCCGAAATGTCACAAAGCTCCTAAACTGACATTGACTATCATGAATATTAATGTAAGAAATGAACGATGCAAATACGTTGGGAAAACACCGATGGTGGTCTGTCGATATTGTTTAGTGCAAAACTGATTGTTATTGTGATAAAACCGCATGGAACCGCAGTACAAATGTGTCGATGACAATATTATTTGAATGATACTGCATCGATAAATTATATTGTACAGTAAATTTGAGTTATCTATAAAGCTGACGTGCGCGTAACACTAATGTAGTTACGTTGTTGTCTATATTATAAAGTAAATATATGTTTCTAACTGTTTTATCTTGCATTCATCCCTACCTCCCTTAATTTGAACAACTGTCCACTCTTTAAGGATGTTGGTAATATTGTACAAGCAGTGGCGTTGCCAGAGGGGGCTAGGGGGCATGCCCCCCATCCCGGAAATTATGGATGGTCAGGAACGGAGAACCAATGAATGCCTGCCTGATTCATAGAGTCACAATACAAGGGGTATAAGGATGCCTGTGTATGACTTTCCTTCCCAGTCCTACCGTTTCGCAAAGAAATTTGTCATCATTCAAATAGGATTCAGTTAGGAATTCTCCACATTTGTCTCGGGCTGCAGCCCAAGAGGTGACAGAGCAACGAAAATGTCACAATTCGTAATGTGCGTGATGGCTGTTGGCTATTAAGGATTCAAAATAACAGTTGCCCAGTTACAATGCATTTCGGTGTTGTTCTTTTCATGGCATCACTGTCGTCAGGGGTGAGATGACCATGATTTCCGTTTCCATGGTCTTCCAATCACTACATTCTCTGTCAGCAATCTCCAATTCATTCTATATGTAGTTGTTTTTCTCCATTCTTCTCTCACTCTTTCTAAATAACTTTTAATGCAATCCCCCATCGCAATTTCGGTCTTCCTCGCCTCCTTTTGCCTTCCACTTTTTGGGCGTCTGCTCTCGTTGTCAGTTATTCATCTCCCATTCTGTACACATGACCAGCCCATGTCAACCTACTCCTCACCAATTTCTTCTTAAAAATTCCTTCACTCCAAACTCTACCCTCAGTTCATACATTCTTCTCTTATCAACTCTCTTGACTCCCACGATTCTTCTTATCAGGTTGTTTTCACAAACCTGGACCTTCCCCTGTTGTTTCTCGGTTGTTGCCATCGTCTCTAGTGCATTCATGTAGGCCGGAGTAACACACGAGCTGAGCACATTTCGTTTAAGTTTACGTGATATGCGTCTATCTCCCATCACCCCTTCGACTTTCCTCCAAGTGTTTGCCCCGGTTGTAATCCTCACTGTAACCAAAGCAATTAATCGAGTCGATTTTGCCCTGGGTAAATGCCACGTCCGATAGTGAATTTATAAACTGTTATAAGCAGTAACGTTATGGGTTGTGGAAAAAAACGATTCAACGCCAACGCCACATCATCTATATCTATATTAAGGTAGGCATATTTAATTATTGTTTCATTATTTCATAAGAGTAAGTGACTACATGTTGCTATTTGTCATGGTTTTTGTCAGTAGGTGTGGGAAACTAGCGTGAGGAATGTAGTGGCCGGCTACAAGCCAATGTAATGTAGGGGGTTTGGGTTCGTATCTCTTTAACAATGTGTCGTTTCTCTCTTACTTTCTAACTTTGACACCTTCTGAGAATGGTTTTGCTGAACTGCCATATATAGGTTAGTGACCGTGGCTGTCATGTCGGTATTCATATTAACCGAGTTGGGTTTGAGTTTTAAACGGCTCCCTGTGTGCTGTACCGACAGAAGCGTTGAATTATTTAACGGGCACCCTTTGTTACCTCTAGCAACCCGCTCCAACACCTCGTATAAAAGGCCTCTGTGTGCATTGCCTATGAAAACGTTGCATAAATGAACATAAATACGTAATGCCTGCACTTGCTGTGCAGTTTGCTACAGGCGTTTGTCATTTTGTTATCACTTCCTCATCTAGCGACGTCTTACTAGATGAATGATGTTTAAATCTGAAGCGTGTGAATGTGCGAAGTGTGAGGGACGCGAGCAATAGACAGGATCGCCATGTATTGACCGGACCTGGTCGAGCATTCGTGTTAGGCATCGATAGATCTCCATTGGCTGTTCACATATTTTCTACAACGCTGGAATCCATTCGTACGGAAACAACAGGTGGACTGGGGAATGTGTGTGCAGTTGCGGGTGACGAAATGGGAAATACCTGGATAGGCACGGAATGAGAAATATCTGTGTAGTTCCTCTTATGGGAATGTCTGTCTATTGTTGTATGTGCAAATCCTTTCTTAGAGCGATCCGCGTGATAAAGGCATCAGCGTGTCGAACTACTGATTACTGTTAATTTACACTGGACGCTAAATATATTGGTTAGTTGCACACGCTACCCCTACACATGGAACCACAACATTAATGTGCATTCTTAAACGTCAGTTATTTCAAACAAAATAAGTACCAGTGTTTCCCTATCTCGATAAATTGTAAATGTCTTTAGAAATCTTCATTACATTGCTTTCAAAATGTAAGTATGGCTGTTGTGAATATCTAATGTATTAGTAAATCAATGCTATTCAATACGTATTTGCGTAATTAGGCGTGACACTTATCCCTGTTGTGATACTTTCGGAGCTTCGATGCTAACATTTGAACAGTGCAATTATTTCTATGAAACTTAATAACACATTAATTTCCCATAAAGTCGGTTACACGTGTTTGAAAAAACTCTCAAAAACACGGAATTAAGGGGCCAATCGATTAGACGGAGTACGCTTCAGTTACAACACAAAAACCAGCGCACGATGATTCAGCGACTGAATCGATATTTCCTCTGTAAGGTCGTTTAAATATATACATAAAATATGACGCTCATATATCAATCATTAATTGTTATCGTACCTGGCGGCAGTACCGTTGACTGACGTATTAATGACAACGTACTTGAAAAACGCGTTGCCAACAATATCATTAGGACACTATTTGCCTGTTGGTGTCGTTGACAACGCATTGATAAATGACACGCCATATGACGTCAGTGCGCAGTTTTTCCAAACCTAAATGTCGTTTACCAGTTCCGTAACATTCTCAAAACGTTTCCATAACGTTGTTAATATGGCTGTGTTTTACACAGTTTCGTCATTCATTTCGTTTCGATAAAAGCCTGACCCTTTATTGTTGCCATATGATGTAATACGTCATTAAACGTGTTAATATCAAACTCATTTTATCTCATAAATGCAAATACAAGACATAAACAAGAGATACACAAATTGCAATATAATTTATAATGTATCCAGCGTATCAATGGACACATTGTATAGCGATTAACGACAATTCAATTCCTTCGCGGTTCGAAAAATCGATGAGTTACAGGTTCCGACCACGACAATACAAGACGAGCCGGTCCACCGACACCCTCAACAGGGACGTAACGAGGTCAAGGGCCGCTCGGGGAGAGACCACACAATACCGCCCCCTTAAAATATGTATATCATTGAGCGCAATAATGAAATGGGTATCGCTGGTGATGGGCATTTTTTGATAGTTCTACACCAGTAGTATAAATAGTTGAACGTATCGTTAGGCGTGATTTTATTATTCAGCGCAGCTACACCACTGTGAAGTACACATTCACAACATCTCCAAACAAACACATGACAAACTGAAAACCTCCCAACAATACTAACTGGTCAGCTAACGAACTACGGACGTTTTCCACAGAACTGGCCACGTCACAGAGATAGAACGACGGGTATAATGCCAGTGAAACTGAGAGGAATGTTATCACAATCGATATACTCGAATACTAATTTATGTACAAGTCAATATTAAAACCTTACAATACCAAGATAACACAAACACAGACGCAGAGCGCAGAGCGCAGACGCAGACGCAGACGCAGACGCAGACGCAGACGCAGACGCAGACGCAGACGCAGACGCAGACGCAGACGCAGACGCAGACGCAGACGCAGACGCAGACGCAGACGCAGACGCAGACGCAGACGCAGACGCAGACGCAGACGCAGACGCAGACGCGCGCAGACGCAGACGCAGACGCAGACGCAGACGCAGACGCCGTCTCGTGGCCTCTGTTTTAAAGGTTCTCGTTTGATAATGGCAACTTGCACCGAGCAATGCACCGGAAATTGCGTATGAAGACGGAAGTGACGTAACTGTCAGGACACGTCATTTACATCAGTGCAATGACAACGGTGTAACTTTCTGCATTAACCCATGGATTAACCTGACTATTTCACTGTCGGGGCACTAGTGTGTTATTTAAGCGACTGTCGGTGCACTAGTCGTGTGTTATTTAAGCGACTGTCGGTGCACTAATCGTGTGTTATTTAAGCGACTGTCGGTGCACTAGTCGTATGTTATTTAAGCGACTGTCGGTGCACTAGTTGTGTGTTATTTAACCGACTGTCGGTGCACTAGTCGTGTGTTATTTAAGCGACTGTCGGTGCACTAATCGTGTGTTATTTAAGCGACTCTCGGTGCACTAGTCGTGTGTTATTTAAGCGACTGTCGGTGCACTACTCTTGTGTTATTTAAGCGACTGTTGGTGCACTAGTCGTATGTTATATAACCTCCTGTCGGTGCACTAGTCGTGTGTTATATAGCTGACTGTCGGTGCACCAACCACGGCCTTTAGTATCTAGGCGTAGTATTTATACGCACTGAATAATTGTATGCTCCCAAAAGCAAACGACGGGTCGAACTCGTCTACCCACTCTCCCTTCAGGCCAGACACTAGTGCGATTTCTAAGGGAATGACTCGCCCAGCAAACAAGGAACCATTTCTGAACCAGTTGGCACATGTCATACTGGTTCATAATTGGTACCACTCCACCAGTACGCGTTTTCATGTGTATTCACGTGAATACACGTGTTCTGCCTGTTGTCACGAGTTTTGAACGAGTTTGATACGAGTCATACTGGGTCAGAACTAGTACGGTTTCACTGGCATGTGTCATCATGTGAAAAAAATTCGAGAATTCACGGGAAACACGTGTAGACACACCAAATTTGTTCATAAAATCCGGTGAATTGAGCCAGTTGAACTCGTGAATTCACTTACAGAACATGTGAAATCACTGGTCGTTGTTTGCTGGACAATTAAATAGTCCTTACTATAAATACGGATTGTATGAGCGCGTGCGGGTGTGTGCGGTTGTTCATGCGTGCGTGAGTGTGCGTGTGCGTACATGTATACATTAATGTATGTATAACACAGAACGCGGCTTAGCTGTTCAATCTACGGTAGTATTGAATGACGTACAATCTTTACAAATTTAACATTCGACATCAGCCGAGTTTATAGAAAATCGTGTCAACAAATTCCAAAGTGTAAGACACGAAACACTGGGTGGCAACAGAGCCGATTCCGTTGATGGTCAGTCACGTGACGCGGAGGTAACACGTGACTGCTGCGGATATAGGGAAACCCGGGCAATATGGGAGAGTTAACGTTCCGCTGTTCGTCGCACCCACATTTTGCGCATTAGGGTCACAGTTTGTTGTGTATCGGCCAAACACAACAGGGCACGGTATTGGTTTTTGTTGACATAATTATTTTTTGATAAATACGGACTATCCCGTTTTACCCGCAAAATTCCCATTTTACCCGCATATTCGGGTAAAATGGGATTTTGATCCGGGAAATATGGGATGCATATTTAGTTGTGTCATTCGCTAATGTGACGTGATCCTACATATTCAGAATAGTTATTTTAAGTAACTGATATATTAGAACTAGTAAACTACAATAAGAATAGCAAAGATATGCGAATGGTAAGGTCGTGTAAGCAAAATGTCATACTTCTTTGTGAATTTGACGTACCTTGGGCGGATTACTATTCCTGTATAATTATCTAGTCCATAGATCTCACATCTTTACGGAACTTAGTGAGCTACTAGTTAAATTAAGCGAGCTACTGAAAGAGGCATATTGTTAAAGTAAATTGCATTTTTGTTTTGTTTTTCAATGAACAATTCAAAACCAAGACGGCATAACAAGCACAATTGTTGATCCCATTTTGCCCGCATTAGTATATCCCATTCCCCGTGATACATTAATTATCGCTCACTCTCACGAAAACCTATTATACGCTGAAACACTCATCAACTAATATTACATCCTCACGACATTCGAAGTTGAAATATCACAAGTTGTTACTTAGCAAACTTAGATGGATCGTCAAACAAACAAGATAGCAAAGGGTCAAAGATAAGGATTACTAACGATTGTTTCAATCCGCGCGAATACGCTTTGTGGCAGCACCACTCTTTGCATGTAGCGATTTCCCATATTAGCTGAGTATCCCGTTTTACCCGGGTTTCCCCTGCATACTGTGTGGTGTCATTAATTATAAACATATGTGAATGTGCACTTTGGAATAATCGACGCCTCGCAGGTTTTTATTATCGCACGATCACCGCTTTCGGGCAGTTATAGTAACAAAACTAATTGTAGTCGTGATGACATAATATTATGATAAGCTGATTTATTGACTAGTGACGATGATGAACTAATGATTATTTAGTTGTCACCGGCGTCTGTGTATGTCGAGCGAGGTGGCGAAGTGCATAGGACTCTTAATAGATAAACACCGGGTTCGAATCCAGTGATGCTGTGTCGAAATCTGGGCAAGTTCGTTCATTCTACGTTGCTCCAGTTCACTGAGCGGTGTAAATGAGTACCTGGCTATAAAGTATAGAGACAGTAGCGGGCGTTTGTGTATGGATAGGCTTCGCGCATAAATTGCAGTGAATGTTTTCCAAAGAAGTAGTGTGTGTGTGTGTGTGTGTGTGTGTGTGTGTGGTGTGTGTTGTGTGTGTGTGTGTGTGTGTGTGTGTGAGTGTGTGAATATGTGCGTGTGTGTGTGTGTGTGTGTGTGTGCGTGCGTGCGTGCGTGCGTGCGTGCGTGCGTGCGTGCGTGCGTGCGTGCGTGCGTGCGTGCGTGCGTGCGTGCGTGCGTGCGTGCGTGCGTGCGTGTAGCGCTCCAGTTCGTGCGCATGCGACGTCGTTGCAGAAAAAAGAAACACAAACAGAACATGTCAGGACAAACCGACAAAATGCCATGTAGACTATCGATTTACCTCTATTTAATTTAACAATTTTAAACAAGTATACACGCATACGGCATAACGTCATTACACGGCGTCGTCTCTACACAGGATCTATACAATTATAAATTACATAGTACACATACGCACCGACCCGCGCACCCAGTGACCCCGTCTGTATATTCCTCAAAGTCAAAGTCCTCGATTGAAATCGGTCTCATGTTGCGGCAATGTAGGTGTTTAGGTGGCACGTAACTCAAGTGTAATCACCTCTGTCAGAGATGCAATAACGAAGCAAACTCGTGGCAAATCATATCGCCTTTCTTAAATGACGTACACTATCAACATGTTCTCATTAGAAAAAGAAATATTAGACTGGACAATGCCAGTTTCACTGTGATGAATAATAAATAAATATAGTTTGATTAATATTCATTTCACTGCGTCCAATATTCTAAGTAATAATTAATAATTGTATATACCTCTATTAGCTAATAGAATACTCACGGAAATCTATAAAGCCATCTCGCGAAGGTGATAGAAAGAAAAGATGGAGAGAAAAGAAATTACTCCTGAGATGCGCTGAATGTCCCCTGAATATGACGCACTGGATGCATGGATCATTTTTCCTACCGTCCTGCATTCCCTCTCCGCTTAAAAAACGACGGTTCAACTCAGGCGAAGATCGATCTAAGCCGAGGCGTGGTAGTTGTGTACAGTGGCGCCACCAGGCGATCACTGCGGAACCACTTGGAAAGCTCAACACCAGAATGGTGATTGACCCACATAACCTGTACGCGGGAACGAAGGAGGCGGCTTCCTTCCGGTCAAATACATCCGGAAACGTTCGCTTGTGTCCGCCTACACAATAGCTCACTATTGATCGGCGATTTCCTTCTGTTAATGGCGCCCACGTAATGTTGACCTCTCAGCGAAGTGTGTCCGCCGCGTGATGGTCAATATCGATGACCAGTGTTTGTTGATACGTGCAAACATGAACCCAGACTTATGTGATAGTTTAGGTCATCTACAAAACAGTCTGCTCAGTGAAAATTATGTTTAAAAATAGCGTTCGTTTTCGGCTGCAGCGCCTCCTGGCGAACACCTGCCGTATCAATTCTTATCAATTGTAGCCAAGAGTCGCAGGAAGGTTTTTCCATAAAAGTATCATATGATATGATTTGACGTCTATCTCTGTCAGACGAGGGTCTGTAAACATTAAAGTAGTACACTTAAAGCTGTATTTAAACATTCAAATTACCGACTTCTCGCTGCAGTGAATAAAACTCTACATCTTGGCAACTGTTTGTAACAATGTTGGGTGACAGTGACGATAAGAAGACCCAGAAAGGCATAAGAACTTCCGGGAAGACAGAAGAACCTCGTCACGTGATGTTGAATGACATCATCGTGCGTTTGCACGTCAAGGGCCGGTTTCACAAAGCCGCTGAGAACGTTCTTGACCGTAAGATTCGAGTCGTGAAACCGGCCCCTGGTCAATAACTCGCACGTGCATGTCGTGTGAGTCGCCACGCTACGTCAGTTCCGGTGACTCGTGCGCGCGACCTACATCCGCGATGGCGCCATCGCCAGTCTATTCCGGAAGTCGGTGTCACCTGACGACGTAGTGACACTTGGCGTACGATATCCGACACTTCGACGTGCAACGAATGTAACCTTTCATTCTGAAACATCAACCGATCATCTGCTCATGTCTGACGAAATCAAAACCGTTCTACGGATTGTAATCCGTAACGTTGAGATGTCAGATATAGAGACACCTTCGACCATTTTATTATGGAACATTCCTTATTAAAGTTTCTTTACATTTTACTCCAATGAAAACTTCGTTACTGGCGTAACATTAGAACTGTATTTATTAATATTAAGATGGTGTTATTAATCGTGGCGAAAAACAACAGCGGCAATCGTGCTTTATCGAAAACGTCATAGTTACGTACACGTGTGCATGGCTATTAGATTCCATGGGGACTAGATGGCTAAACACAGATTGACCACCCAGTGACAAAATACACCTTACATATATAAACGTCGACTTCGACACCTGTAAAAACAAAGTGCTGCTAAAAGCAACCATCTCATTGGTATCAAAGGGCCGATAATCGATGAGCTGACTGGAGGAATGTGTTTTTTCCTAGCAAGGAGTTCTTTGATCTCAACGTGCTCTTTTCACACAGATTCACTTAGTTATATTCAGAACTGAACACTAACATCGTTCATGGGAGTTATTTCTAAGTTTAGTGCTGAGCGGCACAGGACCAATCCGAAACAAACTTGTTCTGCCTTTATGTGTTTTTTCTGAATGCATCGCCACATGGCCTAAGCGAAGATATACTGATAATGCTCCAAAGTTAGCTTAATAGTAGTAGTAGTATTAGTATTAGTAGTAGTAGTAGTAGTAGCAGCAGCAGCAGCAGCAGCAGCAGAGCAGCAGCAGCAGTGCAGCAGTCAGTCGTGTGGTGTGGCAGAGAGTAGGAGTAGTGCAGATGCAGCAGGCAGCAGCAGCAGCAGCGTAGTAGCAGCAGCAGCAGCAGCAGCAGCGGCAGAGCAGCAGCAGCAGTACAGCAGGCAGCAGCAGCAGCAGCAGCAGCAGCAGCAGAGAGAGTAGCAGCAGCAGCAGCAGCAGCAGCAGCAGCAGTGTAGCTAGTGCTGTCATGTAGTCAGCAGTAGTCAGTGAGCAGCAGGGCAGAGCAGAGGAGTATTATTACCAGCGAGCTAGAGCTGCAGCAGCAGCAGTGGCAAGCAGCACAGCATGCAGCAGCAGAGCAGCAGCAGCAGCAGCAGCATGCAGCAGCGCAGCTAGAGCAGCAGCAGCAGCAGCAGCAGCAGCAGCAGCAGGCAGCATGCACCAGCAGAGCAGCAGCAGCAGCTAGTACAGCAGCAGAGCAGCAGCAGCAGAGCAGCAGCAGCAGAGATGCAGTCAGCAGTAGTAGTAGCAGCAGCAGAGTAGAGAGCAGCAGCAGCAGCAGCAGAGCTAGTGCAGCAGGATGAGCAGTAGCAAGCAGTAGTAGCAGTAGTGTGAGAGTGGCAGCGCGCAGCTGCGTAGCAGTAGCATGATGTAGCGTTAATAGTGGTAGTACTAGTAGAGTACCATGACACTTACATACTACTACTACTATCACCTACTACACACTACCACTACAACTGACTACGTACATATATATAACTACTACTAGTAAGTAGTAGTAGTAGCTAGTAGTAGTAGTAGTAGTAGTAGTAGTAGTAGTAGTAGTAGTAGTAGCAGTAGTAGTAGCAGTAGTATAGTAGTAACAATAATAATAATTGATAGAATTAATATTCTAGTTGTTGTTGTTGTTATTTTTTATTATATACTTATTATTAGTATGTGTGTGTGTGTGTGTGTGTGTGTGTGTGTGTGTGTGTGTGTGTGTGTGTGTGTGTGTGTGTGTGTGTGTGTGTGTGTGTGTGTGTGTGTGTGTGTGTGTGTGTGTGTGTGTGTGTGTGTGTGTGTGTGTGTGTGTGTGTGTGTGTGTGTGTGTGTGTGTGTGTGTGTGTGTGTGTGTGTGTGTGTGTGTGTGTGTGTGTGTGTGTGTGTGTGTGTGTGTGTGTGTGTGTGTGTGTGTGTGTGTGTGTGTGTGTGTGTGTGTGTGTGTGTGTGTGTGTGTGTGTGTGTGTGTGTGTGTGTGTGTGTGTGTGTGTGTGTGTGTGTGTGTGTGTGTGTGTGTGTGTGTGTGTGTGTGTGTGTGTGTGTGTGTTTTTAACAATAACAGTTACCCGCGTCTAAACGTGTTGCATGACTTGCCGCCAAACTCCGCGCCGTCGCACTCCTCGTAGCCGTAGCGGATGTGGCCGTCTCCACAGCGCGCCTTCAGACACTCTACAAGCAATGCGGTGTCAATGTAGTCATTACATTGTAGTCATTACTTTATATTAATTACATAATATTATATTAATTGCATTGTATTTATGATGGGAATGTTCTCTTCAAAAATTGTATCCACTCGTCCTACTTACGGACACGTTCGTCATACTTATGGATACGTCCGTCCTACTTACGGACACGTCTGTCGTATGTACGGACACGTCCGTCCTACGAACGGACACGTCCGTCCTACTTACGGATACGCTCGTCCTACTTACGGACTCGTCCGTCCTACTTACGGATACGTTCGTCCTACTTACGGACACGTTCGTCCTACTTACGGATACGCCCATCCTACTTACGGACACGTTCGTCCTACTTACGGACACGTCCGTCCTACTTACGGACACATACGCCTTACTTACGGATACGTCCGTCCTACTTAAGGACACGTTCGTCCTACTTACGGACATTTTCTTCCTACATACGGATACGTCCGTCTGACTTAGGATACATCCATCCTACTTCGGACACGTTCGTCCTACTTACTGATACGTCCGTCCTACGAACGGACACGTCCATCCTACTTACGGACAGGTCCGTCCTACTTACGGATACGCCCGTCCTACTTACGGATACGTCCGTCCTACTTACGGACACGTCCGTCCTACTTAAGGGTACGTCTGTCCTACTTACGGACACGTTCGTCCTACTTACGGACACGTCCGTCCTACTTACGGATACGTATGTCGTACCTACGGACATGTCCGTCCTACTTACGGACACGTTCGTCCTAGTTACGGATACGCCCGTCCTACTTACGGATACTTACGTCCTACTTACGGATACGTCGGTCCTATTTACGGACACGTCCGTCCTATTTACGGACACGTCCATCCTACTTACGGACACGTCCGCTCTAATTACGGACACGTCCGTCCTATTTACGGATACGTCTGTTGTACGTACGGACACGTCCGTCCTTCTTACGGATACGCCCGTCCTACTTACAGACACGTCCGTCCTAGTTACGGACACGTTCGTCCTACTTACGGACACGTCCGTCCTACTTACGGACACGTCCGTCCTACTTACGGACACAGGCGTCGTTGTTGTCCTGGTTGCCGTCGTCACACTCCTCCCCGTTCTCCCGGTCGATGACCTTGTCCCCGCACCGACTCACCTGGGGACACACGCGGGGCGCAGGTTAATGTGCTCCAGAATACCATTTCACTAACATTGTTAAGAGCTCTTAAATCCGACTTTGCTCTTTAAAACCAGTTTTTGGTCCTTAACAGTTGTCTTGAATGCCTAAAGGATTTGACGACAGCGGGACTTTGTTACTGGTGTGTCGTGGAAATGTGTGTTAATAGTTGACATTGCCTATAAAACGTGTTTTCAAACAGGACGTACTGTTAACCATTTGATCTCTTGGGTGGTATGTAGCAAATTGCAACGGCTGCTACAGGTTTACTAAATTAGCTAACACAATTTGGCTAGCATTATATCTTCGACATATTTATTAAAGTCTTAGCAACGTTCGACAATGAATTAAATGTTTAAAATACGTTGTGTATTTTAGCGCGTTAGTTTCATTTAGTTGATTATTGATATTAATTAACATAATGTTTGTTTCTATAAAAACTGACACATGTTTTACAATATATATCCAAGCATGAATCAACCTACGTGTGAATGCCTATATGTAGTAAGCCGTAAATCGTATCAGCCATTAAACATCCATTAACGAATTATTTGCTATTTTACGCGTTCATTGAACAACCAAAATTGATGTTGATACGACGAGTACAGATCCTGCCCAGCATCGCAAGTCAAGAGTTGTTTGCCATGCAAGACAACCCTGGCTAATTTATCTGGCGAAATGCCGGAGTTAACCAAGTCAAACTAATTATTGACTTCGCCAGTCGCTAATGCGTTATCAGTGAAAACAGCGCAAATATCCGGCCCATTTTTAAAACGGATACACGACTGGTGGGAATCCCGATATATCCCCCGTTTGTATCGTAAACATTACATCACGGTTGGCTGAAATATGTTTATGCTGTGGTCACGTGACCTAGTTTGGATCACAAATCCAGTGTACGATTTCACTGACTGAGCTTAAATTTAGATTTTTTGCAAAGGGTTCAGCTATGGTCACTGCTGTTGCCACTGACGTAATCAGCAGCAGTGACCCCTGGCGGGCGAAGATGATACTATCCACTAACCTTGATCGCTCGCCAACTGAGGTGGTCCCTTAAAAAGAGTTGTTTCACATCGGCCCGGTAGGCGAGCAGACCCTCCAGTTCCACGCCGTTCATTGCAACCTCGTCCTCGAAGATCACCAGCTGGAGCAAAGGTTGCACTAGTTCATTTCCGGTTTCTTTCGGTTTCTTCTTGTGACTTAACGTTAATTGTGCCCCATTGGCTCGGAAATACGAAACCAACGTTAGAGTCTTTTGTAACTAATAATACGTCATATGTCACCTCTGTTAGATAATTAGACGTGTGAATTTACGATTTATGGTAGACATTACTACAGTTTTATAACACTGAAGGCGATGTGAAATTAGACGTTTGTCTGGGTTTTTTGTAACGACAGTAAACGACGTGATAACTTATATTACAATGGCGTTAATGAGTTCCTTAAAGATATTCGAAATTGTGTAGAACAACAGGCAATATTGTAATGACGGCCTTTATCTGAGCGTGCACCACACAACATCCAGGGTTCATCTGGCGTGACGCCATCTTACCCCTGGGATTCCGCTCTCTCCCTTGTCACCGGGAAGCCCCTGTAGGCCGGCCCTTCCGTTCTTCCCGTTCAGCCCTCTCGGCCCAGGCGGACCCTGCACTCCCCGGAACCCCGGCAGACCGACTGCGACAGAAAACACAGAGTTGCGCAGGTGAATAAGAGCGTCAGGGCAGTGATGTACCTAGACCTACTCAATGATAACACGGCAAACTCTTGACGAAGTATTGCATCAGCTACTTCATACCATAACAGATACTATCATTTTAGCATATGTTGCTGTTGTTGCTGTTGTTATTGTTATTGTTGTTGTTGTTGTTGTTGTTGTTGTTGTTGCTGCTGCTGCTGCTGCTGCTGCTGCTACTACTGCTGCTTGTTTATATCGTCGCCGTCGTCCTCGTGCGAGCTGCTGCTGTTGTTGTTATTGTTGTCATTGTTGTCATTGTTGTCATTGTTGTCATTGTTGTCATTGTTGTCATTGTTGTCATTGTTGTCATTGTTGTCATTGTTGTCATTGTTGTTGTTGTTGTTGTTAATAATAATAATAATAATAATAATAATGGCAATTTTTATAGCGCCGGTATCCGCCACGTGGTGGCGCTCATGGCGCTTTTACATCATTGTGTTCATCAGACACATATAAAATATCATGCTAAAACACTACTATTAATGTTAATAAAGCGATATTTTAGATTTTTTAAATAATTAAAATAATATAATTACCATTCATTATAGTATTAATAAGAACGGTGACATCATTATCAGTGTAAAGTAAAGTAAAGTTTCTATAAATTTATATACAATAAATAAAACATTACTGTTGTTGTTGTTGTTGTTGTTGTTGTTGTTGTTGTTGTTGTTGTTGTTGTTGTTGTTGTTGTTGTTGTTGTTGTTGTTGTTGTTGTTGTTGTTGTTGTTGTTGTTGTTGTTGTTGTTATATCATATGTAGTAGTTCGTATTATTATCAAACTTCCACATGTTGTTGTTACGACACGTACCAGGACCAGGTTCCCCCATCACACCCATCTCTCCCTTCGGACCCCGTGGTCCCGGTGGTCCTCTCGCCCCTGGTGGTCCGGCAGGTCCGCGAGGTCCCTACAGACAGAGACTGACAGTCGGACAACGTACTGTACGCTGGGACATTGCATTTACTCTTATCTACACGGCATCGAATCACTGAAAATTAGTAATCTGCTAAATAACTATTATGTGAAACATTGTCGTCATCGAAGCTGTGTTGTCCTGCTGCTACTGTTGTTTTTATTATTATTATCATCATTATTATCCTGTTGTTGTCACTGCTGTTCTTTATGTGTTGTTATTACCATCGTTGTTACTGCTTCTGTTGCTATTAGAATTGTGTGTATTAGTATTATATATATATATATATATATATATATATATATATATATTATATAAGATGTATATATATATATAAATTATATATTATATAAGATGTTATATATATATAATATCTTATATAATATATTATATAATATGTATATATATATATATATATATATATATATATATATATTATATATAAGATGTATATATATATATATATATATAAATTATATATTATATAAGATGTTATATATATATAATATCTTATATAATATATTATATAATATGTATATTTTATATATATATATATATATATATATATAATATAATATACATATACATATTCTAAATTTATAAATATTATATATATATATATCTTATATAATATATATTATATAATATATTATATAATATGTATATTATATAATATATTATATAATATGTATATAATATTATATATATATATATATATATATATATATATATATATATATATATATATATATATTACTACTACACTACTACAACAACTATCACTATTATTCTAAATAATAATTAACAAGTTATTAACTCACGGGCAGTCCGCGACCACGCCTTCCTTTCGGTCCCCTGGGGCCCGGGGGCCCGGGGGGTCCAGGATATCCCCGAGGGCCGCTGTTGCCCGCTGGGCCCTGCTCTAGTCGCACTGGGCCGATGGGGACTTGCTTGATGCCGGCACACTCACGAAAATCTGTCAATAACGGCCACTTGTCAAAATTCTGAACCCGCAAAGCGATCTAGGGATCAGAGCACAGTTAGACTTCCTGATCTAACCCATACGAATGTAGTACCTTAATAATTGTGTCATTTGAGATTTTGAAAAATTCGTTTTATGTGAAATGAGTACAATAGGACAGGCATACTAGTAGGTTCAGTGCTATGATGTATCTGCAGTGCAATGACGCATGTTAGGCAGAGTGTAGTTGGCGTAGTGATTTTTAGGCATATTTTCTTACATGACCCTGCGAATGCAGAAAAACGTGCTCAGTTCGGTCAATATTGAGGGGCAGTATACATACATGCATTTTAAGAGAGCCTGAGATAAGCTTTTTTGACGAAATTTAATCAGCAGATGAGTGACATGACTGCAGTGATTGTGTTAACATTTTATTTTTCTCAGGTACAGTTTCCTTATAATCTGACAAAACGTTAACATGATCGCCAATGGGAAAATCGTGTCGAAGTTGAGTAGTTTATTTTAATGTTAGCAGCCAAAGAAAGCAACGCAGCATGTTACGAAGTGACATAGGTTAAATCCTAGTATTTTACGAGAAACGTAAACTCCATAAGACGTACCTAAGGCTCGCACCTCACCGCGTCCCTTCTGACTGCGTAATTTCTGCAATATAAAACACAGTTGTATCTACAAACAGTTTGTATGGTGGAATTAGGTTATGGACCTACGAGTTGTGAGTCTTGATGCAAACACCAATTGTATAGCATAAACTAATCCTTTTGGTTAGAGAAGATTTATCTATCAGTGTTTTCGAAAATAACGATAAATAAATTACAATGTGGCGTGCGCTGCGCATTCAGCGCTTTTTTAATTTCTCGTATGACCAATATACGCTAGGTGGCAGCACATAACGACAGACGCATAACGCCTGCTGAGAGAGAATATATTCTGGCTTAAGTTGACACTCAAACAGCCGGATTAAATGTCAAATAAAGGCTCTGTCGGCCCAGCTTACTTTCATCACATTCTTCATGTTGTTGAACACCGCCTCCCGCAAGATGGCGTTCGTGTCGCCCTTTACGGTGGGAGGAGGCGGGGGGAAGAGGGGCGGAGGCGGGAAGTTTTTCTCGAATTCTTCCCCCGCGCTGCTCGGGTTGACAGAACGAACCCGGCGCAGAGGTGCATCGTACATCTCGTCTGAAAGACAGGATATAATAATATAATATAATATAATATAATATAATATAATATAATATAATATAATATAATATAATATAATATAGTATAGTATAGTATAGTATAGTATAGTATAGTATAGTATAGTATAATATAATATAATATAATATAATATAATATAATATAATATAATAATAATATTATTATTATTATTATTATTGTGTCACTTCTAATCCGGCTAAATCCAAGGACAGTGGCGCATCACCAAAAAAAATCAATCTCGTATGCAATTATCTGATTTGATTATATCCCGATAGGGTCAACTTTATTGTAGTTGTTGTTGTCTCATTTCTCGAAAGAAGAGTAGATCTGTCGCCCTAGTGATTGTCATCGTTTCCCTGTACGGCGTTTGTTGACGTCACACGGGTTTTCTGGGATTGTTCAGAGGTCCGAGGATCAGATGAGTACGTAACAGTGACTTGTGCTTAGACAGTGTGTTCCCATTTACATCAGGACATCTACGAATATCTCCATTGCGTGTGCGTGTGCGTGCGTGTGCGCTTATGTGCCTTTTATTTTTTAGAAACGTTACGCTATTTAATATTGTATTAATTTTAGTTATTTATATCCATACGCATATCATTTTTATTATTTATTTTAACGTATTAGTATTCGTCTTATTGCATAAAACTATCGTTTTTATGTATTTTAATAGTAATACTTTGTGAAGCGCCACAAATAATTCTGGATGTGGCGCTATATGAAATAAAATATATTATTATTATTATTATTATCACTACAGTGTATGTCGGAGCGGTGTAACTACGCCTAATATCACAAGATCTTCACATCAGTTATTCACACAAACGACAATTGTTGGTCGAGTGTTATCATTATTCATATAGAATTACGCCAACACGGCGACTTGCATGAATAAACGGGTTATTGCTGTTTTCAGTTAGGGCCGTGTTACCCTGTGTACTTCAACGTCGGAAATCAGATATGTCGTAGCGCGGACGTCCCCTACATAACTCGGAATTATTAAATGTTTGGATGAATACGGTCGAATACCATTTTAATACATGTTTGATTCAAATTGAAAACTCATGGTGAAGTTCTTATTTGTCATAATCATAATACAGGTATAACAAAGACTCGCAATCTTATTTCAGTCAAACAACGTTTATTTAGACTGATTTCAGGCAAATGTTAGCGGAGTGATTTGTCTTGATGTATAGGAATATTCGGCAACGTTGTTACGATTGTGGCTTTAGAAAGAGTTTTGCAAAACAGGTTGATTATGTTGTAGGCAATTGCATGTTGTAGTTAAACAAAGTATTTTAATAGCACGGTAGATGGCGACACTAGATCGAAATAGGAATATTGCAGAGTGGTTACCTAATATAAAACTGTTATGTGGACTTAGACTAATTTATATGTCACAAATACGCATTTCAAAAAACGTCGCATATCTGACAGTATAGCCCTATACTACAGGCATCGATCGTGTCGTTTCACGACAGCTGGTTATTGTCGCGGTCTTGTTAATTGTGGTCAACATCGTTTAGCACACAACTGCCTACGTAGTTATTCGTAGTGCCCACTAAAGTTGACTAAGCTCATCTAATTGGCGGGCAGGTGTCTGTGAACCTTACTCTAGTATAATTGAAACTGACGGGAATAGCCGAGTGGACGATAGACGGCTAACGGCTGACGACTGACCGATTGATGGACAGCTGGTGGCTGACGGGATGATTGGCAGCTGTCTGCTAACGCAATGATTGACAGGTTGTTACCGTCGAGTGTTGCCGTGATTCGACAAGACTTGTTAAAGGTCGATCCTCAAGTTCATTTATTCGGCCCAATCCTCTCCTCTCGCGCTCTCGAGTTATGACATGGGCAGGGACCGACGTGAAGATGTCAGCGTGAAGATGTCAGCGTGAAGATGTCAGCGTGAAAATGTCAGCGGAAGATGTCAGCGTGAAAATGTCAGCGTGAAGATGTCAGAGTGAAGATGTCAGCGTGAAGATGTCAGCGTGAAGATGTCAACGTGAAGATGTCAGCGTGAAGATGTCAGCGTGAAGATGTCAACGTTAAGATGTCAACGTGAAGATGTCAACGTGAAGATGTCAGCGTGAATATGTCAGCGTGAAGATGTCAGCGTGAAGATGTCAGCGTGAAGATGTTAACGTGAAGATGTCAACGTGAAGATGTCAACGTGAAGATGTCAGCGTGAAGATGTCAGCGTGAAAATGTCAACGTGAAGATGTCAACGTGAAGATGTCAACGTGAAAATGTCAGCGTGAAGATGTCAGCGTGAAGATGTCAACGTGAAGATGTCAGCGTGAAGATGTCAACGTGAAGATGTCAGCGTGAAGATGTCAGCGTGAAGATGTCAACGTGAAGATGTCAGCGTGAAGATATCAGCCGAAGATGTCAGCGTTAAGATGTCAATGTGAAGATGTCAATGTTTTTCTCTGCTTAGACGTTTCAAAACTGCTAAGAGGCTTATTTGCTGAAGGGAAGGTAGGGTTACTTGATCACCTGTTCTGAGTCGGAGCAGCTGCCACCCGCTGCACGCACCGGTGTAACTAGTGCATTGATAGCAAGGAAGAAACAAACATATCAACCTAACTCCATTCCCGTGCAGTCTCAGCACCCCGTAGTCGTCACTTTGTAAAACACCCAGTCAATAATAGTCAATAATACCGTTAGCCAAGATGTTCGGCTCGGTTTTTCGCTTCAGACAGCCATGAGTAATTATTTGCAAAACAAAACATGGAAAACTAGTTACCAGCCACTTGTAGTTAGTAATGACCAGACCGCACAACACATTACCAGGTCTAGTTGTTCACTAAGCTTGCGTTTCCCTTCGCAATGTGTTATGGCCCGAGTCTTGCACGGAATCGTCTAGCATGCCTCGGAGACGGGTGCGCAATCACGCGGACATGCAGCTTTGCTAAACCCTCCAAGAACGCCAAACTACCGATGGTGCGCCTTTATGGGTTACTGTTTCAATTTAGCATTCCATACGTTTCAATAAATCGATCTAGATCATAGTTCACTGTTGTTATAATGTCTAGCTTGTATAGTGCTCCATTAAACAATGCATTTCAATATGTGTATCTCGAGTCCTCCAAACGTCATCATCAATGCATTTCTAGCGATGCTGGTCGCGTCAAGTGATCCTTCCCTTGACCACGGAGCGGGTGTGACAAACACAGGCAGGTGACACATACAACGTGTGATTGATCTTCACGTTTACGAATTATTACAGATGCGACTGACCGACCGGCCATTAATGGTGCGATGTCCTTTCTTCCTTTAATAACATTTACTTATATAGTTCACTTAATATAAGAACGTGTGCGTGCGTGCATGCGTGTGTGCGTGCGTACGTGCGCGTGTTGAAGTTGCACTTTACTCACTACATGCGAAATTATGTTTCAAAGCCCAGAAACGCAGTCCCCCGTTTGAAAGCTGCGCCCAAGAGGCAAAGTACAACGCATTCGATGAACTTCCTGCTAATAATAATTCCCCGACGGAACAGACAGCATCCCTTTTAGCGTCAACGCAGTGTATGAACTTCCTAATCACAGCTGTGTTGTGAAATATTACGAAGAACAAACGTCTTTGTGTTGGTAACTTGGTATCACCTCGACTACACCCAGACCACGGCTCCACACCCGGCCAAAGGTGTCCGCGTTCAACCACCGCGGACGCTGCTACCAGGGACCGGGAAGAGTGGGAAAGATCGACGGGCGACGCGACCACTGAAAATGTGAAAGGGTTCGGGGGAAGACTAATGAGGAGCCAGGGAATGGGAACGGCGGCACATTCCCCAGAATGTAGCCACTAGCGCGGCGCTAAATGTCGACAACCGATACCACTCACCCTAACACGCTCTCGTGTGTGGTAATTAACCGGCAGCTGCAGCGAGCGACGTGTGTTGTTCCCGACGGGCGGCTACACGCCAACGGGCTCAACTACACGCGCTACACGCTGCTACCCATAGCTACGTGTAGTTACACGCACGGTTGTGTTCGTCAAAATACGGCTTACACGCAGTTACACGCGGTTACACTCGACGTGAGTTGGCATAGCGTCTCTTTGACCTAGCTGTGGTGTTGCGGTGTTATTTAAGCGCCACTCGGTGTGTGATTAGGGTCCCGCGGTGTTATGGTGGCGGCAGTGCGGTGTTGTGGTTAGACGCCTGCGGTGTTATGTAGGTTGCCGACCGCTGCCATAAAATGTGCATCGAGCCTGGCTTAAACATGTTCATGTGAGCATAACTCGCTTATTTATATGCCTTCGCCTTTCGTTCTCTCCAGATAACTTGTTATCTATTTACTCGTTGCCATTTGCTTCTAGCCGCTTCAACGTCCCTTTCTCTTTCTCCCCTCTCCTTCCTTATCTATCCGCTTCAACGTCCCTTTCTCTTTCTCCCCTCTCCTTCCTTATCTATCCGCTTCAACGTCCCTTTCTCTTTCTCCCCTCTCCTTCCTTATCTATCCGCTTCAACGTCCCTTTCTCTTTCTCCCCTCTCCTTCCTTATCTATCCGCTTCAACGTCCCTTTCTCTTTCTCCCCTCTCCTTCCTTATCTATCCGCTTCAACGTCCCTTTCTCTTTCTCCCCTCTCCTTCCTTATCTATCCGCTTCAACGTCCCTTTCTCTTTCTCCCCTCTCCTTCCTTATCTATCCGCTTCAACGTCCCTTTCTCTTTCTCCCCTCTCCTTCCTTATCTATCCGCTTCAACGTCCCTTTCTCTTTCTCCCCTCTCCTTCCTTATCTATCCGCTTCAACGTCCCTTTCTCTTTCTCCCCTCTCCTTCCTTATCTATCCGCTTCAACGTCCCTTTCTCTTTCTCCCCTCTCCTTCCTTATCTATCCGCTTCAACGGCCCTTTCTCTTTCTCCCCCTCCTTTCTTATCTATCCGCTTCAACGTCCCTTTCTCTTTCTCCCCTCTCCTTCCTTATCTACCCGCTTCAACGTCCCTTTCTCTTTCTCCCCTCTCCTTCCTTACCTATCCGCTTCAACGTCCCTTTCTCTTTCTCCCCTCTCCTTCCTTATCTATCCGCTTCAACGTCCCTTTCTCTTTCTCCCCTCTCCTTCCTTATCTATCCGCTTCAACGTCCCTTTCTCTTTCTCCTCTCTCCTTCCTTATCTATCCGCTTCAACGTCCCTTTCTCTTTCTCCCCTCTCCTTCCTTATCTATCCGCTTCAACGTCCCTTTCTCTTTCTCCCCTCTCATTTCTTGTCTATCCGCTTCAACGTCCCTTTCTCTTTCTCCCCTCTCCTTCCTTATCTATCCATGCACGAAATCGTTGACGTGCTCAAGTATATAACGCACACATAACATACATATAACATGTGCGAGTGTTTTCAACGAGACATCTATGTACATGTGTAAGAGTTATATCAAATAACACCTCTTTAAAAACGTCCAGACTAAGTCATATACATCGTGCTATCAGGTTCTTAACACAACTCAAAGCGCTTTACACTTCCCCCGGCAGACTTGTTCAACCGAACATCAACTCTATTTATTTCGGGAAGCACACATACTTTATGAATCACACGCAGCTGTAATCGTAAGAGACGGTGGAATAGTCGTATATGTAATTTAGTTAAGAGTTCTATTGCACATAATCTCACGTAATCCGATTTCGCGTGCCATTGTCGAAAACGATTACAGCTGAATGCATGTCGCATACGTAGCCCTACCATTTGATATCTATTTCACGCGGCTGGGGAAAGAATTTAACCAATTCAAACTCAAAGTTGGGGATTGTATTATTCTTCACCGTACACCGATTGTCACATATTTCAAAAACAATTGAATTTGTTAGCAGCAGTCACCGTCTCGTGACGTCATAACATACAGTTTCAATCACAATTCAACGGTGTGCGATTATGACATCATAACTGAGCGTACGTCACATGTGTTTAATAATAACGCTGCTGTTGCAGTCATCCTCAGAGCAGATGCACGGAAAGTGAAAGAAAACTGAAGCCAGGAAGACCGAGAATGCGATGGGAGGACTGCGTTAAGAGAAATCTGGAAAGAGAGGCAGGAGAATGAAGAACAACAGCAAAAGATAGAAGTTGGAGAGTGTTGATAGAAAACGTAGTGAGAGAAAAGAGAGGAGAGGAAAGAAAAGATGAAGAAATGATGACGGAAACCATGGCCAACCTCACCACTGACGACAGAAACAACTAGAGGAGAACCACAGCAAGTCTGCCAGTGGACGAATTGAAGTCACATTTGACGAGACGACCGGGCGAGCTGTCGGTAGAGGGTGGGTAGTTAAGTTCGTCCAACACTTGGCGTGAGCACGGACCCCATCTACACAACACGGTCAGTCGCGATGACCGAGCGTGCCAGACGCTGGAGTTATCTTGGGAAATGGGCACAAATAGCGCAGCGAAAACAAACAGTATACGTCCGTGTGCCGGTCCGCAAGAAACGTCCCGAGCTACGCTGGACTGTCGCTAGATCCGCCGCATTGCCATCCCTGGCGGACCCGCGACAGACGTCCTGGGACCGGTCCGTCACTGATAACGTTCGTGGCTATTTCTCGACCTGTGTTCATATAATATCGCACCGTGCGAACGCCATAATATCCTTTTAAAGAGCTGGCCGCGATCTTTTGTAATGAATGGAACCAGTTTTTATACAATTTCCCTATTGCTGATGATAGGTTCTTTAAGATACCTATGCTTGTATTTGTTACCCTCCAAAACGACGGTGTGTAGAGCTTAAAGTTTGTTCGTGATATTTCGATTTTTCCATAATTTTGGTCCACATCCCACTATAACATCGCAAGAATAATTAGATAGAAATAGATAAGATAATACAATACAATTGTTAACTATTATAATTATGTTTAATATTGCATTTTTATCACACATTCACTAAGAATTTCTTAATCACATTTATAAGCAGACACTCTTCTTCGAAAACTGAAATATGCCACCACTGCTGTAGGCTTCCTGATTGTATAAAACCGACAGGAAGCAATTACTGATCGCGCATAAAAACCACAACCGACACCAACCTTTTAGCCATTTTACATCAATCTGGAAATGTTCATTATAAACCTCATTACCGATGCACGTGTCTTGGAAATGAATTCCACGCGGGTCCCAGACGTCCGTTTGTTCTTCTCGTTGTTAGCGTAACTAAACCACAACGCGAAGATTGCAGTCTACGTAAACGATACGCTTCAGTTGAATAGCGAGGATCGTGATTACCGGACTACTAATTGATATCCCGCCGGTCGCTAGGCGAGCATGCTTCGGTCGACGGCACGGGACGCCAGCGCGTGCTCGGTTCACCTGCAACTGCGACACAGGCACCTAGGCCGACGCCATCGAGCTGTCTTGCGCGCGATAATCCGTGCTACTAGTAAGCAGCGTACGTGGACAGCGTATAGATATGCGGGTTACTGTCTCTCGCGGGGTTTTTGCAAAGTTGCTTGCACTCGAAGTAAACAGTGTAAGCGTAATCCATATGTCCATCTAGTGCCGAGTTACATGCGTAAATGGTAATATTTTACGAAAATACTGGCAAATAACGCCATGAAATGAGAGTTTACATTTGTGTTGGAGATAACTCGAAATTACGTCAGTGGAGACAATACGTAATTACGTATAATGTTATTTGTTCGCAACGATTCCTGTATTTATTGTCATTCGTCCAGCCTACATAACATTTCCCTGAAACCAACGAGACCGCAGCAAATCGTCACAGTTTGTGTCGGCTGTATATATCCCAGTCGTAGCTTGTATCACTGTGACGGGGAATCATTTGACCAGATATTGTTCATCCATATGTATTTAAGTATAGAATATTAATTAGAAGCAATCCGACAACTTTGAACGCCCTTATAGTGTGTGCTACTTCGCCTGGTTGCATTGTGTGTTGTAACATCGGGTACTGGAAGTTGCCCCTCGGTTACGGGTGTCGGAGGCCACCACACTGTTTACACCCCACCTGTTGCCCTGTGTTACGACATAATTACACAGTCCGCGTAACGTTCACCGAGGCACGTTAATTACAGGACAACGACCACTCGTTGGTGGTCGACGCTGCCGTGGGTAGAGGGAGCAGAGGAAGGGTGGGCAAGAGAGCCGTAGCAGTGCCTTGGAGTGTAGGTCGTAGTGAGGGAAAAGACAGACAGACAGACAGACAGACAGACAGACAGACAGACAGACAGACAGACAGACAGACAGACAGACAGACAGACAGACAGACAGACAGACAGACAGACAGACAGACAGACAGACAGACAGACAGACAGACAGACAGACAGACAGACAGACACACACACACACACACACACACACACACACACACACACACACACACACACACACACACACACACACACACACACACACACACACACACACACACACACACACACACACACACACACACACACTACACACACCACACACACACACACACACACACACACACGCACACACACACACGCCGCACACACACACACACACACACACACACACACACACACACATATATATATATATATATATATATATATATATATATATATATATATATATATGATATCGCACGCACCACACACACACACACACACACACACACACACACACACACACACACACACACACACACACACACACACCGACAAACAGCCAGACTGATAGAGACAGCAAACGAACAAACAGATAACGAAACAGCCAGACAGTCGGACGGCATATCAGACAGACAGGACAGTCACACAGTCAGCCAGCAAGACCATCCCACATTCTTGACTCAATAAGGTCCACTTCTCTTGTCACAGTCTATAGGAAGACAAGACGTCGAGTTGCTAAACAGAAAGATCGCGCGATCACGTCAATGCTCCAGTAATAAAAGTGCGTTCGTCCGCCGACTACACGCCACGTTTGCCTGGAATCATTCGCATTCCCGTCCGCGGGGTCGTGAGCCTGCAGACAGCTGTGGTCGTAGGGGTGTGGCGTGTACACGCAGCAACACGAACCATCTGGACATGTGGGGAAGACACTGGAATCCCGGCGCGCGTGTGAACAGTGTGAACAGGAATTGGCGGCAGGTGGAGTGACGTCACCAGCGTCACCAGAAAAAGACCAACAGACAAACGGAAGAAGCAGTAAGACGAGACCATGGCCCGATGATAGTACAGGAGCACATTGGACAAGAACAGCCAAAGACGAAGATAGATGGAACGGTTTAGCGGAGGATTACACCCTGCAGACTCTAGGTGAGAGGTCTAGCGAATGTCTAGGACTCCGGGTGAAGAGTTGAGCTTGTTTTGATGGTTGTGACGACGGCGACAACAAAGACATCACGTAGGACACACGGGCGAATGGGTGCCCAGCGGCCATTTGCAATCACCCTGCTTTGTTTTAGACAAAGTCAATTTAAATGTGTCCGCACTGCACATAAAGTATGGTGGTTAACGTGCGCGTGGACAAGTCATAACAGCGGCAGCCTCGGGCCAACTATCAATGTTACATCGACGCTGTGTGCTTCCGCGTGCCCAGAAGCGCCGCTCTCTCATGAAAGGCTCAACTTTGTCGGACTGCGTGTGGCGGCCGCCGGGTCTCCAATGACAACGGGTCCGTGACCACAACGGGTCCCCAGGCGTAACTGTTTGCGATTTAGAAATGTTAATAATATATAACTAATGACAGTTACGACAACAGAGAAATTCCGCGGGTGGACCTCCAATCTCCATGTACAACCTTTTGAAATATTGAGCCCCCAAAAGTTTTCCAAGTCTCCTGAAAAATGTTGAAAAGCACTTCATCTACGAACCATCCTTGTGGGCCCGCTAGATCACATGCACAATTTCAGCTCGATACATGTCAAACCGACGTATATATGGATTCATTTACAGCGAAAGTACGAAGCATTTAATAATAACATCGACACAAGTTAACATAATTCTGAGTATCAAGTCGACCTACACGAGCGCAGTAACAGGTGGGCCCTAGACAGCGTGCGCTTGCTGTTGCAACATCACTGCATTCTGTTCACGTGAATCCAAACTCGTGTTTCCACTCAGTGTCTTCAAACCCTCGGGGTGTGATTAGACAGACTAGACAACAGCGCCAAGGCCGCGCCAGCGCCAGACCTGTTGTTACAGCCCCCAACACGAACGAAGCTTTGCTATGGGAAAACGTCGGTGTATTTCGAACTTGGGTCCGTAATTAGTGAAAATTGGGGAGTTGCCAACTCCCAAAAATAGAGACGGTAGTATGCAAACGAGTGCGTGCTAGAAGACGAACTACTGTAGTCACTTACGTATGTGTCTAATTAGTTCTCCTGCCTGACAAATGGCTCCCTATTATATGGCGATCAATTCGCAGCTGTAGAGTATTTTTGTTTAACTCGATAATCTCGGCGAATGCGTTGAATGTACGTAAATACAGATAAACAAGCATGTCCATCATCAATTATCACACTACGACAGGTAACTGGTATTCACTCTATAGTCATGGAGTATATGTGGCCGATTTGTGATGTGTACGCGCGCGTGCGTGCGTGCATGCGTGCGTGTGTGTGTGTGCGTGTGTGTGTGTGCGTGTGTGCGTGTGTGCGTGTGTGCGTGTGTGCGTGTGTGCGTGTGTGCGTGTGTGGCGTGTGTGCGTGTGCGCGTGTGCGCGTGTGAGTTGTATGGTGTATGTAGTTGTTGTATGTGATTGTATTTTAGTATGTATGTATGTATGTATGTATGTATGTATGTATGTATGTATGTATGTATGTATGTATGTATGTATGTATTAGTATGATGAGTACGTACGTAGATGTATGTGTACTAGTAGTATGACGTATTGTATGTATGTATGTATGTATGTATGTATGTATGTATGTATGTATGTAGTATGTATGTATGTATGTATGTATGTATGCATGCATGCATGCATGCATGCATACGTACTTACGTACGTACGTACGTACGTACGTATGTATGTATGTAGGTACGCATGTATGTAGGTACGCATGTATGTATGGCCAAGCCTCCACACCAGCCACGCCAAGGCGTAGATCCAACGCTAGGTGGTCGAACGCCCAATTAGTGGCGTAACATAAGAGGGTAATTTCCCATACAAATAGCCGGCCATCTAATATTTCAACCGCACATTAGTGAAAGCGCCGCCTCGCCCGCCACAACATGGCCGTGTGTAGCACGGTGTACACAACTGTACGTGGCATTGTAGCGCTTACATTTTCCGGAGTTATAAACGTTTCGATTGACGTTTCTGCGCATGCGCGATAAATGTAAAATCATCAATGTGCAGCGAAAGGACAAAGCATTAATGGTATAAATACTAAGGGCTGTTCATTAGGATGTATATAACCTCTCAGCAAAGTTATTTGTCGCAAATTAACACGAGGCAAACAAGTTTTGATAGCAAGCGTAAATCACGTGACTGTACATTGCGCCATAATCCGTGAAAGTGACTTAAACAAACGTAATATTTTATTGTATTGAACGACATTTTAAGCAACTCATCACAGTAATCATCACAGGAGAGTTAATGAACAGCCCGTGGCATTTATACCAAAAATGCTCTGTCGTTTCGCTGCACGTTGATGTTACATTTATCGCGCATGCGCAGAAACGTCAATCGGAGCGTCTATTCCCGCGGTGTAGCACGTGCGTGCTGTCGCAGTAGCTGTCACGCGCTATGGCACATAACTTTTTCGGGAGATTCCGGATTCGATTCCTTCTCTAATCGTTTAAGACGCCGGAATTAAATTTAAACCACATGGGTGCAGCCTACTCAGTAAATGAGTACTTAGTTATTTTTGACTTATGGTTCGGTAAAACTTGTATATGTTTCGCAGTTGGGTAAATTGCGTTATCCATGTAAGTGGGTGACCCAGTTTACGAAGACGAAGTGAGTCTTTACGTTGTTCGTTTGTAATGACCATAACTCGATATTAGGAACGTTATGCAGTAGCCTAGTATGTGTACGTGGCTAGACGAGACTCGAAGTCAAAGACGTTTAGATGAACGGCCAACCGATAACTCAAATAATAACAGACGAGACCAACCGATAACCAAATAAATCAAAACCATACGACAAAAGCGCCTCCGTTGTTTGATTCTGTAAACAATAATTGGTTTTACCTGACATGAAAAAAATGCAAAGAAGACCCATTCTGGTCATATGCTAAAGGAAGCAAAGCTTTAGTAAACAAATTGTAACAACAATTCAAGACGATATCAACTGTCTGATGAAATGTTCTTATCACGGTCATCGAAGTATAATTATCCGCGTATGTAAAAAGGCATTGAAGATTGTCGCATGAAAACTTGCCGGACATATTGCTACAAGAAAACGCTGATAAGAATCATGTTTGATTACAAAACGCCTTCCTGCATGTACAATGGAAGTACATAAAAACGATGCTTAACAGTGCTTTGTTGAGCCGTGTATACCACACAAGACAACACACACATATTATGTAAACGAATCACAAGTCCGGGTTTCCAGTGGCATGCATACACGAAAGTGTGGCATGCATACACGAAAACAAGAATCTGGCATCAGTAAACGTATTCGCTCAAGCACATCCTCTTGTGCTAAACAGAAGCTGCTGCCTCGCCTAGGAAACGGAATGTTATAATCGTAAACACACGCACGCAGCAAGCGGCCTTCTATCGGATAAACCGACGAATTTCCGCGTCTGGCATTCTAGTTGTTATTTCGTGAGATTCCTTCCTTCCAAAATACGCCATTTACTTATAACATACAGAAAATTTGCGTATTATCATGCGACTAAGCAATACAACTAGGCCACCGATGGATGTTCTAAAAGCAAAACTATCACCAAACTATTTACGTCAATAAATGCAACGCAACGCAACGCAACGCAACGCAACGCAACGCAACGCAACGCAACGCAACGCAACGCAACGCAACGCAACGCAACGCAACGCAACGCAACGCAACGCAACGCAACGCAACGCAACGCAACGCAACGCAACGCAACGCAACGCAACGCAACGCAACGCAACGCAACGCAACGCAACGCAACGCAACGCAACGCAACGCAACGCAACGCAACGCAACGCAACGCAACGCAACGCAACGCAACGCAACGCAACGCAACGCAACGCAACGCAACGCAACGCAACGCAACGCAACGCAACGCAACGCAACGCAACGCAACGCAACGCAACGCAACGCAAACCAATACATAACGAACAGTAGCACAGCTAACTACGATGCGCCGAACTGCAATGTAACGAACTGCAACACAACGAACAACAGCGCAACGAACTGTGACTTGACGATCTCTGCATGGTACCAGGTCTTTATATAGTTAAATGCGTCGAGTTACAACCTACACCTATAAGTACACGCAAGATAATGACACACATAAATCTCTTACTTGTAACTACTCCACTTATCTATATCGGGTTTGCATTGTGGTAGACCCCACTGAATTAGTACTCGTTGGTAATTGTGTACAAGCGTCACAGGGCGTAATGACTAGGTTCGACACTAATTGAACCCGCAATCATGTGCCGTCAGGGCTACAACGGGAGCGACAATGGACGCGCTAGAAAGACATTAGCTTGACATCGTAAAGACTACGTCAATGATAGTAATTACGTCAAGCAACATATATAGGGTCTACGTGTAAAGTTGACAGAATTTGTCGAGACACCGTTCGCTTTGTCGATAGGTCGTTCGTTTGAGTTAAATGCCGTTCGTTTGAGTGAAGCACTGTTCGCCTGTAGAAACACAGTTCGGTTGAGTGAAATGCCGTTCATTTGGGATAAAGTGCGGTTCGTTTGGGTGAAACACAGTTCGTTTAGGTAAAAAGCCGTTCGTTTGCATTGGTGAAACATCAGTTGGGTGAACCTTCCTTCGTCTTGACAAGACGCCGTTCGTTTTGTTGAAATCCTATCAGTTGTTAACCAACATGTTTGACGTCCGTAGCGTTGGTCACCAGTACTGGTGGTCACTTAAAAATAAATCTGAATAAATCTCCAATTCTTCCGACTGCCCAGCCAACATTAAAATCAATGTTTGTGAGTAAAAGTAAAAAAATCCGACTGTTCTGAGAATTAAATATTCACTTTATACAACATTCAATTCAATTTCATACATCAGTAATCTGCAGTAATCTGTAGTCTATGCTTAACCACAAGAGATACGAGAATATTTCGACATAAGTATATCTCTGAAATCGCCGAACGTTGGACCTATTCTGAACACCAAATACCGGTCGCTGCTTCGTGGTGCATTTGCAGAGCCCCGCCAAGAAGCAGTCTCTTTGACCGGGGCAGCAGATGGAGGAAGTTGCCGCGCCTGGCGCCAGAATCCGGGATACTGACGACCCTTGCAGCAGGGCACTCGATCACAACCACTGTAAACATCTTATGCCCGTGATTACCGTCTCTCCACTCGAAAGCGTCTTAAGGAAATTAATTACCCTCTCATCCCAGGCACGCGCGGTAAGACACCAGTCGATGTTTTGCCAGTTAATTACTTTTACCGTCTTCTCGTGTCTCGCGTGCATGCTAAATTTTAAAAATTATTATTATTATGTGTGTGTGTGTGTGTGTGTGTGTGTGTGTGTGTGTGTGTGTGTGTGTGTGTGTGTGTGTGTGTGTGTGTGTGTGTGTGTGTGTGTGTGTGTGTGTGTGTGTGTGTGTGTGTGTGTGTGTGTGTGTGTGTGTGTGTGTATGTGTAAGTGGCAGTGTATATATGTGGTTTCGGGTAAAGAATGTGGAAATAAGTCGAGTGAATAAGTTTTTATAACTATGACAAAGTTTGATGATCACGTTGAATTCGCGTGTGATGAGGACGTGTGCGTTTGTGGTATGTATGCGTGCGTGTGTGTGTATGTGTATTTGTGTGCGCACACGCGCGTGCGTTGAACCGTGTGTGCCTGGTTAAAAAACGTGAAACTAATTCCGGTAAATATTTCGTTCCTAAAGTAAAAATCTTGACTGTGTACTATATGAAGGCACGTGAGGATCTATCGTGATGTAGGATAAGCTATGAAGGCACGCGAGGACCCGTCGTGATGTAGGATACGCTATGAAGGCACGTGAGGACCCGTCGTGATGTAGGATACGCTATGAAGGCACGTGAGGACCCTTCGTGATGTAGGATACGCTATGAAGGCACGTAAGGATCTGTCGTGATGTAGGATACGCCATGAAGGCACATGAGGATCTGTCGTGATGTAGGATACGTCATGAAGGCATGTGATGACCCGTCGTGATTTAGGATACGCTATGAAGGCATGTGAGGATCCGTCGTGATGTAGGATACATATAAAGGCACGTGATGACCCGTCGTGATTTAGGATACGCTGTAAAGGCACGCGAGGACCCGTCGTGATGTAGGATACGCTATGAAGGCACTGAGGACCCGTCGTGATGTAGGATACGCTATGAAGGCACGTGAGGATCTGTCGTGATATAGGATAAGCTATGAAGGCACGTGAGGATCTGTCGTGATGTAGGATACGCTACGAAGGCACGTGAGGATCTGTCGTGATGTAGGATACGCTATGAAGGCACACGAGGATACGTCGTTGTGTACGATACGCTATGAAGGCACGTGAGGATCTGTTGTGATGTAGGATAAGCTATGAAGGCACGTGAGGATCTGTTGTGATTTAGGATACGCTATGAAGGCACGTGAGGATCTGTTGTGATTTAGGATACGCTATGAAGGCACGTGAGGATACGTCGTTGTGTACGATACGCTATGTAGGCACGTGAGGACCCGCCGTGATGTAGGATACGCTATGAAGGAACGTGAGGACCCGTCGTGACGGTGGATCACGACGAAAGAGCACATATCCCAGACACACACTGACCCACACTCGCCGAGGAATCGTCTCGCTAACCTCGTTCTTGACTCAATGACGGCACACACGCAGTCTGCACCGCCGTCTTATATCGCCACGTAATGTCGACTGAGCAAATATACACCCATAAAACGGACTCGAGCAAATAGGATGTTGAGTGACACTGTTTGTCTGTCGAGGCGTCGCGGTGTCGTCCTTCACCTGCGCCGCCAGTAAAGACGTAAATCTGTGTTTCTAGCCTTCCTCTTATTTGTCGTTTTCTCGTGCTGTAGTTACTTAAATACAACTATATGTACTGTCTGCGCACTTGAGTTGGTTGTTGGTATTTGGTGTTGACAAACGGTCGCTTCTGGCTGACAACTGGTTTCAGGTATACGCCACTGCTTCGCCGAATATTTGTGCGTGTTTCTGCCCATTTCCTAATTCCTATATGCACTAACTCAAAATAAATATTGTCAATGCCTATGCCATACGGATTACTCTACGGATTACTCTATCACAATATCTCTTGTAAAATACAACTGTTTCAAAACAAGAATAAATAGTTATTATAACTCTATCACATCCTTCGTGTCGTTATTAGATTTATCATATCCCACGTTTCATTTTCACAACGAACCAGCGAGCTTTTGCAAACTCGGAAAAAAATTGGGCGGCGACAATGTTTGCAATATCTTCCATGTTGATTGTTTTGAATATAACGCAGTTACAGTATTTGACGAACTCTGCAACCGATCAGCAATACAAAAATTATTCAACCTATTTCAAGAGTTAAGTTTAGCCCTGGATCCGTTGAGGCACAACAGCACTGGGTTGTAGCCAATACCATCCCGTACAGCAGGTGAGTTCGCCAAACCCTTCCGCTCGCGTTACGATCGACTGCATTGTACGCACACAAACGCAACTCCCTAAGTACTGCGTAACCGACGCAAATTGACGGCACCACAAAGAGGTCTTTGTGTCGTTTTAGTGATTTCACTTTCCGCCGTCTCCCACCGAGCGATTAGCAGCCATAAACACAGGTTCAAGACGCGTCCTTTGAATGCCGCCATAGAACGCTGCGTGAAAGTTGACTTCAGTCTCGTTTCCCCTAATTGTGTCCCACAATGCCTTGCACAATGACGTGCCTGGCCTACCATACGGCATATTTTACACGCGCGGGATTTTCCTGAAGGAAATTTGGTTTGTTGCATTTGTGTATTTATTCGAAAAAATCATTTCAGGATATCTGGTACACGGAAACACCCACATTGCTACACGCCTGGCTCAATGTTCTGCCGTATATCTCGAGTAGAGTCTGATCCACACATATGCTGTAAATGACTACAATAACATCTAACAATGACGTTCTGGCGCTTACATGCGCTTCGTAAAACATGACCAGTGGCAATTTCTAGGGCTTGTCCAATGTATTTCAAAACTGTCAACTTATGTATTAATATGATTGATCGAATTTATATATTTTATCATTTTACATATTCTGGAAGACTTCAGAACTACGTAAATAGATTGATCACAATTGTCATCAAGTTCTAAGAGAACACAAGGAGTTGATGAGTGGGGCGTGCTCCCGACTCGACTTCGATTAGGGGATGGCAGCCTATAGCAGCAATTTATAGAACCAACTTAATCATTCTCGACTTGTTGGGCGAAACAACGTGCAACAAACACTGACTGCTCCGCATTCATCGGCTGTCAGCAACCGTGTACATCCCTGCCGACATCGCATAGTCGACAAATTCATCATTTACACAAAAACTTCATGAAAAGAATGCCGCACGCCAAGACTGACTCGTCAGTCTATTCGTCATCTCAACAGGGTTGTATATAATTAGGTTGTTAGTGTAATAGATCAAAGTGCACTGGCGAGATTAGGAAATGGAAGAACGCGAATAATTTGCGACATCTTCGCGCGACGAGTTCGCTAAATATGTATAGGTTCCGTTTACAAACGCAATTGCCGGTGGCGACGCAGATAGCATTGTCATCGTTGATATGGTCGATACGAGCTCAATATAGACTAATAATGACAGAGAAGCGGTTTAAAGTCAACCAATGCAGAACACCGATAAACCTTGAGAGAAAAACGTGTACCTCAATACATGCATTTTATACGATAAGATAACTTGACACAAGATAGTTGCAGCTGAAAGAAAACGCAACAAAAGGAAGATGCCGCTGAATGAATTGTAGAACAGAGAACGAATTGCAATTATATGCAGGGTTCAGGTCTACGATGGCAGATAACACCACAGTAACACTGCAGTCATGTCCGTCTTTGTTGGTGTTGTAACGATTCATCGGCACTATCTCTTCACGTGTATTTTCTCACGATACGTTTGTTTAAGTTGGTGGGTTATATATGTAACTAAGGTGATTTTTATTTGTATGTATATGTCCGTGACGCAGAGGTATTTTGCAATGAAATGTAATCATTATAATTGTTTTAAAGCATTATGTTTTCGGTATACATTGTACAGAACTCGGCTTGATGAGGCGCATATAAACGGTTTCTCTAAAACAAGTCCCGATACGCACTGTATCGTGACACAAGTATCGCCATACATACGTATTGGGTCCGTGTATCGCTACAGCTCTAGTCATTGAAGAGTAGACGGCTCCTATTCTCGTTAATATCCTATCGTCGGATCGGTCCTTATTTCGTGAGTTCACCTAGAAACTGCCGCGGGGTGGAACATTATACAGCGACCCAGATGCACCAGTTCCACGTGAACGACGTGGAGCTACACGTAGTCACGTATAACGTCAAATTGTAACCTTTACGTCATCGCGGCCATGAATCACGTTGTGGCATCTGTCGAACTAGTTACCACAGTTACGAGCCCAGACGATGAGATCTGGGCTGCTATCACGGACATAAACTAACACCACCATTCAGTCGGTCGGTGCACACATGTGTCCATGCGCGAGTTGAAGTTATCTACCGCTAAGATTTTCCGCAAGACGATCAGTGTGGAATCCCAGTTGTCAAATCTGACGAAAGACGCCCAGTTTAGTGTCTAAATGATTATAAATTATGCTGAATTTTTTTGCCGTGAGACACAGTGCTGACTAGGACACAAGTTGCACGAATCATATGTAATCACTGTCATTGATTGAATAAGGCAAAATCGGAACGGAGTGGAAAAACGTTAAATGTCAATAATATCGTTAATATCTACTGAAGCATATGATGTTTCCAAAGCGCGGCCTGGAGATCGGCAGCTGAAATATGTGTAGTTTAAAAAGAACAGCGCCAACACAACAGTATCGTATGGCTAACTGCAAAAGTAACCTGACATCACGGTTGGCATTATAGAAAACAGACAGGTAAAGTAAACAAGTGAAGCTATTGAAAGCTATAGCTGTCAAAAAATGGCGGCTGTAATGTCATGATCTTGCCAGGATAGCTTTCTGAAGCTCTATATTGAAATGTACACTCAACTACAAGAGTTATTTGAATCGACAGTTCCAACGAGATCCTGGCAACAGAGCCAGCGTCTAGGTGTCAAATCGGTTTTTATATAGTCACACGCTTCATCGCCCGTATGCGGAGACACTATAGGAGATGTATCAAGTTTGGCATTCACGTTATAAGCGGCTAACAGCGCCAAAAATGTGAGTTCTCGTATAGTGCTGATCATGCGTACATACACAATCATCCACTGGTATAGCTGTTCATTCGACGCCGTCTACATGCTAGTGGGAAACGCTCAGCCACGCTGCAACTGATGCGCGAAAAATAATCGAACCATAAATTTCAACACTGTCTGTATTACCTGGTGCACACACCCCCGCACGCACGCACGCACGCACGCACACACGAGCACCGCACACACACACACACACACACACACATATATATATATATATATATATATATATATATATATATATATATATATATATATATGTATACACACACATACACACACACACACACACCACACCCCACACCACACGCACGCACGCACGCACGCACGCACGCACGCACACACACACACACACACACACACACACACACACACACACAATATATATATATATATATATATATATATATATATATATATATATATATATATATATATATATATATAAAATACCTTTAGTGAATGGAGCAACGTGGAATGACCGAAATGCATAAGCTTTATTCGAAACGACAGCAAGAGGAATTGAACCGGTGTAACCGCTGACTGAGATTCTACGTTCTAAACACTACGGCACCGCGCCCCACAAAAAACAAAAAAGTTAACGGCAAACTCGAGTATCGTATTCCCGGAAGTGTTATTAGGTAGTAGGTGTCCACTATCCATGTGACCTTACGACGACCCATGACACGTACAGTAGGCCTATAGCACACACAACCTGCTCAGCAGTCGGCGGAGAGTCCGTCCCTGTCGGTGGCCACGTCGCCCTCTGTAGGGCATGATGCAACGTAACGATAGAACATCGGACTCACACGCGAGACAAGTACAGCCGTTTCGAAGCTCGAACAATTCCGTTCATTCCTAGTTGCTTTAGTTCACACAGTAGTACAAATGAGCACCTATGTGGGGGCAGTGGTGGATTATGTGAACGAATACTGTTCGTGCAATAACAGCAACATGGCTGAATACTTCCCGCACAAGAGGCCTGCCATGCATGAAGTGTAAACGTCTCGAGCAGCGACGTTACACGACTCGATACAGCGTTATATAAGGAATTGCTGATACCTTTTTTACCTGACTTCGTTTGTCGTTGTGTGTCAACTGCAGTCAGGCGGACCGCGGTGTCAATGCCGCCGAGATAGTCGTCTATGCAGTGACTGGTGTCGTGACGTGACGTGATACGTTGCAGACGGATACGCACTACGTAATGGGGGACTCGTCATTGTTTGGTTGCACCGATACGACGTTTACGTCATTGTGACGTCACGCCAACATGGCGGCGATTATCGATACAACAAACTATGTGACGTCATCGCGAACACGCAGGTGTTAGAAGTGACAGGAGGATGTTGATGACCGTCGTCCATTTGGCGGTCATGTTGATTATTCTGCCGCACTCTAGGCAGGAGGCAGGAGTTGTATTTAACCAAGAGTCAAGCTAATAGAGAGATTGATTATCCCTGATTAAAAATCCAAAATATATTCAAATAAATAAATAATTAAATTACAAAAGATCCAATAAATAGATAATTAAAAAGGATCACACCTCCGACACAATCGAATTATGAAGGTTCTAGACTTGTGGCACCCTTGCCTTGAACGTGTTACTTGTTCTGGTGTAAGTTTTTTATACTAAATATCCTTTTGGTGGCTGCGAATTTATCATCTATCTGGAGGAATTTATTTATCAGCGCTGGGTGTTATTTCGTCCTTGTCCAGACGTGCGCTCTTACGGACAGAACCGAACTAACGGCCACACTGTGGCCGGAGTCAGGAATGTCCAAAGACCGAGGAACAATGAAGACAAATGGAACAGCGCAGTGCGGCGACAGACAGATAGGCTAGGAGGGAGACGGCTGGGGACACGGGGAAAGGGGAGAATGGGCGGAGAATGTGGGCAAGTCGCTAAACAGATGGGAATAACTCCAGAGCGACGACTGTCGGTTGGTCGATTTGCCGAATTTATCTGCGTCGCGCCAAGCGTCGGATTCCGAAGACTAAACATTCTTTGGTCTGTAGAAGTGATCGGCGACGACGGAATAAGAAGAGGGACGAGATGGCGTTGGAAGTGTACTGGGTGGTACTTTATGGAGGTAATAATACTGCATTAGATGTATCATCCTTGGTATGCCAGCGTATATATATATATATATATATATATATATATATATACTTTTATTTATGCAGTAGCCGAGTTACCCAGCCGTGCTTCGGTAGAAAACACAGTCACTCGCATTTAAATGTTTTAAAATTGCGTTACATTCTTTTAATGTGTCCCAGAAATAGTCTATGTACGGTTACACTTTCGCAGTATTGAAATGCTAACAACATCAACATAAAACAACTTAAACTTACTTATACGTCCCGTGACTCGGCTGTAGATAGCAATCTTATCTTTACGATGATACAGACAATTTTGAAATGTTGCGGATGGATCTCCGCATACAACATGACATATTGAGCCCCTCCAACCTCCGGAATGAAATGTGAAAACAATTAAATCTACGAACTATGCCAGTGTGTCCTCTGGAGCATAATTTTATAAACATCTTCAACTCGATAGATGCAACACTGACGGAGACGTGGGTCCACATATACATATATACACAGAGAAACACTATTTTGTAATACAGACGTGTGCTACTGTTTTAGTCACTTATGTTGTGGCAGGTATTGGTGGAGACTTGTTGTTGTTGTTGTTGTTGTTGTTGTTGTTGTTGCAGCTGCTGTTGCAGGTGCAGTAGTTGTCATTATAAATAGTGTTATTATTATTTATAGTAGTAGTAGTAGTAGTAGTAGTAGTAGTAGTAGTAGTAGTAGTAGTAGTAGTAATAGTAGTAGTAGTAGTAGTAGTAGTAGTAGTAGTAGTAGTTGTTGTTGTTGCTGTTGTTGTTGTTGTGGTAGTGGTAGTGGTAGTGGTAGTGGTAGTGGTAGTGGTAGTGGTAGCGGTAGTGGTAGTGGTAGTAGTAGTAGTAGTAGTAGTAGTAGTAGTAGTAGTTGTTGTGTGTTGTTGTTGTGGTAGTGGTAGTGGTAGTGGTAGTGGTAGTAGTAGTAGTAGTAGTAGTAGTAGTAGTAGTAGTAGTAGTAGTAGTAGTAGTAGGAGTAGTAGTAGTAGTAGGTAGTAGTAGTAGTAGTAGTAGTAGTAGTAGTAGTAGTAGTAGTAGTAGTAGTAGTAGTAGTAGTAGTTAGTAGTAGTAGTAGTAGTAGTAGTAGTAGTAGTAGTAGTAGTAGGAGTAGTAGTAGTAGTAGTAGTAGTAGTAGTAGTAGTAGTAGTAGTAGTAGTAGTAGTAGTAGTAGTAGTAGTAGTAGTATACAATTACACGCTATGCTTTTTCTTATGTTTATTCTGTGTATACTCGTAGAAGTTGTCTGTCATCGTCAAAGCGACATGAAAGTACATTGTAATGTATGTTTTATCTTTCTGACATAAACTCACTATGACTATTAGCGACGCGGGGATCTTCTTATAATGTCGAGGTCTTCATTACTTCCATCTGGTCTAGCCCCCTGACTCCCTTCGAAACGAAACTAATTTCGTCTGAAATCAGCGTTCTGAGGTTACCCCTTATATTGGTATATTAATGCGGGCAATGAAATGTGACGAAATACGGCTGATTTGGCGAACTTCCTGCTAATAATTACTGGCTGGACGCAGTGCTTCATGTATCAGATTCGATTTAACGGTTTAACCTGTCGCAGTGTGCTACGCCCATGGGTGGGTAGGTACAGCATTTCGGGGTGCGTGTTACGATACCCCGAGCGTGTCAAGGAGGGCCAGCGGGCGGGGGAGGCGTGAGACAGCGGGGCTCTAGCCGCGGCACCATCGGATCGGCCAGCCACACGGGCCTCGTGTGCCCCAGTCACCGCCTCTCTAACACCGACACCGGCCGTGTCAAGGCTCTCTAACACCGACAACGGCCATGTCAGGGCTCTCTAACACCGACAACGGCCATGTCAGGGCTCTCTAACGCCGACAACGGCCGTGTCAAGGCTCTCTAACGCCGACACCGGCCGTGTCAGGGCTCTCTAACGCCGACACCGGCCGTGGCAGGGCTCTCTAACACCGACACCGCCCGTGTCAGGGCTCTCTAACGCCTACACCGGCCGTATCACGGCTCTCTAACGCCGACACCGCCCGTGTCAGGGCTCTCTAACGCTGACACCGGCCATGTCAGGGCTCTCTAACGCCGACACCGCCAATGTCAGGGCTCTCTAACGCCGACACCGGCCGTGTCAGGGCTCTCTAACGCCGACACCGCCCATGTCAGGGCTCTCTAACGCCGACACCGGCCGTGTCAGGGCTCTCTAACGCCGACACCGGCCGTGTCAAGGCTCTCTAACGCCGACACCGCCCGTGTCAGGGCTCTCTAACGCCGACACCGCCCGTGTCAAGGCTCTCTAACGCCGACACCGCCCGTGTCAGGGCTCTCTAACGCCGACACCGCCCGTGTCAGGGCTCTCTAACGCCGACACCGCCCGTGTCAGGGCTCTCTAACGCCGACACCGCCCGTGTCAAGGCTCTCTAACGCCGACACCGCACGTGTCAGGGCTCTCTAACGCCGACACCGCCCGTGTCAGGGCTCTCTAACACCGACACCGCCCGTGTCAGAGCTCTCTGACGCCGACACCGGCCGTGTCAAGGCTCTCTAACGCCGACACCGCCCGTGTCAGGGCTCTCTAACGCCGACACCGCCCGTGTCAGGGCTCTCTAACGCCGACACCGCCCGTGTCAGGGCTCTCTAACGCCGCAACCGCCCGTGTCAGGGCTCTCTAACGCCGACACCGCCCGTGTCAGGGCTCTCTAACGCCGACACCGCCCGTGTCACGGCTCTCTAACGCCGACACCGGCCGTGTCAGGACTCTGTAACGCCGACACCGCCCGTGTCAGGACTCTCTAACGCCGACACCGGCCGTGTCAAGGCTCTCTAACGCCGACACCGCCCGTGTCAGGACTCTCTAACGCCGACACCGCCCGTGTCAAGGCTCTCTAACGCCGACACCGGCCGTGTCAAGGCTCTCTAACGCCGACACCGCCCGTGTCAGGGCTCTCTAACGCCGACACCGGCCGTGTCAAGGCTCTCTAACGCCGACACCGGCCGTGTCAAGGCTCTCTAACGCCGACACCGGCCGTGTCAAGGCTCTCTAACGCCGACACAGCCCGTGTCAGGGCTCTCTAACGCCGACACCGGCCGTGTCAGGACTCTCTAACGCCGACACCGGCCGTGTCAAGGCTCTCTAACGCCGACACCGGCCGTGTCAGGACTCTCTAACGCCGACACCGCCCGTGTCAGGGCTCTCTAACGCCGACACCGGCCGTGTCAGGATTCTCTAACGCCGACACCGGCCGTGTCAGGGCTCTCTAACGCCGACACCGCCCGTGTCAGGACTCTCTAACGCCGACACCGCCCGTGTCAGGGCTCTCTAACGCCGACACCGCCCGTGTCAAGGCTCTCTAACGCCGACACCGCACGTGTCAGGGCTCTCTAACGCCGACACCGCCCGTGTCAGGGCTCTCTAACACCGACACCGCCCGTGTCAGAGCTCTCTGACGCCGACACCGGCCGTGTCAAGGCTCTCTAACGCCGACACCGCCCGTGTCAGGGCTCTCTAACGCCGACACCGCCCGTGTCAGGGCTCTCTAACGCCGACACCGCCCGTGTCAGGGCTCTCTAACGCCGCAACCGCCCGTGTCAGGGCTCTCTAACGCCGACACCGCCCGTGTCAGGGCTCTCTAACGCCGACACCGCCCGTGTCACGGCTCTCTAACGCCGACACCGGCCGTGTCAGGACTCTGTAACGCCGACACCGCCCGTGTCAGGACTCTCTAACGCCTACACCGGCCGTGTCAAGGCTCTCTAACGCCGACACCGCCCGTGTCAGGACTCTCTAACGCCGACACCGCCCGTGTCAAGGCTCTCTAACGCCGACACCGGCCGTGTCAAGGCTCTCTAACGCCGACACCGCCCGTGTCAGGGCTCTCTAACGCCGACACCGGCCGTGTCAGGGCTCTCTAACGCCGACACCGGCCGTGTCAAGGCTCTCTAACGCCGACACCGGCCGTGTCAAGGCTCTCTAACGCCGACACAGCCCGTGTCAGGGCTCTCTAACGCCGACACCGGCCGTGTCAGGACTCTCTAACGCCGACACCGGCCGTGTCAAGGCTCTCTAACGCCGACACCGGCCGTGTCAGGACTCTCTAACGCCGACACCGCCCGTGTCAGGGCTCTCTAACGCCGACACCGGCCGTGTCAGGATTCTCTAACGCCGACACCGGCCGTGTCAGGGCTCTCTAACGCCGACACCGCCCGTGTCAGGACTCTCTAACGCCGACACCGCCCGTGTCAGGGCTCTCTAACGCCGACACCGGCCGTGTCAAGGCTCTCTAACGCCGACACCGGCCGTGTCAAGGCTCTCTAACGCCGACACCGGCCGTGTCAAGGCTCTCTAACGCCGACACCGCCCGTGTCAGGGCTCTCTAACGCCGACACTGGCCGTGTCAGGACTCTCTAACGCCGACACCGGCCGTGTCAGGACTCTCTAACGCCGACACCGCCCGTGTCAGGGCTCTGTAACGCCGACACCGGCCGTGTCAGGACTCTCTAACGCCGACACCGGCCGTGTCAGGGATCTCTAACGCCGACACCGCCCGTGTCAGGACTCTCTAACGCCGACACCGGCCGTGTCAGGGCTCTCTAACGCCGACACCGCCCATGTCAGGGCTCTCTAACGCCGACACCGGCCGTGTCAGGGCTCTCTAACGCCGACACCGGCCGTGTCAAGGCTCTCTAACGCCGACACCGCCCGTGTCAGGGCTCTCTAACGCCGACACCGCCCGTGTCAAGGCTCTCTAACGCCGACACCGCCCGTGTCAGGGCTCTCTAACGCCGACACCGCCCGTGTCAGGGCTCTCTAACGCCGACACCGCCCGTGTCAGGGCTCTCTAACGCCGACACCGCCCGTGTCAAGGCTCTCTAACGCCGACACCGCACGTGTCAGGGCTCTCTAACGCCGACACCGCCCGTGTCAGGGCTCTCTAACACCGACACCGCCCGTGTCAGAGCTCTCTGACGCCGACACCGGCCGTGTCAAGGCTCTCTAACGCCGACACCGCCCGTGTCAGGGCTCTCTAACGCCGACACCGCCCGTGTCAGGGCTCTCTAACGCCGACACCGCCCGTGTCAGGGCTCTCTAACGCCGCAACCGCCCGTGTCAGGGCTCTCTAACGCCGACACCGCCCGTGTCAGGGCTCTCTAACGCCGACACCGCCCGTGTCACGGCTCTCTAACGCCGACACCGGCCGTGTCAGGACTCTGTAACGCCGACACCGCCCGTGTCAGGACTCTCTAACGCCTACACCGGCCGTGTCAAGGCTCTCTAACGCCGACACCGCCCGTGTCAGGACTCTCTAACGCCGACACCGCCCGTGTCAAGGCTCTCTAACGCCGACACCGGCCGTGTCAAGGCTCTCTAACGCCGACACCGCCCGTGTCAGGGCTCTCTAACGCCGACACCGGCCGTGTCAAGGCTCTCTAACGCCGACACCGGCCGTGTCAAAGCTCTCTAACGCCGACACCGGCCGTGTCGAGGCTCTCTAACGCCGACACAGCCCGTGTCAGGGCTCTCTAACGCCGACACCGGCCGTGTCAGGACTCTCTAACGCCGACACCGGCCGTGTCAAGGCTCTCTAACGCCGACACCGGCCGTGTCAGGACTCTCTAACGCCGACACCGCCCGTGTCAGGGCTCTCTAACGCCGACACCGGCCGTGTCAGGATTCTCTAACGCCGACACCGGCCGTGTCAGGGCTCTCTAACGCCGACACCGCCCGTGTCAGGACTCTCTAACGCCGACACCGCCCGTGTCAGGGCTCTCTAACGCCGACACCGCCCGTGTCAAGGCTCTCTAACGCCGACACCGCACGTGTCAGGGCTCTCTAACGCCGACACCGCCCGTGTCAGGGCTCTCTAACACCGACACCGCCCGTGTCAGAGCTCTCTGACGCCGACACCGGCCGTGTCAAGGCTCTCTAACGCCGACACCGCCCGTGTCAGGGCTCTCTAACGCCGACACCGCCCGTGTCAGGGCTCTCTAACGCCGACACCGCCCGTGTCAGGGCTCTCTAACGCCGCAACCGCCCGTGTCAGGGCTCTCTAACGCCGACACCGCCCGTGTCAGGGCTCTCTAACGCCGACACCGCCCGTGTCACGGCTCTCTAACGCCGACACCGGCCGTGTCAGGACTCTGTAACGCCGACACCGCCCGTGTCAGGACTCTCTAACGCCTACACCGGCCGTGTCAAGGCTCTCTAACGCCGACACCGCCCGTGTCAGGACTCTCTAACGCCGACACCGCCCGTGTCAAGGCTCTCTAACGCCGACACCGGCCGTGTCAAGGCTCTCTAACGCCGACACCGCCCGTGTCAGGGCTCTCTAACGCCGACACCGGCCGTGTCAAGGCTCTCTAACGCCGACACCGGCCGTGTCAAGGCTCTCTAACGCCGACACCGGCCGTGTCAAGGCTCTCTAACGCCGACACAGCCCGTGTCAGGGCTCTCTAACGCCGACACCGGCCGTGTCAGGACTCTCTAACGCCGACACCGGCCGTGTCAAGGCTCTCTAACGCCGACACCGGCCGTGTCAGGACTCTCTAACGCCGACACCGCCCGTGTCAGGGCTCTCTAACGCCGACACCGGCCGTGTCAGGATTCTCTAACGCCGACACCGGCCGTGTCAGGGCTCTCTAACGCCGACACCGCCCGTGTCAGGACTCTCTAACGCCGACACCGCCCGTGTCAGGGCTCTCTAACGCCGACACCGGCCGTGTCAAGGCTCTCTAACGCCGACACCGGCCGTGTCAAGGCTCTCTAACGCCGACACCGGCCGTGTCAAGGCTCTCTAACGCCGACACCGCCCGTGTCAGGGCTCTGTAACGCCGACACCGGCCGTGTCAGGACTCTCTAACGCCGACACCGGCCGTGTCAGGGATCTCTAACGCCGACACCGCCCGTGTCAGGACTCTCTAACGCCGACACCGCCCGTGTCAGGGCTCTGTAACGCCGACACCGGCCGTGTCAAGGCTCTCTAACGCCGACACCGCCCGTGTCAGGGCTCTCTAACGCCGACACCGCCCGTGTCAGGATTCTCTAACGCCGACACCGCCCGTGTCAAGGCTCTCTAACGCCGACACCGCCCGTGTCAGGACTCTCTAACGCCGACACCGCCCGTGTCAGGGCTCTCTAACGCCGACACCGGCCGTGTCAAGGCTCTATGACGCCGACACCGCCCGTGTCAGGGCTCTCTAACGCCGACACCGGCCGTGTCAAGGCTCTCTAACGCCGACACCGGCCGTGTCAAGCCTCTCTAACGCCGACACCGGCTGTGTCAAGGCTCTCTAACGCCGACACCGGCCGTGTCAGGGCGGTGTCACTCACGAGGCGATGACAACAGACGGGGTAAGGCGATAGCGTTCCTTATTGTCACCCGGTCACACACCGCCTCGGGCCAAAGGTTGACAAATTAAGCTCGGCGGTAGAGGGCTGACGACAGACTGCTCGACTGGCAGTTTGTGACCACATTGTCAACGTCACTGTCGTCAGTGGTTAGATCATGACACGTTACGACACATTCCTTCTATTCCATTCCAGAGAGATGTATACAAAGTTTGACGTAAGAGACCCTTTGTGTAGAAAATATGTTTATTAATTGTTCCGTGACTGACGATGGCAACTTGTTCACATCGTATCAAATATGTTTGATCCGTGACTGACGATGGCAACTTGTTCACATCGTATCAAATATGTTTGTTCCGTGACTGACGATGGCAACTTGTTCACATCGTAGCAAATATGTTTGTTCCGTGACTGACGATGGCAACTTGTTCACATCGTAGCAAATATGTTTGTTCCGTGACTGACGATGGCAACTTGTTCACATCGTAGCAAATATGTTTGTTCCGTGACTGACGATGGCAACTTGTTCACATCGTATCAAATATGTTTGTTCCGTGACTGACGATGACAACTTGTTCACATCGTAGCAAATATGTTTGTTCCGTGACTGACGATGGCAACTTGTTCACATCGTATCAAATATGTTAGTTCCGCGACTGACGATGGCAACTTGTTCACATCGTAGCAAATATGTTTGTTCCGTGACTGACGATGGCAACTTGTTCAACATCGTAGCAAATATGTTTGTTCCGTGACTGACGATGGCAACTTGTTCAACATCGTAGCAAATATGTTTGTTTTTATCGGATCAGTTCTTATTTATTCTATCAACCTACTGCAAAATATCGTGAGGTTTATTATTTTAGACAGAATGAACAAATGAAATACTCTCGCTGTCACTTCATCAGTGTATGCTGTCTTACCACGAATTCTACCGTCACTGACGTTACCAAGTAAGCCTGTGCTCTACAAGTGTTCTTAAATTTCCAACGTCAACAAATATCGTTTGTAGGTTGCGATTCTCGCCGAAAGAGAGTTGCGTGTAAGAATCAACGCGTAGACAATGCGTTGTGACATAATATCTTCATTGGAACGTTTACTCTCTGTGAAACTTATGTTTTTCCCCGTCGTTTTACTAATGCGTGCAAACGAGAGATATACCCAACCGGCACTGCGGTAGATCACGGTATCTTCTGCCAGGCCTGCAAGCCACTATGCTAACGCTCGCACGAAACACGATTCCTTCGTCGTTTTTTTGCGCAATTTCCTTTGCCCTGCAATCGTTTGTGAAGGCAGTAATTGACGCATCCGACTCACAGAACATTGTATAGACTTCTCCGGGTTGTATGACTGTGAGCGTATTGAATTTGCCACTAATATCGCATCCATTACCGCAGGGTCGACCTTTCGTGGTTTCTCCTACAACGCATTGTTAACAGCGTTATAGTCGCACACAACATCAAAAGACTGCCTTCTGTATTCAACTTTCTACCGAATGACGACATCCAAGATAATTTAACAATATTCTCTTTTCAGAAGAGATTTCCTGTAAGATGTGTGTCAGCTACGTTTTAAAGTTTTCGTTTGTATCCATCGTACGCAATGTGATTGTCCGTTGTACATAATTTATTTGTTTCATGTACGTCCTCTGTATGTCCGGCGTACGTCCTCTGTATGTCCGTTGTACGTCCTCTGTATGTCCGGTGTACGTCCTCTGTATGTTTGGTGTACGTCCTCTGTATGTCCGTTGTACGTCCTCTGTATGCCCGTTGTACGTCCTCTGTATGTCCGTTGTACGTCCTCTGTATGTCCGTTGTACGTCCTCTGTATGTCCGGTTTACGTCCTCTGTATGTCCGTTGTACGTCCTCTGTATGCCCGGTGTACGTCCTCTGTATGTCCGTTGTACGTCCTCTGTATGTTTGGTGTAGGTCCTCTGTATGTCCGTTGTACGTCCTCTGTATGTCCGTTGTACGTCCTCTGTATGTCCGTTGTACGTCCTCTGTATGTCCGTTTACGTCCTCTGTATGTCCGTTGTACGTCCTCTGTGTGTCCGTTGTACGTCCTCTGTATGTCCGTTGTACGTCCTCTGTATGTCCGGTTTACGTCCTCTGTATGTCCGTTGTACGTCCTCTGTATGTCCGTGTACGTCCTCTGTATGTCCACTGTTGTCCGTTGTACGTCCTCTGTATGTCCGTTGTACGTCCTCTGTATGTCCGGTGTACGTCCTCTGTATGTCCGTTGTACGTCCTCTGTATGTCCGGTGTACGTCCTCCGTATGTCCGTTGTACGTCCTCCGTATGTCCGTTGTACGTCCTCTGTATGTCCGTTGTACGTCCTCTGTATGTCCGTTGTACGTCCTCCGTATGTCCGTTGTACGTCCTCCGTATGTCCGTTGTACGTCCTCTGTATGTCCGTTGTACGTCCTCTGTATGTCCGTTGTACGTCCTCTGTATGTCCGGTGTACGTCCTCTGTATGCCCGGTGTACGTCCTCTGTATGTCCGTTGTACGTCCTCTGTATGTCCGGTGTACGTCCTCCGTATATCCGTTGTACGTCCTCTGTATGTCCGTTGTATGTCCTCTGTATGTCCGGTGTACGTCCTCCGTATATCCGTTGTACGTCCTCTGTATGTCCGATGTACGTCCTCTGTATGTCCACTGTATGTCCGGTGTATGTCCTACGTATATCCGGTGAAAATCCCTCGTATGATCGTTGTACGTCCGTCCTTCTTCATCTAAATGTCCGTTGCCCGTCTTCTGTGCGTATTTTGTACACCTTGTGTACACACGTGACCCTAGTATACGGATTACTGTTCACGAGAAGGTCACGCGTGGATTTAATCCTCGAAGCAGACGGTGTGTTTTCTTTTCCCGGTTCACACCTTGGAACGATCCCAACAGACGGGACGCCTCTCCGTCCATCCCACTGCGGCGTGGGAGAGTCGAGACAGAAGGGCAACAGCACCGACAGTCTGGAGAGACGGAGTGCGTGTGTTGCCACTTCACTTCACCACCGGTTCACGAGTTCATCAGATAGTCCCGTCGTCGCTCGCGTGGAACTAAACATCGAGTCTGGAGACGCAGGTGAAACGCGCGACCTTTTCAGTGAAAACCTCCCCGAGACAGACTCGGTGTAGACAAGCGTGAAAAGGTAACACGGCGTTGAAAGCGCGCGCATGCAACCGTGCTCACATGATTGCCGCTACTTATAAGGTCAACTCTAATGTACACCAGGCCATCAAGCAGCAAGTGAAGTCTTATGGAAGGTATATTCAAAGAGATACTTGTTATCGTAGATATCGTTATGTAAAGTTGAATGAGATCAGCAAAGGACACTCGAGACCAACGCAAATATTCCTAAGCACCGCGTGTGTCCTTGTGTCGTCTTAGCTGTGCGGGCGCCAATGAGGGAGTCGACACAACGATACAGAGAAAATAGAGGCACAGCGCGAACTAGATAGAAGACATTGAGACCGAGTTGTCGCATAATCCGTGAACAAACAAAGCCAGGCGAGCCACACAGGGCCGTTGTCGTTGTCAGCGCCAGCAATGTGAGGGTGTCGGCCTGGCAAGACCGTGTATTATCGTCGTCGAACAAGCCAGAATAGGTGCTTAGGCTTATCATAACAAATATGAACAGCTACTTAACTTTTGCCCTCCGTGCACCTGCGTGTACAATGTATAAACTGTGCAATCGTGCAGTTGCCTTTAACATGCATCAGTTTTCATCACTTCGGGCTACTTAAGGACTCTTCAGATCCATGTAGGTTTATTCTCATTATTCGTAGAAACGTTTTCTGTGTGTGACACGCGAAGACCGATACACGTGTCTATGGGTTCATGTATGTATGTGTATATAATATATATATATATATATATATATATATATATATATATATATACATATATGTATATATGTATGTGTGTATGTATATATATATATATATATATATATATATATATATATATATATATATATATATATATACTATATATTATATATATATATATATATATATATATATATATATATATATATATATATATGTGTGTGTGTGTGATATATATATATATATGTATATATATATATATATATATATATATATATATTATATATATATTATATATATATATATATATATATATATATATTATATATATATATATATATATATATATATATATATCAACAAATGTAAGGAGGGACGTTGCAACAAACATTCAACAATGTAATGATGGACGTCGTAATGTGAACACTAGACACTTTACCGACGGACATTGTGGCGTGAACACGCGGCGTAATGACCCCTAAAGATGCGGTGTAGAGTCCCCTAAAGATGCGGTGTAGAGTCCCCTAAACATAGCCATAAGGCATGTTACCCTAATTCACGAGGACAGACGACTTTGTCCTTGCACTATCAGGTAGCGCAATGTGCACGACTCCACAGTTGACGTGCAATTTGTTCCGTATTAGTCGGCATATACCGTTTACCGGGACACCTCGCTATCGAGGTGATCGTGTTCTCCCTTCGCTAAACACTAGTTCATCATTCAACGTGATTCAACTACAGATGATAACCTGATCTTTCTTTCGCGACTCGAGCAGACGTTTACAGTATTCAGACTCGGCTACAGGGCGGGAAATCTCCGCCGACAGAAATAGTTTCCGCTGTAAAAACAACCCGTCAACTAAATCCATCGGATGGAAGTAAAAAAGATCATTGAAATTCAGAGTTAATGTGGTCCGGATGTGATTTCCGGGCCTCGGCTTATGCAGCCCAGATCTGATGGCTGGGAACTGTGAGTGGGATCAATGGGATATAGCTGTGCCAGGTCCTTTTCCCTTTTACAAATGTTCTGTGCCCGCGCCCGGGTGTGTCGAATTTAGGGATAGGGCGATTGCCCAGTCGAACCCCATTGCAATTTGACGGGGATATCCCTAATTTCTTTGTTTTCTATCCATTTTAGACGTAACTCAAGTGATTCAGTGTGATGCTAACTGGTATTTTAAATGGCGATGATGATAAATATACAGTCACATCCCACAGCCACCACTCACCGCGGCACACAGTGATGGCCAAGCGTGAATGTGAAGGTTTCGAATCTGTGTTCCTGTTTAAGATTCGCTTAGCTAGTTTTGAACTCCGGATATACCAAATATACTATGTTTTTTGTCCTGTCTGTTTGTTAGAACCTCCCTCTGACGTATACATCTGATACATGCGTCAAGCTGAATTTATTTGTAAACACCGTCTCCCTCACAACCAAAGATAGAATGTACGAGAAACCTGTTCCGATTACCACCGACTAAAAGTACGTAGAGACGTTATACTGACAAATAAAACCAGATAGAACTTCCGTATTGTGACAAGACAAGTCTACACAGATTTAACAGCAGGCAGAGAAACTTCGTCGGGTGATCAGAAAATAAATCCGATCCTATAGCAGAATCCAATTACTTAGCTCTGAATCCTACATTCGTAGAAAGGAAGGCGGCAGGACGGAGAGACAGAAACAGCCTCGATGTGTTTATATAAAAACACTCTACCTGCTCCCAGACAGATGTCTTGTTACTTGTGTTACCTCCAGATAGTTTAAAGAATAACATTTCGCTGAACTGAAACTGTGAAACGACACAGAAAGACGCAATTTAAAACGCCGTGGATACAAGAACACTCACGAATGTACGAACAAAAAAGAAGGTTTTTGGTGACGATGTTCATTTGTCAGAGGCAACCTAAATGTCGAGTTGTTCCGATTCAAGACGCTGTGTGACGTTTTCCATTCGTGACGACGCTGTAAGAACTATAAGAAGTCTCGAAAATGTAAATTCGGGTATGTTTACGGCGATTCCATATATGCGGAAGCGGTTTACCTGTGCGGAAAATCGAATCGCTCGTCTCAGCAGTTCAATACCGCGTATATACCGCTTCAGTGCGTATTGAACCTTAGCTTGAACCTGTGGAGTCTACAGCATTATACACCTAGACTTGAGATAATAGTATGACAAGATAACACAACAGTGTACTTACTATCTAGGTACTGATACACCAAGGCTGGGTTATCGGCGCTGACAGTGAGCAGTGAGACGATCGCGACGACCAACATCCCAACCATGGCAGAGGGAATACACGTCCCCATCCCGTGACGCTCGCTACCTACTCCCAGCATGCTTCCTTCCTGTCTCTACGTGTCCCTCGCTGACCGTCCGGTGTCACTGCGCATAGTCCGGGGCTGTGTCGCTCGAGTAAAACTCCTCGTCCGTCGCTGACTCTCAGCGCGCCGCATGCTCGCCCCGCGTTACAGGGGCGACTGACGGCAGTAGACCGACGGGGGGTCGGTGGTCGCACACACGCACGTATACGTGAGAACACACGCTACACACGAGGCCAGGAGCGCGCAGACCCGTCACATGCCGAGCTGGTACATCAGAGGCGAGGTTCCGTGCGTCTGACACACGTGTGGTTGTCAGTAAGCGCAAACGCGGTAACAGACGGCCGGTTCGACTGCTTGAAACGTCACACCTGCCACTGGCGCCGCCGACCGCTGCTCACGGCTACACGGCTACACGGCTACTCGCTACCGTAGCTGCCCGCATACAGGAGGCGGCGCCTACCTGGTCAGCTAATCCACACGTATCACCTGTGGGATCTTAAATATATGTATACATATTAATGCGTGAGCGCGTGCGCATGTGTGCTTGCGTGCGTGTGTATGTGCGTGCGTATCTACGTACGTACGTAAGACGTACGTACGTACGTACGCACGCACGCACGCACGCACGCACGCACGCACGCACGCACGCACGCACGCACGCACGCACGTACGTACGTACGTATGTATGTATGTATGCATCAGATGTTATGTTGACATTGTCAGGTGCCAAAGTGTGAATATACGACACAGATATTATGTAATGTGGATGTTTTATGAGCATATTAATGTGACTGTATGACCTAAAAATAACTGTCCTATAGTGTGAGTATTTACGTTTGTAATGGTTACAGCGTCACGTACAGTGGAGACGTTAGCGAAGAGAAGGCAACGGGAATTAAAGCAACTCCCAGTTATATGGTGAAGAATGGGGAAATATGTTTAAGGATTTACCCTTTTGAGAACCGTAAATGTCTTGGGCAGGTTGTTTTCTGTGCGGACAACCAATATAGAGGCAGCGTGTGACGAAGAAGAAATATGACGACCTATGTCAATTGGTTCATGTGCGTGACATAGCAACATACAGCGCGATATAATCTCTGAAGATTGGTTATACTTTCATATATGCATCACCCGGTGCATAATTGATATATATCTAAATGTAGCATGCATAAATCGCTCGAATACAAAATAGGATATAATACAAGCTGATAAAAAGCTGTCAAAATCACTAAATAATATTTGTTATGCAAATAAATATCCAATTATTTTTTATATCTGGTTATAGGATTATTATGCATAACAACAGTTCCCAATGTTAACATCAAACGTATCATTAACGCAACCAGGTCAAACACGTGCCTCGAGCACAAGTGATATGATTGATATTGGTTTCAGACAGTTGGCAGACATAGAGGGGACAGAATCGTTCCCTAAACAGAAATGTTCCATTCTGAAACATTTGTCACGAACGCGTCACATCCACGAACGACAACGGGAACGATGACTACAGACACAAGACAGACTTGCCTTGGAAAAGCGATAATCCAAACAGGGACACCATTGTTCAACACTTTGTACAGACATTTTCTTTCTACGGACATTTGTGGGAAATGACACGGAGCGACATAAGTCACCACGACACATTGGCCAGATGCAAGTAGCCTGCGACCCACACTCAAATTTATGTCGACCGACGGGCCTAGTCTTGGCAAGTGACAGCAATAGGTTTTGACGGAAAGAAACCTATGTTACAAGTGCCTCCTCGGTTCGCCTTTTTTCCATTTTGCCGAAAAGTAAAACGTGCAATTTCTCAGCGCAGTTTCCAGTCCTCAGACTTGCCCAAAGCACTTTATGCTTTACTCTCTGGCACAGCGGTTCCATTAAAAACCATCTCGACATCCCTGGAAAACATCTGGCCACGCTGCAATGCGTGAAAACTACTAGTACACTACTATTCAGGGTTTTTATCCACCACTGTATGTAGCCAGGTGAAGCTGCGTTAACTGAAGCAATGTGGGAAGAAGAACTTACCCAATATACAGGAGGCGTTAGCTTATTTGTTCTACTGTTGCATAGAATATTGAGGGGGAAAACATCAGACAAACTATTAACTTATTTAAATCCGGCCAATGAATCAATTTAATTAATTTTCCTAACTTAACGTTAAAACAACATATTTGTCGAATATGATTTTCGACTTCGCGTGTCCTCTCAGAAACGATATCACAACGACATTCACTATCAGCATGTTTCTGATAATAGAAAAACTAGTTTAAGCGTTTTGTATTAAACTTATCACGGATATTACATAAGTTAGACATTTGGACATCAAATAAACAGTTTCAATGTGGTCTAAACTAGATGAGAAGCAGCGGCCAGTGAACAGCTTACAACAAACATTCTACAGTCATTCGCAACTGAATGACTGACAAAAACCGATATAAGAATGTGAGCCAATTTCGTAGTAAATAGTTGTCTTTGATGTGACATGTCTTTGATGTGGGCTCGTTTCTTTACCCCGCCCGTTATTCACAGTGTCTCTATACATGATGGCGTATTTGCATAACGCTGTAGGAATGACCCGTACTGGAACTGACAATACACACTTTGTCGTCCTATTTCTCATGTTGCTTGCTAACTTCAGCTAACTTTAATTATGCTAAGTTTAGTTATGGCAAAGAAACATGTGTTGTTCCAGCCCATGCATTTTGCCATGGATCAGTCATTCTAGTTTATAAAATATTTACAAATAAATTTGAATCCGGGTTCCCCGCCTTTTTATTGATTCATAAAAACTTTTCTTACCGTCTCAAAGTCGGGCAATTACTTTTTTCTAGCAGATATAATGCAACTGCTTGTGACGAAATACGCCTATTGGATGTATAATAGCGTAGCGTCGATACGTGTGACGTCACATCATTGGCGCGGTGATAATTGGGAAATAATTCACGGCTCGAGGCTGTCACGAGTGCGACAGCTGCAATAAAACCGTCACGAGAAAAAGTTTGTACCCAACATGAAAAATCACAGTTCGACGTAACTACATCTGACGAACATAGTGTGGGGTCGAATATTTTATATATAATTGTGTCACCCGAATCATTCAACGAACTTACAGATATATCATTTAGGGGCCTCACTCAAGAAGACATTTAATCCGCTTCTGCCTCGTAAAGATTATTTTAACGATGGTTGCCACTGTTGTTTATTTAGAGAACCGTCGAGTGTACCTATGACTATTTTACCATCCGGAATGCAATCTTTAAGTAAATATCCAAGCGATGCTCACGACTTCGTCACTGCAGCTCACTACAGCTGATGGTAATATCCATTTGACGACCACTTTCAAAAATATGACACAAAACCACGCTACGTTCACCTTCAAGTAAACACGTGCAGCATCTGGCCGACTCGGGTATCTTGCGCGAGCAGCTGTCACTGCGACTGGCTCTCAACAACATGGCAGTTGTCAAAAAATGCAAACACAGCCGACGGCAATAATAACACACCTACTGTGACTGTGTCAGCTTGAGTCAGGTATGTCCTATTACCTACCTGTGTGCAGGACCTTGACCTTCACAGTTGTTCTACGATCATGTCCGTGCGAAACTGGGTCTACGCATGCGCACATACATTGGCACATTGGCTAAAGCATCAAACTCTCAACTGACAGAATCAGGGTTTCGAATCCATACGTTCACTTCATGTTACCTGCACGGTTAACTCCGCTGATGAGCACCTGGCTATAGATTGTGTTGGATATTTTTGTACAAATAGTCTTCGCGCGTTAATTGCAGTGTGGCTGAATGTTTCCCAAA
>JAODUO010000053.1:1807500-1985000 GCA_025642075.2 Ridgeia piscesae | reverse complement strand
CGGGAGAGTGGACTGACCGACAGGCCGGGAGAGTGGACTGACAGCCAGGCCTGGAGAGTGGAATGGTAGCCAGGCCGTGAGAGGGGATTAACCGACAGGCCTGGAGAGTGGACAGACCGACAGGCCGGGAGAGTGGACTGACCGACAGGCCGGGAGAGTGAACTGACCGACAGGCCGGGAGAGTGAACTGACCGACAGGCCTGGAGAGTGGACTGACAGCCAGGCCTGGAGAGTGGACTGACAGCCAGGCCGGGAGAGTGGACTGACCGACAGGCCTGGAGAGTGGACTGACCGACAGGCCGGGAGAGTGGACTGACCGACAGGCCGGGAGAGTGGACTGACAGCCATGCCTGGAGAGTGGACTGACAGCCAGGCCGGGAGAGTGGACTGACCGACAGGCCTGGGGAGTGGACTGACCGACAGGCCTGGAGAGTGGACTGACAGCCAGGCCGGGAGAGTGGACTGACAGCCATGCCTGGAGAGTGGACTGACCGACAGGCCGGGAGAGTGGACTGACAGCCAGGCCGGGAGAGTGGACTGACAGCCAGGCCGGGATAGTGAACTGACCGTCAGGCCTGGAGAGTGGACTGACAGTCAGGCCGGGAGAGTGGACTGACCGACAGGCCGGGATAGTGAACTGACCGTCAGGCCTGGAGAGTGGACTGACAGCCAGGCCGGGAGAGTGGACTGACCGACAGGCCGGGAGAGTGGACTGACCGACAGGCCGGGAGAGGGGATTAACCGACAGGCCTGGAGAGTGGACAGACCGACAGGCCGGGAGAGTGGACTGACCGACAGGCCTGGAGAGTGGACTGACAGCCAGGCCGGGAGAGTGGACTGACCGACAGGCCTGGAGAGTGGACTGACCGACAGGCCGGGAGAGTGGACTGACCGACAGGCCGGGAGAGTGGACTGACAGCCATGCCTGGAGAGTGGACTGACAGCCAGGCCGGGAGAGTGGACTGACCGACAGGCCTGGAGAGTGGACTGACCGACAGGCCTGGAGAGTGGACTGACAGCCAGGCCGGGAGAGTGGACTGACAGCCATGCCTGGAGAGTGGACTGACCGACAGGCCTGGAGAGTGGACTGACCGACAGGCCGGGAGAGTGGACTGACCGACAGGCCTGGAGAGTGGACTGACCGACAGGCCTGGAGAGTGAACTGACCGACAGGCCGGGTGAGTGGACTGACCGACAAGCCGGGTGAGTGGACTGACCGACAGGCCGGGAGAGTGGACTGACCGACAGGCCTGGAGAGTGGACTGACCGACAGGCCGGGAGAGTGGACTGACCGACAGGCCGGAAGAGTGGACTGACCGACAGGCCGGGAGAGTGGACTGACCGACAGTCCGGAAGAGTGGACTGACCGACAGGCCGGGAGAGTGGACTGACAGCCAGGCCGGGAGAGTGGACTGACCGACAGGCCGGGAGAGTGAACTGACCGACAGGCCGGGTGAGTGGACTGACCGACAGGCCGGGAGAGTGGAATGGTAGCCAGGCCGGGAGAGGGGACTATCCGACAGGCCTGGAGAGTGGACTGACCGACAGGCCAGGAGAGTGGACTGACCGACAGGCTGGGAGAGTTGACTGACCGACAGGCCTGGATAGTGGACTGACCGACAGGCCGGGAGAGTGGACTGACCGACAGGCCGGGAGAGTGGACTGACCGATAGGTCGGGAGAGTGGACTGACCGACAGGCCGGGAGAGTGGACTGACCGATAGGTCGGGAGAGTGGACTGACCGACAGGCCGGGAGAGTGGAATGGTAGCCAGGCCGGGAGAGGGGACTATCCGACAGGCCTGGAGAGTGGACTGACCGACAGGCCTGGAGAGTGAACTGACCGACAGGGCGGGTGAGTGGACTGACCGACAGGCCTGGAGAGTGGACTGGCCGACAGGCCGGGTGAGTGGACTGACCGACAGGCCTGGAGAGTGAACTGACCGACAGGCCGGGTGAGTGGACTGACCGACAGGCCTGGAGAGTGGACTGGCCGACAGGCCGGGTGAGTGGACTGACCGACAGGCCTGGAGAGTGGACTGACCGACAGGCCGGGAGAGGGGATTGACCGACAGGCCTGGAGAATTGACTGACCGACAGGCCTGGACAGTGGACTGACCGACAGGCCGGGAGAGTGGACTGACAGCTAGGCCGGGAGAGCGGACTGACCGAAAGGCCTGGACAGTGGGTTGACAGCCAGGCCGGGAGAGTGGACTTACCGACAGGCCAAGAGAGTGGACTGACCGACAGGCCGGGAGAGTGGACTGACCGACAAGCCGGGAGAGTGGACTGGTAGCCAGGCCGGAAGAGTGGACTGGCCGACAGGCCTGGACAGTGGGTTGACAGCCAGGCCGGGAGAGTGGACTGACGACAGGCCGGGAGAGTGGACTGACGACAGGCCGGGAGAGTGGACTGACGACAGGCCGGGTGAGTGGACTGACGACAGGCCGGGAGAGTGGACTGACGACAGGCCGGGAGAGTGGACTGACGACAGGCCGGGAGAGTGGACTGACGACAGGCCGGGAGAGTGGACTGACGACAGGCCGGGAGAGTGGACTGACGACAGGCCGGGAGAGTGGACTGACGACAGGCCGGGAGAGGGGTACTGACGACAGGCCGGGAGAGTGGACTGACGACAGGCCGGGAGAGTGGACTGACGACAGGCCGGGAGAGTGGACTGACGACAGGCCGGGAGAGTGGACTGACGACAGGCCGGGAGAGTGGACTGACGACAGGCCGGGTGAGTGGACATCGGTTTCACCGCTGTCTATTTGAGGTGGATTTTTTTCGTAGAGGGTAAAGAATCACACAAGCGCACGACGTCGTGATAAATAGGAAACTTTAAATAACCGGTCTATCTTTGTGCGAGTCGCACCTGTGACAACATTGGCGAGTAGATGGGCGAGTGGACTGACGACAGGCCGGGAGAGTGGACTGACGACAGGCCGGGAGAGTGGACTGACGACAGGCCGGGAGAGTGGACTGACGACAGGCCGGGAGAGTGGACTGACGACAGGCCGGGAGAGTGGACTGACGACAGGCCGGGAGAGTGGACTGACGACAGGCCGGGAGAGTGGACTGACGACAGGCCGGGTGAGTGGACATCGGTTTCACCGCTGTCTATTTGAGGTGGATTTTTTTCGTAGAGGGTAAAAGAATCACACAAGCGCACGACGTCGTGATAAATAGGAAACTTAAATAACCGGTCTATCTTTGTGCGAGTCGCACCTGTGACAACATTGGCGAGTAGATGGGCGTTGTGGCGCATGCTTGAGGCGCGGCCATTGCAAACAACGTGCGGTAAAGTGACGATAATCCCCTGCTCGAGTGCTTGCGCGTTGTCCACTTCTGCCGGTAGTTTCGTTCATGGTCAACTCCCAACGTGGTATAATATTATTGCTTGAGAGAGAAACGGTGAATGAGCCGCGTGGTTATTTACATATTGTTCCAGCTTTTGTTCGCTGCACCCGGCAGGAGAACAGTACAGACGTTGTATCCACTATTTCCGTGTGAACTCAACGGTCCAGTGAAAGGAATCCATCTTACTCTGTCAATGATACCTACAGACACGATTTTAATAATGAGGATAAACGTACGTACACATAAACGTACACACGCGCACACACAAATGCAACTCATAAACGTTCCCGAACCATAAATTCGCTATCCGTGGACATCGGCAGTGTGCTGACTGGAATACTTCCGAAGTATCTACAGATGTGTTGTCAGCGCTGACTGGAATACTTCCGAAGTATCTACAGATTTAACAAGAAGAGTTAACAAGATTTCCACCTAGAGATTCAACTCTAGATGGCAGGTGGACTAGGAAGCCATTTGGCTTATCGAGAGTCCAACCTATCTATCTAAGTATACCCCGCCCTTCTTAGGTATATGTCGATTTTATTTTTAAATATATTAACACTACTAGCACCTACACAATCAGCTGATAATCTGTTCCATTCGTTTACTGTTCTTTGTGAAAATGAAAATTTTCTAATATCTAGTCTACACTGCTTCTTTGCTAATGTAACTCCATGTCCTCTAGTCCTTCTCTCTTCCTTGACTGTGAAAAAAATATTTCTGTCAATATTTTCATATCCATTTAATATTTTAAACACCTCAATCTGATCTCCTCTCAATCTTCTGGTTTCTAGTGTTGTTAAACCACATTCTTTTAGACGCATTTCATAACTAATATTCCTGAGTTTTGGTATCATTTTGGTTGCTCTCCTTTGTACTCTTTCTAGCATATCAATATCCTTCTTGCGATATGGCCTCCATGCTTGTATACAATATTCTAAGTGAGGCCTAACTATTGTTTTATACAGCGGTATTATTAGTTCTTTTTCTTTGTACACTATATTTCGCCTAATTAATCCAAGAATTTGGTCTGATCCCTTCATGTCAGCACTAATAGTTAACCCTAAGTCCTTTTCCTTTAAGGTAGTATTTAGTACAGTATCACCCATTGTATCACCCATTGTATATTGTGCATCTTCATTTACACTTTCCAAAATTAAACAGCATTTGCCACTTCTCAGACCATTCTATCAACTTATTAAGATCATCTTGTAAATGCTGTCTATCTGCATCACTTTTAATTTTCCTAAACACTTTTGTGTCGTCCGCAAACTTCAACACCTTGCTTGTTATGTCATCATCCAAATCATTGATATATATTAAGAATAAAATAGGTCCCAGTACTGATCCCTGCGGTACTCCACTCAAAACCGCTTTCCAGTTTGAAACCTCCCCATCAACTACTACTCTTTGTCTTCTACCAATAAGCCATTTTTCTATCCAGTTGATCATTCCATTTCCTATGCCATGGGCCTTTAGTTTAAGTAGTAGTCTTTGGTGTGGCACTTTGTCAAAGGCTTTTTAAATCTAAGTAGATTATATCTACTGGTGATCCCTCATCTAGCCACTTTGTGACATCTTCCAAAAACATAACATATTTGTTAAGCATGACCTCGCTTTAAAAACCCATGTTGAGATGGGTTTATCAATTTATTTTTAACAAGAAAATCAACCAGGTGATCTTTAATTAGTCTTTCTAATAGTTTGCAAATCACCGATGTTAAACTCACTGGTCTATAGTTCTCTGACTTGTTTCTCGAACCTTTTTTAAATAATGGTATAATGTTTGCTTCTTTCCGTTCTAACGGAACTATTCCCTCCTCTAATGACAAATTGAACACTGTTGCAAGCGGTATGCTGATTTGTTCTACAATTTCCAATAGTAATTTGGGAGGAATCCCATCCACTCCAGGTGATTTATTATCCTTCATATCTCTTATTTTCATAGCTACCATTGTTGGGGTTACAATTAGTTGTCCTAAATAGTCAAACTCTCTCCCTTCGAACTTAGTCTCAAGTACTGGTAATATACTAATATCTTCCCTGGTAAACACCGAACTAAAGTACTCATTTAGGTTTTCTGCCATTAAGAATCCCTCTGTTATTATGTTTCCATCACTACCTTCTAGAGGACCGACCTTATCCTGAACTTTCTGTTTACTTCGAACATACGCATAAAAACTCTTGCTGTCATGTTTTATATTAAAAGCTATTTTTTGTTCGTAGCTTCTCTTTGAATTTCTAATTTCAGCTGTAGCTTGATTAAGTGCTTCTTTATAAATGCTATAGTCTTCTTCATTTCCGGTATGTCTATATGTCTTCCACATCATTTGCTTGTACTTGATTTTTCTAATGGCTTCCTTCGATAAGTGTTTCTTCTTTGACCGTTTCCCCTGTTTTTTCAAGGGGACAAATTTGTCAACGACGCAGTCAATTTCACTCTTTAAAATATTCCAGCATTCTGTTGCTGTCTTATTCTTCAGTGTGTTATTCCAGTCTATCTTTGCTAAATATTCCCTCATGTCCTTATATCTTCCTTTGTGAAAAATTTTCCTGTACCTTATTTTTCTATTCCGTTCTCCCTTTACTTTGATGATAAAATGTATCTGGTTGTGATCACTACACCCCAGTGGCTCACATATCTTGACATTATCAACAAATTCCTTCTGTGAGCTCAATACTATGTCTAACACGTTCTCGCCCCTGGTTGCTTCTAACACATGTTGAGAAAGGAAACTATCTTGTACTAAATTTAAAAACTCTTGATCCTCTCTCCCGGTACTCTGTAGAGATGTCCACTGTATATGCCCATGGTTAAAATCCCCCATAATAATACAGTCCCGTTTACTCACTTCTTTGATAGCGTTATGTATTTTTTCATTCTCTTCCATGCTTATGTTTGGACTCCGATACACTAACCCAACAGTTAATGTTGACTTTCCTGTAACTATGTTACACCAGACAGCTTCTTCACATTCTGCTTCTTTTTCTAATTTTATTTCATAAGCTTGGATGGATTCTTTAATATATAAAATAACCCGCCTCCCTTCTTCCTAATCTATCTTTCCTAAACATTACATACCCTGTCATTCCTAATTCGGCATCTGATATATCGGGTGTGGCCCAAGATTCAGTTATACCTATTATGTGAGGGTCAATATCTTCTACCATAATGTTTAGTTCATTTCTTTTGTTTACTATGCTCCTTGTATTTAAACAAACACATTTATAACCAAATTCCGTAGGGCTTTCCAGGCTGTTCTTTGCTGATGTCTTTTTGCTATCTTTATCTATGCCTCTAGTATTTGGCTTCTCTGTGTATCCCCCTGCGAAACTAGTTTAAAAAGTTGCAACCTGTTCCATTATTCATCGATCGAAGAAGGTTCTCGGAGAACACTGCTGCGCCCTTTCCGCTTAGATGGAGGCCATCTCTCATAAACATGTCTTCTTTACCAACAAAATATCCCCACAAATCTACAAATCCAACTCCTTCTTCTTCACACATCTGCTCTAATAGTCCGTTAATTGCCATCCTCTTGCAATTTCTAAATGTTGTTCCCCTTCCCCTCATCACTGGCAAGATTCCTGAGAGTATGATCTGTTCAACTCTCGTCTTCTTCAGTGTCTCTACCAACTCTCTGTATCTCTTTACTATCCTGGTTGTTCCATCCCTGTCTGCATTGTTCGTCCCTACATGTACTAATATAGACCCCCTTGGCCATGCCCCAAAACGTTCTCGACCCGTTCAGTCACATGCTCTATCCTAGCCCCCCGGAAGACAAACAACAACGTCTTCTCCTTTGCTTAATGTCCTGTCTGTCTTTCGCAAAATGGAGTCTCCCATAAATACCCTTTCTGTTCTCAATGCCCCCTCGATCACTGCTTCAGAGTAGCTCCTCCGTTTTGCATCTCCCTGGTTGCTGACTTTTCCCCCTGCCGCTTTCTCTGTTGTTCCTTTCTTTCCGGTCTCTTTTCTTCCTGTCATCGTCCTTGTTATTGACTTCCGTTTGGTCACATCACCTCTCACTTCCTTTCTTCCATTCGTCTTACCTCCTGTCGCATCTACTTCTCTCATCTCCTGTCCCCTTGTCCCTCCCTCCTTCTCTACTGTCACTTTCTCCCCTGTCACCTTCCTGCATGTCATGTTTCCTGTTGTTCTTTCTCCATTTGTTGTCCTTGCAATCACCCTCCCTCCACTCTGCATCCCCTTCACAATATCCGTTAGCCTAGCTAACTCTGCTGTCAGACAGTCCACTTTCCAACACCCTAAACATTGGAACGTAAACCCTTCCTCCGTTGTCTCAGACCAAGTTTTTCCGCACCCCGATACGGCAAAATCCACCAAGCTGTGGCAGTGGTTACACACCAAGTGCCTCCTTGCCTTCACTTGCCGCTTGCCAGGTGCCATATTACGATTTGTCAAAGTCAACTCTTAGTTTAAACCAACTTAGTCTTTAGAAAGACTGTTTGTTTATTGTGTACAGCAACTGCAGCACCCTTTATGTTATAAACAATAAGTTTAGTCTGTACTGGTACCGTTCCCTAGCGGAAACGTTGGACACTACCGATATAAACAAACAAAACAAGGTTTCCTACTAAAACGCTTGTTTATTTTTAATAACAATGATACCTATTCACAGTTTTATCTTACATATGTAGTTGTTACTCTTATTGCTTTATCTCTTATATACTATATCAAATAAAGAGTTTGCTCAATCTTGTTTACAATTTGTCGAAGCCTAGATTACCCTTTTATCACCCACTATACTAATCTGTTCAAAAATACTGTTAACTGACAAACTTTAACCAAAACTACTACTCAATATATGTCCAGTACCACTTTATGAATAACCTTAACACAAGAATAATACTTATCAATCAATATTTTCGCTTGTTTTTCAAATTGTATACACCACCAATTTCAAACCTCTACATCTGCCAATTTTCCCGCCAAGGCAGATGAGTTGTCAGCGCTGACTGGAATACTTCCGAAGTATCTACAGATGTGTTGTCAGCGCTGACTGGAATACTTCCGAAGTATCTACAGATGTGTTGTCAGCGCTGACTCGAATACTTCCGAAGTATCTACAGATGTGTTGTCAGCGCTGACTCGAATACTTCCGAAGTATCTACAGATGTGTTGTCAGCGCTGACTCGAATACTTCCGAAATATCTACAGATGTGTTGTCAGCGCTGACTCGAATACTTCCGAAATATCTACAGATGAGTTGTCAGCGCTGACTCGAATACTTCCGAAGTATCTACATATGTGTTGTCATCGCTGACTCGAATATACCGAAGTATTTACAGATGTCAGCAACTTGACTAAACAAACAGACACATGCACGAGGATTCAGCTGGCGTGACATTCTAAATCGGACCCTTCTGACGGTTGAGCGACGAATGGGGCCAACTAGTCCAAGTTCAAATAATTGCTGATCTAAGCTGCACACATACTGTTGGCTGTATCCTGGTGATTACGATGGCTTCAGAGTCGAGTGACTGACACAGAACATATGTACGTGTAACCTGCATACGTCAAGTTGACACTGCACCAGTTCTCAAACAACTTAACTTATTAAAAGTAGATGACATCTTTAAATTACAACAATTAAAATTTATTATCAAGATCTACACAATGACTTACCTTGCTATTTACAAAATTGGAGGTTAGTGTTTAAATAGGAGGTACGTGGTCATGACACAAGAGAGACAAATAAAATATACACTTATCAAATTAATCATGATTTTGCAAAGAAATGTCTCAGACATAATTTGCCACTATTATTAAATAACCTTCCTGAAATAGTGAGGAAACAAACCAGGGATTTGTAAAGTATGTTAAACTGTATTTCTTACAAAGTTATGAAGTAACATGCACTAGACAAAACTGTTATGTATGTATGCAAAATTAAGAATCTAAAACCACCTATAAACTTAATTCAGTATTTATATTAAAACAGTGCCTTTAGATACAATAATCATGTGAGCTGCGCACATGCATCGTCATATTATGTTTTGTTTGTTTGGTGTTTTTTGGTTTGGTTTGTTTCTGGAAGAATTTGTTCTAGATGAAGAAATTATTCTGTACATTAAATTTCCTGAAAGGTGGCTCCTCGATAGCGACTAGCCCGGTCTCAGAGGAGTCTCCTGACCCTGGGTTGTATTGTTAGTTATACGCAATTTTGTTGTGATTTTTATGTTTGTATTGTTCTGAATATATTTTTGACATGGATAACGTGTATGTGTGTATTGTTTTGAAATAATGATCAAATAAAAACAAATTCTTCTTCTTCTTCTGTGTCTGTCAGTCACGTGACCGCTGACATGACACACTTGACTACAGCGACTGCCATCGGTGTCGTGAATCAGGGATGATGTTGTCACTGCTGTACACACGGTTGTGACAACTCCATCTACTGCTGCGTAGACAACAGCAGCAGCATCAACAGCCTCAGAAAAGAAGAAGATTTAAGGTCATAGGAGAAAGGTAAACAGAATATGATGAGAAAGAAGAAAAAGGAGTGATTAGATGGAATATTTAGAAGACGAAAACGAAAGAAGTAGAAGAGGTGACGGGGAAGAAGAACGAGACGTAGAGGATGATAAAGAGGGAGAAAACTAAGACAGGTGTAAAAAGGGACGACAAGAATAAGGAGAATTAGAAGAGAAAGATGGAATAAAACTAGAAAATAAGGTGAAGAAGATGGCTACGAAACAAAACCACAGTCAGAGGAGGAGAAGAAGAAAGATATGAAAACGTAGAAGACGATCAGAAGGGGAGGTGTAGGAGAAACACAAGGAAGAGAAGGAATAAATGATGGCGACGCAGTAGGAGGATGAAGAGTAGACGAGCATGCGAGCGTGGTGACAGGTGATTATTAAATTCCAAGAATTACTAACAGAATATTGATCAGTTATGTGAACGTGAACTTTCACCGAAACAGACTCCAAAACACAGCATTTAGCGAACGCTGAATGAAACGAAAAACAATAGTGTGGACATGGTCACATACAGCTCGGGGCAGTGACAAATCAGGGCTTTGTTCTCTCCGACTATTACGCTACTTTTTATGTCATCGACTGGGTGGCCAGCGGCAACTTGGCGACGAGGTGAGTCTGTCCATCGTTGCCCAGGTGGACATAATATTATGATGTATCACTAAAATTACTCCTTCCCAGGTGATTTGGTTTCACATTGCGCCGCGAACAGGTAAGTCGGTGAGATTGGTCAAAATACGGGATTCTTCTTAATCTCTCATCCCTAATAACGCGGTTGATGGGAAACTACTGACTTGGTCGATGGGACACTACTGATGTGTTCGATGGGACACTACTGATGGGGTCGATGGGACACTATTGATGTGGTCGATGGGATACTACTGATGTGGTCGATGGGATACTACTGATGTGGTCGATGGGAAACTACTGATGTGGTCGATGGGAAACTACTGATGTGGTCGATGGGATACTACTGATGTGGTCGATGGGAAACCACTGATGTGGTCGATGGGAAACTACTAGTGTGGTCGATGGGAAACTACTGACGTGGTCGATGGGAAACCACTGATGTGGTCGATGTGAAACTACTGACGTGGTCGATGGGAAACTACTGATGTGGTCGATGGGAAATTACTGATGTGGTCGATGGGATACTACTGATGTGGCCGATGGGAAACCACTGATGTGGTCGATGGGAAACTACTGACGTGGTCGATGGGAAACTACTGATGTGGTCAATGGGAAACTACTGATGTGGTCGATGGGAAACTACTGGTGTGGTCGATGGGAAACCACTGACGTGGTCGATGGGACACTACTGATGTGATCGATGGGAAACTACTGATGTGGTCGATGGGAAACTACTGATGTGGTCGATGGGAAACTACTGACGTGGTCGATGGGAAACTACTGATGTGGTCGATGGGAAACTACTGATGTGGTCGATGGGAAACTACTGATGTGGTCGATGGGAAACTACTGATGTGGTCGATGGGAAACTACTGATGTGGTCGATGGGAAACTACTGATGTGGTCGATGGGAAACTACTGATGTGGTCGATGGGAAACTACTGATGTGGTCGATGGGAAACTACTGATGTGGTCGATGGGAAACTACTGATGTGGTCGATGGGAAACTACTGATGTGGTCGATGGGAAACTACTGATGTGGTCGATGGGAAACTACTGATGTGGTCGATGGGAACTACTGATGTGGTCGATGGGAAACCACTGATGTGGTCGATGGGAAACTACTGATGTGGTCGATGGGAAACTACTGATGTGGTCGATGGGAAACTACTGATGTGGTCGATGGGAAACTACTGATGTGGTGGATGGGAAACCACTGATGTGGTCGATGGGAAACTACTGGTGTGGTCGATGGGAAACTACTGACGTGGTCGATGGGAAACTACTGATGTGGTCGATGGGAAACTACTGATGTGGTCGATGGGAAACTACTGATGTGGTCGATGGGAAACCACTGATGTGGTCGATGGGAAACTACTGACGTGGTCGATGGGAAACTACTGATGTGGTCGATGGGAAACCACTGATGTGGTCGATGGGAAACTACTGACGTGGTCGATGGGAAACTACTGATGTGGTCGATGGGAAACTACTGATGTGGTCGATGGGAAACTACTGACGTGGTCGATGGGAAACTACTGATGTGGTCGATGGGAAACTACTGATGTGGTCGATGGGAAACTACTGATGTGGTCGATGGGAAACTACTGATGTGGTCGATGGGAAACTACTGACGTGGTCGATGGGAAACTACTGACGTGGTCGATGGGAAACTACTGATGTGGTCGATGGGAAACTACTGATGTGGTCGATGGGAAACTACTGATGTGGTCGATGGGAAACTACTGATGTGGTCGATGGGAAACTACTGATGTGGTCGATGGGAAACTACTGATGTGGTCGATGGGAAACTACTGATGTGGTCGATGGGAAACTACTGATGTGGTCGATGGGAAACTACTGATGTGGTCGATGGGAAACTACTGATGTGGTCGATGGGAAACTACTGATGTGGTCGATGGGAAACTACTGGTGTGGTCGATGTGAAACTACTGGTGTGGTCGATGGGAAACTACTGATGTGGTCGATGGGAAACTACTGGTATGGTCGGTGGGAAACTACTGGTGTGGTCGATGGGAAACTATTGGTGTGATCGATGGGAAACTACTGGTGTGGTCGATGGGAAACTACTGGTGTGGTCGGTGGGAAACTATTGGTGTGGTCGATGGGAAACTACTTGTGTGGTCGATGGGAAACTACTGGTGTGGTCGGTGGGAAACTACTGGTGTGGTCGGTGGGAAACTACTGATGTGGTCGATGGGAAACTACTGGTGTGGTCGGTGGGAAACTACTGGTGTGGTCGATGGGAAACTACTGATGTGGTCGATGGGAACTACTGATGTGGTCGATGGGAAACTACTGATGTGGTCGATGGGACACTACGGATGCGGTCGATGGGACACTACTGATGTGGTCGATGGGAAACTACTGATGGGGTCGATGGGAAACTACTGAAGTTATCGATGGGAAACTACTGAAGTGGTCGATGGGAAACTACTTATGTGGTCGATGGGAAACTACTGATGTGGTCGATGGAGCACCATTGATGTAGTAGATGGAGCACCATTGATGTAGTCGATGGAGCACCATTGATGTAGTCGATGGGGCACCATTGATGTAGTCGATGGAGCACCATTGATGTAGTCGATGGGAGACCATTGATGTAGTCGATGGAGCACCATTGATGTAGTCGATGGAGCACCATTGATGTAGTCGATGGAGCACCATTGATGTAGTCGATGGAGCACCATTGATGTAGTCGATGGAGCACCATTGATGTAGTCGATGGAGCACCATTGATGTAGTCGATGGAGCACCATTGATGTAGTCGATGGAGCACCATTGATGTAGTCGATGGGGCTCCATTGATGTAGACGATATGATTGATAGAATTTGACTGATTGGGTTGATGGGTGGTCAATGGGAATCTCTCTCTCTCTCTCTCTCTCTCTTTCTCTCTCTCTCTCTCTTCTGCTCTCTCTCTAATCTCTCTCTCTCGCTCTCTGCTAACTCTCTCTCTCTCTCTCTCTCTCTCTCTTCTCTCTCTCTCTCTCTCTCTCTCTCTCTCTCTCTCTATATATATATAAATATATATATATATATATATATATATATATATATATATATATATATATCGCTCTCTCGCTCACTCTCTCTCTCTCTCTCGCTCTCTCCTCTCTCTCGTCTCTTCTCTCTCTCTCTCTCTTAACTCTCTCTTCTCTCTCTCTCACTCTCTTCTCTCTCTCTCTCTCTCCTCTCTCTACCTCTCTCTACCTCTCTCTACCTCTCTCTACCTCTCTCTACCTCTCTCTACCTCTCTCTCTCTACCTCTCTCTACCTCTCTCTCTCTCTCCTCTCTCTTCTCTCTCTCTCTCTCTCTCTCTCTACCTCTCTCTCTCTCTCTCTCTCCACCTCTCTCTACCTCTCTCTCAATCCTTTGCTGCCCTTTGAGAGGTCATGAACATTGTCTTCCTCTCTGCCTGCCTCTTTCGTTCTTCTGGTACAGCGTCTGGCAGGTCTGTCTGTGCACGGTTTGTCTTGCAACGTGACCAAACCACGCCAGTGTTCGTTTCTTGATTTGAGGGTCGAAGGTTTGTTTAATTCTGTTACAGACTTGTTTGGTACAAATATGGCCCTTGTATGATATGCGCATGACCCTGAGACAGCACCTCGACGCCATGGCCTCAATTCATCTTAGCAGATCTTCTTGGACCATAATGGTGCAAGCCGCTTATAATATTGTCAGCGTGCTGTTGTCTGTGAAATCCTCGACGGCACTTTACGTACGCACCCCGCGTTTGTAATAATTGCGGACTTACTCGCGGTCGCTTGATTAACCCGTCAAGGTAACATATTTCCGGCTCGGGAACGGTAGTCCCATTGGAAGCGATGAATGACATTTCGGACATAATTTATTCAAGACGACCGACAATTGTTTGGAACGTGTGCGACACTGCCTCGTCAGCTTGCCCCGTCCCGGGAAAATGTCTTAACGCTACTCCTCACTCGACGGCGCAAACTGAAAATGTTCCAGGCAGATTACGAAAAGTTCCCGGAAGCCACGTTAAGGGCCTGCAATATATGGGCAGGCAAACCACAAGAGTGAATTCAGACAGAATTGCTTTGGAGAACTAAAAAACATCAGTTGCACCTCTTGGGGTCAGCAAATGATATAGGGGCAGATTCAAACATATCTATGGGACACGCCTAATCACAAAGGGCCAAGGGCCACTGGATTCGCCTCTGACCGATGTTCTGTGTGGCCAGCGAAGGAAAGGTCTTGAATCACGAGACACGTAACCGTGAGCAAGTCAACGACATTGTACAGTTGAGAGACATTGTCGTCGACGAATCAACATTGGCAACTCGTAATGACGTCTTTGCCGTAAGTTTATCGCCAACCAAAGCGGTTGGAAATAAACACCAACGGCGCCGACCTGCAAGGAATGCAGCCGTCGGTGTCGTGTTGAACGGTACGTCACGTCGACAACTGATCGAAAATAGACCATCGTTTGCGGTGTTTATAGCACAGTGTCATTGGGAACGTGTTCAGAGATTGCGGTTCTCTTTCGGTCTTGACGATTTGTCAATGTTCCACAGGTTCGAAGTAAAACAAGAGAGTGATGACGAGGAAAAGCGGAAGATGGTGAAGAGAGAAGGAGGATGTACGATTGGCTTTTATTTTGCTGTTTGCCGAAGCGGTTTGCCTTGATTCTGAATCATTTAACTTTACATGTGGGATTTGCCTTTCCTGCAAATGGAGACCGGTACATTGATTGTCTTCATAAGTCAATTTCTCTGTGTGTCTGCCTCTTTTACTCTCTCCGACCTCATACACCGTGTCATGAATAATGGTTTTGCCTAGCTCGTGCACAGGTACGATTTGTCGTGGGGCGTGCATAACGGTGGTGCCATCTATCGATCAAACGGCGGCGTACAATTACAAATTGCTTGTGGTTCCTCTGGATTCTATATTAAACCTGCGAAGTCCCTGGTACTCCTAGGCGTAGTCCAACATCTGATCCGTTGATTAAGGTATTTATTATAACAAATAACCCTTTCCTAGATCCAGACGGTTTCGAATATTTTCATTACCTTGCTAATCGTAACAACAGGTGTTACCATACTCATATTTCTTAAGTATGCATACCTTTTCTCTCGGCATACGTTCTTTCCATTCTCCACGTTTTATTACGTTGTCGCGAAAACTATTGACGTCATCGCGCCTTGATGTCACGTGACAACATTATCGCTTTCTGCTATTCCACTGTGTTCAGATTTGCTTTTGTGATTGATATGATGTGCAAACAGTCATGGTTTCGTACTACTGGAAGTTCATGTCCCCCTAGGCTACCCTGTCGGGGCACACATCTGAGCGACAGGGAGAGAGAGAGAGAGAGAGAGGGAGGGAGGGAGGGAGGGAGGGAGGGAGGGAGAGAGAGAGAGAGAGAGGAGAGAGAGAGAGAGAGAGAGAGAGAGAGAGAGAGAGAGAGAGAGAGAGAGAGAGAGAGAGAGAGAGAGAGAGAGAGAGAGAAGGGTTAGAGTTTGCGACTCTTCCCGCTGTGAGTTACGTTGCTTCATTACCCACTAGGTGGCAGCCCCTTTCTTATTGAGGACACACCACATTGCTGCCATCTGCGCTTGCAGGCTCACTGAAGAAGAATGGACATCTGTAATGTTGTAGTTATTGTGATTTATTGCATACATCAACGTTACACAAGTTCATATATATTGCACATTGAGCAGCTGTGAACGGCAAGCAACATGTCCTAACACAGTATAAGCATGACTTAAGTCAGAGCGGAGAGAAACAGTGATAACCTCTGCAAGAATCACTCCAATATTATATATTAGTGTACATATATATATATATATATATATATTTATTTATATATATATGTATATATATATATACAAACATATACATGTGTGGTGTGTGTATATATGTGTGATGTTCTATGTATGTGTATTTATATTTGACGGTGACAAGCCACGAGTTTATTTTGATCCATAAATATGCACAATTGTAATAACAACATATTGCATACAGTTCATATATATATATATATATATATATATATATATATATATATATATATATATATATATTTAAAATAATTATACAATAACATATCAATATAATATAAAATTTCAATAGGTAGAACAATTTGGACTCATTTGCTGCCAGGAATGTAAACATTTTCACATGGATTAATTAGAAATACATAAAACATTGTTATCTAAAGAATTTGTACTATATTGACCACACATAGTTCAATAGTTTACTAAATTCTCACAACCACCTCGATGAAATTAACATAACATGTAACATACTGCATATGATCAAAAGACAACTGACCAATTTTCATATCGATAAGAATACATATTATTAAAAATATATATAAGGTTGCTTAATTACAATACAAATATGCAATCATTATTACAGTTCTAAATAAAAAGAACAAGTCTTAAAATAGCCCGCTGGAATGTTTCATGAGTATAATTATAAGGAATAGATTCCCTTCGCCCAAACAAAAGCTCTGGCGTTACACCACAGACCTGTAGTAAACACAATAGTCAAAGTATCTACAATGACAAATACACCTTATGTATCTTTTATATAAATTAATTGTCTTTGTAAATATCACATATCACACAACACATTACTAGCATTCCCCGATATGAATTTAAATGTTTCAATCAGGTTTTGATTAAGCATACTAACCAGTACAACCACAAACGATAACAATGCTGAAAACATTCCGTCGAGTTTTCATCAACCTGAGAGTTTTGTTTTCAAGTCATTCAATTCATGTCAGAATTTTGTCATTTGTAGAATCTAATAAATTCACAGATCCTTCAAAATGTCCAGCTTTTTCTAATGATAGGCAACTCCATGAGCTGATGAATACATCTATATATACATTTTTGGCAGTTCCATGCTGCAATAACGACTTTTGCCTGTCACTGTTTATGATTATGCCAAACGATTTTGTCTTTTTGGTCTCTCAATATCAACTCCTATTCTGTGTATTGGTGGGGGAGATTTGAAGCAATGAAGCAATATTAAAGATGTTCTTGGGATTTTGCAAGCTTATCAGACAACCCCGACAAACATTAATCATTCTGCAATAACATATATCTGTGTCAGTGATAGGGCCCTCTCAGGTGTTCTGCATTTGTATTTATTGCATGCATCTTATAATGGACCACTTTTTCCCAATATCATTTATTTGGAATTATTATACATATCCCTTTTTGAATGTGACAATGCTGGCTGGTGCACAGACTACACTTAAACCAGTGAGATCATTTATTTCTGCTCAACTATCTGCTGCATAAACCAATCCAACCCAGTTTCAGATGTCAACTTGTCAATCAACTGATCAGACTGTAAATCAAACTGTCAGTCAATCTCTCAGTCAGTCAATCTGTCTTACTGTCATCCAATACGTCACTCGCAATCAATCCAACAAGCAATCAGTCGGTTTGCCTGCTAATCAATCTATCAGGCAGACAATCAGTCAACCAAATCAATCACTGTCAATCAATATGTCAATATATCTGTTAGTCAGGCAATCTGTCAATCATGGGTACGGTACGGTACGGTACGGTACGGTACGGTACGGTACGGTACGGTACGGTACGGTACGGTACGGTACGGTACGGTACTGTACTGTACTGTACTGTACTGTACTGTACTGTACTGTACTGTACTGTACAGGAGTACAGTGAAGGAGTACACAGTACAGTACAGGAGTACACCGTACAATACAAGAGTACATAAGTACAGTACAGTACATAAGTATACAATACAGTACAGTAGTACACAGTACAATACAGTACAATACAGTACAGTACAGTACAGTACAGTACAGTACAGAACAGTACAGTACAGTACAGTAAACAGTACAAAATGGACAAATAACTAAAATAATGATCCAAATACAAGTGGCAACGACATAGCCGATGGTAGACATATTACTATCACAACCTAGTTCACCAGTCACTGATTCTGTATCAGTTCCCTGTGGATGGCAGGTTTGTGCTGTTCAAATACCTACTGTGAAAATCTTCAGTGGATACGAGGACAGTATTACCTATCACGTGTTTATGTTCCCATGGCAATGGTATATTACCATATATGGTGTCATAGACGGTTGTGAAGCCATCGTAAAAGACAGCGAAGAGGAAGTAGAGAGGAATGGTGAACTGGAGATAGACGACGACAGGAGACAGTGGTAGAGGAATCATCACCTGGCTGTAAACACAGGAGAACATCACACGTAACATGTTACTTATGATCGACACATCTGGCTTACTTAAACAAATCTGGAGATTAAATTTCTAAAATATTTGATAAGATCAATGCCCTTTTCACGCAAATTATTATCTAAAATGTTCACCTTTCAACCCAAACGTAATCGAAAATAAAACAAATGCCCATATTTTAAATGTACTAACACATTCCAGAAACCAAGCATTGTTAATTATCTTTTATTTCATTTAACTACAGATGTTTTGAAGTGGATGGTGTACCATGTAGGTTTACTGTCTGACAAAACTTTAGTCTTAATTTCTGAATGATGAAATCTCACCCGTAAACGCCGCTGGAGGCTTTTCTGATCATGAGGAAGACGAAGAGACCAGCTTCGAGGTTGATGAAGAGCGATGCAATCTTCTCCAGCATTGACTCAAAACCCTGTCACACGTTCTCAGTCACTCAATAATTTGTATTTTTGATCGTTCAATGTCCGATTTATTATTTAAATATATAAATTTAATCCTAGACGCTAAAGAGGTACTGGTGTATTCCAAATAATTTTATTTAGATACATACAGCCAACTTTCCACTATATACATGTCACAAGATAATTATAATCGCAATCACAGTTCTATATATAATATTTAGAAAGCAAATAATCCATTTCTGATTTGTGTAGTGCTGCAATTATTATGATTTAGCAATAACATAAATCATATTAACTGGTGATTTAGATACCTCAATCAATCGCACAAAAGAAATAAATCAAGTAACTCTGATAATCAAAATGGAAACCGTAATGTTATGCTTACCTTAGGATTCAGCATAGCCACGATGAATATAAGAAGGAACGCTGAGAGTGAGAGAAAACAGCGACACAGGCTGCAACAAAACACACAGAGTAAGTTGACAGCACAAGTCCACACTCGGAGACATACATTGTGTACATCAGTGAACACATCTGTCAATGAAATATGAGACGTGTAACTCTTTCGCAACAAGTTTATTATGTGCCACTTTCAACTACAGAACACCATAATTGTGTTAATTAGTTAGTTAACTAGTTAGTTAACTAATTAACTAGTTAGTTAGTTAGTTAGACATAGCTGTGTTTGAGTTATGACTCACGCAGGTCCCAACACCAAATTAAGATGGCCAAATATATAAACTCATCAGTTCCTAATTCAATAACACAATGTTCTTAATACTTGAATAACTATGTTGAAGGAATAACTATGTTGAAGGAATAACTATATTGAAGGAATAACGCCCATTAAATTGTGCATAATAAATGCGAAACACTGTTTGCTATTTGTCTGTTCAGCTCATCTACAAGATTCTGACTAGCAAATACAAGTGAAAACAGTTGAGGCAGAGAGAGGACTTAAAGCGATATGGTCCGTTCATGGCTTTTTATTTTTATTGCAAAATCATGTTATACGGTATAAATTATACCTATTATAGTGTAAAGACAGTCAAAATATGTTTTCATGTACCATTTAGGGGTTGAAAATAGATGCAGTAAGGGTGCTTAACTCTGTGTACCATGAGGCGTTTTCGAAATGGTTGTAGGCATGGCTAAAAGCCCAGAAGGAAATGCATGATCACGCGATGCTGTATCACGTGAACACAAGTTGATGCCACTAACGCCACACCCAGCCAGGTGCACGGCTCACAGTTGGTAAAGGTCAAAGGGTGGGTGTCACTCGCGGTGATTTGAGTGACAGCGTCGGGATTCTTATATACATTCGACGTTTAACATTTCGAAGTCAGTTCTGTTTCGATAAAACATTTATTGGCGGTCAGGACGCTACAATAGTTATAACTTACACTGATTAACATGATTTTGCAATAAAAAAGCCACAAACTGATCATGTCGCTTTAATGTAAATTAGTTGACAATAGGGTGTGGGTGTATGTTCTCTGAACTCAAGAGGTTACAATGTGAAGTAATGCACTCCATGTGTCCATGTGAACTATTATTTTGTGTATGACTTCAGTGCCTGTGTCAATAAGTCAACATGATGTGCAAGCGAGACTGAGGCACGACCCAGCCAGAGTACTTCTGGTAGTCACACACAGGTGTGCACATGAAGTGTCTTGTGAAGATGTTGCATGCGGGTAAACATACCTTATTTAAGAAAATACAAAATACATGTTCAAACTAGTAAGAATAGACAAACTGTAGACACCAAATGTAGACACCAAATACATCACAAGTCGTCTAGTAATAGGTTAACAATATAACAACAACAACGTGCAACAACAACATGACAACAATATGGTATATTACTAATGGTATCTAAACTGTGACTGGATCTGCACTCAGACACGGCAGACAGCCGGGGAACGAGAGAGTGAAAAAGGAGATGCAAACAGTACAGCAAGTGAGGGTTGTTATAATATAATATGTTGTAACAAGGGTGGATGCCATATTATGACATCCACCCTTACACATCAGGGGTGGTGACTATGTACACTGCCACTGGCTGGTCTCATACACATTAGGTTTGTCAGAAATTCACTGACTTTGGAGCTTAATTTGTGAAACGTACAATGTTTCAACCCATCAGCCGTGAGTCTTGGTCACGTACAGGTTTCACAAATTACACTCCAAAGTAAGTGAATTTCTTACAAAATAAACAAATCTTGGAGCCATGAACAATATATTCCATACTGCTCCTACCCATGCATCCGTGAGAACAAAGCAGACCTACACTCCAACTCCAAAACAACTTCAAGACTCCAATTTAACCATTTGTTCACCCAATGGCCATTATCATGAGGTCAGCAAGACTGGGAATATCTTCAGAGTTTTGCGCGGTGGTACCAAGATTGATGTAACCAGTAGGGCCCTCTGGTGGGCAAGGATGGCAGCATCCAAACCTCAGGACTGCTCAAAACACGTCATGCTTCACTCTCAAGGAGATGTGTTCATCTCGACTTACACAAATAGTCAGTTTCTCTGTGATTCCTATGGAAAGAATATTTGCTGGTTTGATTTTTGACTTAACAAGACTGAACACGACCTTCAGACAGCAAGCACACTGTGAAGTCACGGGTTTATCAATAATCCAATGACGTGTCTTAGATTTGTGGCAATGTATCTGCACTAAGTATCTATGTTACATCTTGCACTAAGTATATGTGTCAAGACTACTTCCAGTATCTGTAGTAAGTGTTATGTATAGTTATGATACGCTAAGCATATTAGTTACAAATATATGCTAAGTAGTAACACTAAGTATATGTATTACACACAGTTCTTGTATGACTTCAAAAAATATATCCACCAACAAAACAAATGAAATGAAATCCCAACCAACTGAACAAAGTCAAAGGAAAAGAAGCCATGCAAGAAACGCAACAAGAAATGCAACAAGACTCACGAGGTAGCAATAAATGACTTAAAAACGAACATCTACGTGTCGACAATATTCACCATTGCTACAGTGCGGAGGTGGAGGTGGAGGTGGGGTGCGCACGAGTTCTTACCCTTTCCACGGCACACCCTCACACCTACAACGAAACACCACCACCAGAATACAGAACCACCAGAATACAGACAGGGCACCCCGCACATACCCACAGGTTCCACACAGGAGACAGACGGCAACTAACTTAGCAAATGACCTTACCTCAACAAATACGCTTAATTTTTACAACCATTTCCCAGCTCTCCACAGCCATCCTTACATTTCTTCTCAAATTTAAATGCTAAAATCAAGGTGTATTGCTATTATTATTATTATGACATGATGTAATTGGCGTCTGTTTCGCTTGTGCCATATGTCACTTCCAGATACAGTTTTGAAAATTAAACTTTTAAACATAAACTTACATTTTGGTCATAATCTCGGAGGGGTTACCACATCATTTTCCAGAGACAACAATATTCAGTAAAACAGTAAATATAAAACAATTTGAGATTTTGTCCAGCAAGGCAAAATTCTGAAATGCTTCCATGAATTGGGAGAAATATTTTATAGCCGAAACTAAACATGACAGACTCACAGACACGACCTTTTGACCTGCCACGTCACTAATCAGTACTCACCATTCTGAGTTAAAGAGTGAACACTTGCGTGTTTGTTTGACGCGTGTCATGTAGTGTGTCAACTGGTCTTTGCGCCACAGCGAGTCCACCCAGCCCCCCACTGCAAACACACAACGACTCATGTCATATCGTGTCATCAACCACACCAGACACCACTGACATGTCGGTGGAAACAGTAAAAGTTAATTTCTGTCATCTTGTGTCAACTTGTGTGTTCCCATATCATCTCGTATCAACTGATGTCATTTTGTGTCGCCATGTCAAAGTGAGTCATCTCGTGTCATCCTGTGTCATCGTGTTTTGGTTCAGTCGGTTCATTTCATATTGTGTCAACAGATGTCACATCGTATCAACTTGTGCCATATTGTGTCATTTAATTCATGTCATCTTGTGTTAATTTGTATCATGGTATCAATACTAAAATGTGACGATATTCAGCTGGGAAACTATTACTAAAACATCATGTAATCCTGGCACATGAATGCTCAGCATGTGCGGAGACGGCCGCTACTTACAGGTGTGGTGCATGGCAGCGGGAGACCGTCGCTACTTACAGATGTGGTGCATGGCAGCGGGAGACCGTCGCTACTTACAGGTGTGGTGCATGGCAGCGGGAGATGGCCGCTACTTACAGGTGTGGTGCATGGCAGCGGGAGACCGTCGCTACTTACAGGTGTGGTGCATGGCAGCGGGAGACCGTCGCTACTTACAGGTGTGGTGCATGGCAGCGGGAGACCGTCGCTACTTACAGGTGTGGTGCATGGCAGCGGGAGACCGTCGCTACTTACAGGTGTGGTGCATGGCAGCGGGAGACGGCCGCTACTTACAGGTGTGGTGCATGGCAGCGGGAGACGGCCGCTACTTACAGGTGTGGTGCATGGCAGCGGGAGACGCGCTACTTACAGGTGTGGTGCATGGCAGCGGGAGACCGCTACTTACAGGTGTGGTGCATGGCAGCGGGAGACGGCCGCTACTTACAGGTGTGGTGCATGGCAGCGGGAGACGGCCGCTACTTACAGGTGTGGTGCATGGCAGCGGGAGACGGCCGCTACTTACAGGTGTGGTGCATGGCAGCGGGAGATGGCCGCTACTTACAGGTGTGGTGCATGGCAGCGGGAGACGGCCGCTACTTACAGGTGAGGTGCATGGCAGCGGGAGACGGCCGCTACTTACAGGTGTGGTGCATGGCAGCGGGAGACCGTCGCTACTTACAGGTGTGGTGCATGGCAGCGGGAGACCTTCGCTACTTACAGGTGTGGTGCATGGCAGCGGGAGACCGTCGCTACTTACAGGTGTGGTGCATGGCAGCGGGAGACGGCCGCTACTTACAGGTGTGGTGCATGGCAGCGGGAGACGGCCGCTACTTACAGATGTGGTGCATGGCAGCGGGAGACCGTCGCTACTTACAGGTGTGGTGCATGGCAGCGGGAGACGGCCGCTACTTACAGGTGTGGTGCATGGCAGCGGGAGACCGTCGCTACTTACAGGTGTGGTGCATGGCAGCGGGAGACCGTCGCTACTTACAGGTGTGGTGCATGGCAGCGGGAGATGGCCGCTACTTACAGGTGTGGTGCATGGCAGCGGGAGACCGTCGCTACTTACAGGTGTGGTGCATGGCAGCGGGAGACGGCCGCTACTTACAGGTGTGGTGCATGGCAGCGGGAGACGGCCGCTACTTACAGGTGTGGTGCATGGCAGCGGGAGACGGCCGCTACTTACAGGTGTGGTGCATGGCAGCGGGAGACGGCCGCTACTTACAGGTGTGGTGCATGGCAGCGGGAGACGGCCGCTACTTACAGGTGTGGTGCATGGCAGCGGGAGACTGCCGCTACTTACAGGTGTGGTGCATGGCAGCGGGAGACGGCCGCTACTTACAGGTGTGGTGCATGGCGGCGCCTATGGTGAGGTAGGACACTGTGATGCTGATCATGATGAAGACTTCGACAAGGAGGGCGACCCAGTCGTAGGCTGGATACAGCTGATGGATGATCTAATGGGAAAAAGACAAACACTAACTTCTTATACAGCATCAGATCGATTCGTTTGGACTGTTCACAAGGTTTTCCACTGTTACACACATATTAGTGTTTCATTTCCCAGCGTCTGTATTTCACAAAAGTACATAACAATTCAAAAGGTGCATTTTCTGTATGGATTGTATGAAAATATTTATTATTTTAAATATGCTACCACCGTGTACTAAGTACTACCCTCAGTAAAGATTTACATAACAAATAAGAACCTGTAAGAATGACACAAGGATGAATATTCATAGATCAAATCAGCAAGTTTTTGTAATGTTTCCCATGTCTAAGTGAAACTTATTACAAAATATATTCCACATCAGTGCGACATGTTATCATTGTTAATCTTTATTGAGTACAAAATATATTCCACATCTATGTGACATGTTATCATTGTTAATCTTTATCAACTACAAAATAGATTCCACATCTATGTGACATGTTATCATTGTTAATCTTTATCAACTACAAAATAGATTCCACATCAGTGTGACATGTTATCATTGTTAATCTTTATCAACTACAAAATATATTCCACATCAGTGTGACATGTTATCATTGTTAATCTTTATCAACTACAAAATATATTCCACATCAGTGTGACATGTTATCATTGTTAATCTTTATCAACTACAAAATATATTCCACATCAGTGTGACATGTTATCATTGTTAATCTTTATCAACTACAAAATAGATTCCACATCAGTGTGACATGTTATCATTGTTAATCTTTATCAACTACAAAATAGATTCCACATCAGTGTGACATGTTATCATTGTTAATCTTTATCAACTACAAAATAGATTCCACATCAGTGTGACATGTTATCATTGTTAATCTTTATCAACTACAAAATATATTTCACATCAGTGTGACATGTTATCATTGTTAATCTTTATCAACTACAAAATAGATTCCACATCAGTGTGACATGTTATCATTGTTAATCTTTATCAACTACAAAATACATTCCACATCTGTGTGACATGTTATCATTGTTAATCTTTATCAACTACAAAATAGATTCCACATCAGTGTGACATGTTATCATTGTTAATCTTTATCAACTACAAAATAGATTCCACATCAGTGTGACATGTTATCATTGTTAATCTTTATCAACTACAAAATAGATTCCACATCAGTGTGACATGTTATCATTGTTAATCTTTATCAACTACAAAATAGATTCCACATCAGTGTGACATGTTATCATTGTTAATCTTTATCAACTACAAAATAGATTCCACATCAGTGTGACATGTTATCATTGTTAATCTTTATCAACTACAAAATATATTTCACATCAGTGTGACATGTTATCATTGTTAATCTTTATCAACTACAAAATAGATTCCACATCAGTGTGACATGTTATCATTGTTAATCTTTATCAACTACAAAATAGATTCCACATCAGTGTGACATGTTATCATTGTTAATCTTTATCAACTACAAAATAGATTCCACATCAGTGTGACATGTTATCATTGTTAATCTTTATCAACTACAAAATAGATTCCACATCAGTGTTACATGTTATCATTGTTAATCTTTATCAACTACAAAATAGATTCCACATCAGTGTGACATGTTATCATTGTTAATCTTTATCAACTACAAAATAGATTCCACATCAGTGTGACATGTTATCATTGTTAATCTTTATCAACTACAAAATAGATTCCACATCAGTGTGACATGTTATCATTGTTAATCTTTATCAACTACAAAATAGATTCCACATCAGTGTGACATGTTATCATTGTTAATCTTTATCAACTACAAAATATATTCCACATCAGTGTGACATGTTATCATTGTTAATCTTTATCAACTACAAAATAGATTCCACATCAGTGTGACATGTTATCATTGTTAATCTTTATCAACTACAAAATAGATTCCACATCAGTGTGACATGTTATCATTGTTAATCTTTATCAACTACAAAATAGATTCCACATCAGTGTGACATGTTATCATTGTTAATCATTATCAACTACAAAATAGATTCCACATCAGTGTGACATGTTATCATTGTTAATCTTTATCAACTACAAAATAGATTCCACATCTGTGTGACATGTTATCATTGTTAATCTTTATCAACTACAAAATAGATTCCACATCAGTGTGACATGTTATCATTGTTAATCTTTATCAACTACAAAATAGATTCCACATCAGTGTGACATGTTATCATTGTTAATCTTTATCAACTACAAAATAGATTCCACATCAGTGTGACATGTTATCATTGTTAATCTTTATCAACTACAAAATAGATTCCACATCAGTGTGACATGTTATCATTGTTAATCTTTATCAACTACAACATATATTCCACATCAGTGTGACATGTTATCATTGTTAATCTTTATCAACTAAAAAATAGATTCCACATCTGTGTGACATGTTATCATTGTTAATCTTTATCAACTAAAAAATATATTTCACATCAGTGTGACATGTTATCATTGTTAATCTTTATCAACTACAAAATATATTCCACATCTGTGCGACATGTTATCATTGTTAATCTTTATCAACTACAAAATATATTTCACATCTGTGTGACATGTTATCATTGTTAATCTTTATCAACTACAAAATATATTTCACATCAGTGTGACATGTTATCATTGTTAATCTTTATCAACTACAAAATATATTCCACATCTGTGTGACATGTTATCATTGTTAATCTTTATCAACTACAAAATATATTCCACATCAGTGTGACATGTTATCATTGTTAATCTTTATCAACTACAAAATAGATTCCACATCAGTGTGACATGTTATCATTGTTAATCTTTATCAACTACAAAATAGATTCCACATCAGTGTGACATGTTATCATTGTTAATCTTTATCAACTGCAAAATATATTCCACATCAGTGTGACATGTTATCATTGTTAATCTTTATCAACTACAAAATAGATTCCACATCAGTGTGACATGTTATCATTGTTAATCTTTATCAACTACAAAATATATTTCACATCAGTGTGACATGTTATCATTGTTAATCTTTATCAACTACAAAATATATTTCAAATCAGTGTGACATGTTATCATTGTTAATCTTTATCAACTACAAAATAGATTCCACATCAGTGTGACATGTTATCATTGTTAATCTTTATCAACTACAAAATATATTCCACATCAGTGTGACATGTTATCATTGTTAATCTTTATCAACTACAAAATAGATTCCACATCAGTGTGACATCTTATCATTGTTAATCTTTATCAACTACAAAATATATTTCACATCAGTGTGACATGTTATCATTGTTAATCTTTATCAACTACAAAATAGATTCCACATCAGTGTGACATGTTATCATTGTTAATCTTTATCAACTACAAAATAGATTCCACATCAGTGTGACATGTTATCATTGTTAATCTTTATCAACTACAAAATAGATTCCACATCAGTGTGACATGTTATCATTGTTAATCTTTATCAACTACAAAATAGATTCCACATCAGTGTGACATTTTATCATTGTTAATCTTTATCAACTACAAAATATATTCCACATCAGTGTGACATTTTATCATTGTTAATCTTTATCAACTACAAAATATATTCCACATCAGTGTGACATGTTATCATTGTTAATCTTTATCAACTACAAAATATATTCCACATCAGTGCGACATGTTATCATTGTTAATCTTTATCAACTACAAAATATATTCCACATCAGTGTGACATGTTATCATTGTTAATCTTTATCAACTACAAAATATATTCCACATCAGTGTGACATGTTATCATTATTAATCTTTATCGAGTACAAAATATATTCCACATCAGTGTGACATTTTATCATTATTAATCTTTATCGAGTACAAAATATATTCCACATCTGTGTGACATGTTATCATTGTTAATCTTTATTGAGTACAAAATATATTCCACATCAGTGTGACATGTTATCATTGTTAATCTTTATCAACTACAAAATATATTCCACATCAGTGTGACATGTTATCATTGTTAATCTTTATCAACTACAAAATATATTCCACATCTGTGTGACATTTTATCATTGTTAATCTTTATCGTGTACAAAATATATTCCACATCAGTGTGACATGTTATCATTGTTAATCTTTATCGAGTACAAAATATATTCCACATCAGTGTGACATTTTATCATTGTTAATCTTTATCAACTACAAAATATATTCCACATCAGTGTGACATGTTATCATTGTTAATCTTTATCAACTACAAAATATATTCCACATCTGTGTGACATGTTATCATTGTTAATCTTTATTGAGTACAAAATATATTCCACATCTGTGTGACATGTTATCATTGTTAATCTTTATTGAGTACAAAATATATTCCACATCTGTGTGACATGTTATCATTGTTAATCTTTATCAACTACAAAATATATTCCACATCTGTGTGACATGTTATCATTGTTAATCTTTATTGAGTACAAAATAGATTCCACATCTGTGTGACATGTTATCATTGTTAATCTTTATTGAATACAAAATATATTCCACATCTGTGTGACATGTTATCATTGTTAATCTTTATCAACTACAAAATATATTCCACATCTGTGTGACATGTTATCATTGTTAATCTTTATTGAATACAAAATATATTCCACATCTGTGTGACATTTTATCATTGTTAATCTTTATTGAGTACAAAATATATTCCACATCTGTGTGACATTTATCATTGTTAATCTTTATTGAGATGCTCAGATCATACTGATTTTGCAGCTTGGTTAGGATGGAATACAAGAGCTCTTACAAAACCCTACAGTTTAGAGAGACTTATCTACCTACACAAGACACAGGACTGATGATGTTTAAAAACTTGAATTCTGCCTACATCTGTGAATCTTTCTTACAGTGGGACACCATTAAACTGCACAACAAAATATCTCAACGACAAAGCAATTGTCTATGTGACAACTCACATCAGATCTACATCACTCACCTGGGTCAGTGGTATGGTGGAGATCTGGCCATCTTCTCGTGCACTTAAACCAAATTTGATTACACAGTTTCAGGAATTCAGTTATTTCCCCATGAAGGACAAGTAAAGGTATTTTGATTTGATATGAAATCTCTGTTCAGCACACTTAAATTAAACATTTAATACTGAACAGAATATCTCTGTCCAAAATTATGTATGCATGTTTGAATTGACATAGAATACATATAACTATTGAAATGTGACTGAGTAATATGTATCACAGGAAAATTCACAGACAAATTTTAAGGACTCCTACCCAACTGATACAGAACAATGTTAGTTCAGTATTTAATAAATAATTACCCGTATTAATTTAGGTATAATTTCCAAGAATTAAACTAAAACGGTGTGTGCAAATCTATAATAAATAGATTCTGAAAATAATTCCATGAATACACCATCACTGCAACATAGGATCAGAATCTTGTTCTCTTTCCCATGGTAGATATTGGCAGTACTTCAGTTGTCAAAACATCCCCAGTTGGTACAATGACAGGTCTTAATCGAAACTATCCTTCGTCCAAACTGACCTTTCCATCGAGAGGTTGTGTGAACAGATCTGTCTGCGTGGCGCCACCTGTGTGTCAGCGACGGAGTGAAAGCTGTTGTTGTGTCGCACAAGGTAGGTGAAGCAGGTGTTTTGTTGGGGGACAATCTCCAGCACCGCCCAGCACCTGTCAACGCCAACACAACCTGTCGTGTTCACGTTCTCAGCAAACACATGTGGCACATGAAGTGGGCTTCATCTTCACATTTTCTGCCATTTTTTAACCACCCTCCCATTTTTTGCCAGTTTTGGGGACAGCTTCCCCCATTTTCAAACTAACCTCCCATGTTCCCGTAAGTTGTTATATTTCCTGCTAAGCCCCCTCCCACCCCCACATTCCGATAATTATTATATTTCCTACATTCCTCTGTAACTATCATTTCAGCACTCGTATGTGTCATTTACTCCTTGGGGCGTGTAAACAGAGGCTTCATACTGCTTTTTAACATCCAGATCATGTTCATTAAATATGTGACTACCCGGTACATGACACCTTGTGTCTATTTCCAGTTTTCAGCTGACAGAATGAACATACCACAGGACATTCAGGATCATGCATGTAGTAAGACCACCAAGGATTGCTCTCCGAAACCCTCGAACCTACAACATGCGAATGTAACATGTAACTGTATTTCATACAGTATGTGGGGAGTGGTGGTCACGCGGTAGAGCACCGGACAGTTAATCGAGGGGACGGTGGTTTAATCCCACCTGCTGCGGTTTTGAAACATAGGCAATTTCGTAACCCTACATTGCCTGTGTCTTTCGGAATAGACACTAAAAGCCGGCGGTCCCTTCTATCTGGTGTCTATGCCAGGGGAAGTAAAAGATCCCATAATGTGTAACTTGTAGTGGACTTACTAATTCTAGAGACGGACAACTCTGAAAAAAACATTTAAAAAATGAGTAAATATCAACTTTCTTATCTTGGATATTAAGTGGAAGAAGAGAAAACATAAACAATTTGGGAAGTGCTACCATAATATTTATTACATATAACAACATACCCAAATGTTATCATATTATCACACCCGAAGGTGTTGATGGTATATAAATCAGCCACGTTCTTTTCTCAATGATTAATTTTATCAGTATGATGTTTTTAATATTATAATAAATACGCCGAATGTATTATGCTCATCCAATTGTGTTAAAAAACAGTGTTTTTTAACCGAATGTTGCACTTTAAAATACTTAAATACTAAACTTTCAATTATCACATACAACTTGGTGCAAATCTTAAGTTCCAGGAACTGGTGTTTGAGGTGATCTCAACCAGTCTAATTTATGACTACACGAGTTGAAGTAGAACTGAGTGAGTGTCCTGTACTTCCTGCTAATAATTACTGAGCCTGACCTCAGGGGATGATTCCAGACAATGGAACATATAAGGTCAACTTAATGGTGACACTGACAAGAAACAAAATTGAATGGACGGACAGTAATGATAATTGCAGTGGTTAGTTAAGACAATACATCAAGAAATACAACACTACCGGTACACATGGAGCCAATATGTGTAACTTTTGCACATAGTTTGCACACTTCCTGATGTGAAACAGAAAACTGCATAAAAACGCAACAATATTAAAGGCATCGACTAAAAGGTAACATTTTACTAGTTCACTGCGGTAGTATATTTCCTGCTGATTAAATGCTGCTATAACATGAGTTTGACAGAGATGAAAGTTTGGTGTTCTACAGATTAAAGTTAGATGCTAAAACCTGTCTGAGTTTGCTTATCGTATTGGACAGATATATAGAGAATGACTGTGTGCTTGAGCAAACATGTCTGCATAGAACAAAGATATCTCACCTGTGTTTCTATCGGCTTAATCTTGCCATACAGAAAGGGCATGACATTGACAATTCCACCTGAAAGAGAAAGAACCGATGCACTCGGTAAACTTAACTCAGTTATACTGAAAGTGCGCCAAATAATGTTTCTGATAAACCCAAGTGTTCAATTGAAGTATGATGATATTAGAAAAATTCTTCACATTTTGGGGGAAAAAGTTGAGATAATAAAAAATTATTGAAGGTTCTGAATCCAATGTGATTCTTTCAATTTGTACTATTTTAAATGGTAAATGAAGCCAAATGTTGCCCATAGCATCTTTATATGTTGATATGAAAGAGAACAGTGAATACTTTTCAGCAAACAGAATAAAACATTCTCTAAAGCCAATCATTTTCTTATCAGTTATTGATAATAATTTCTGGCATTCATATTGCATTTCAAAATGGCGACCATAGCAAATGACGTGAAGGTTTCATGTACATACCAAGTGCTACCGTGCCCATGAGAAACGACTCTCCAGAATATGTAAAGTCATTCTTCACCTCATGATGTATGGCTGCACCCACAAAGAACGTCACAACCACCTGTAGTGAGGAATCAAATATGTATGAGTAAGTACAAAGGAATAGAATATGTTAGCTCAAGTACAATTCCAAGTAAATTACAGTATACATGCCCAAATATATTTAAACTGTAACAGTCACCAATAAGGTTCCAGGGACAGTTCATTATGTGAATCATACAGGCATAGCCGTAGAGAAGCATTGTTTTGTATTCTAAATTACTAAAGTGCTTGAAATGTACTTGACATTTGGGCAAATACTAAAGCACTTGAAATGAAATTGACATTTTGGGAACTACAACTGATCAAGTACAAGATAGTGTACTTGTCAGTCTAAACCTCCAAGAACAAGTCCAAGTAAAAGTACTGAGACAATTTTCACTAGTACAAGTACTTGACCCCTAATACTTGTCTGGGTCTTTACATGTCTAGCTACCATAGAACCGTACTAGGTTTTGAAGGGATTAAACAAATATTGTTATCTGAATTTATGTTGGCCGAAATGACCAAGACTCTCCTTGTATGAAAACCACAAATATGAAAACATTTTTGATGCCTATGAGCATTGATTAAACTGTTGTCCTTTCAGGGTGTCACATTTCCAAACCACTGGAATATTTATCTTAATTTAACAATAACAACAATACAAACCATCAACTTTTAAAAACTTATCTCGGTAATAAATACCCCTAGTCTGCCGTACAACTTCTCCAACACCCCAAGTCTGCTGTACAACTTCTCCAACACCCCTAGTCTGCCGTACAACTTCTCCAACACCCCTAGTCTGCCATACAATTTCTCCCACTTCCCAGACTCACTGTGGCCAGAAGTAGAGAGCCCTTCGCAAATGTGAGCAGGGAGACCACAGGCTGGATGATTTGTAGTGCAAAGATGATCGCAAAGGCGAGAATCCACACAAACACAGGAATGACGTACATGTCCCTACAACATGTTTGACATAAGTTCATAACATAGTTTTAACTCCAGACACTGGTTTTGTAATTCATCAAACCCAGCAGTTTCCTAAAACTTAAGATCATCATACTCAGTGATTGTTGTTGTTTTATACAGAACATATAAAGCATTTATGAAATAATTGCATTACGCTGGTGTTGGCATTTATAAATAAACCATGTGTGATGTATAAATAAAAGAAAGTTTGTGTTGTCCTGTCCGCAGTAGGGGAAAACACTGTTAAATTAGCCTTAAGTTACGAAATAAATTTCATGAAACTTAGCCCTAGAAGTGACCAGGGCCAAAAATCGGCCCAAATGCACCTGCCTCTGTTGTAACTATGTTTATTTCCATCACATGAAACTGACATGCAAACATTTGGTATCATTGGATAGCTGACATATTTTTTTTAGATCATGTATATTTTTCCTTGCACAGATTCGGTGACAGATTCTTCACAATTGAGTTTACAAAGAACGTGATACAGTTGCCGCTCATATTTGGGAGATTTTACTGTGCTCTGATGAATTAATTTACACATCCATTCTTAAAGTCTACACCCCCACAAATGCAGTATCAAAAGAAAGCTCTATAAGTGGTCAGTCTGCCAAAAATAAGTCACATGGGTTCAGCCGATTCAGCCAATGAGGACCGTGATTTCAAAAGTAGTGTCATCAACCCAACCAAAATTAGAGACAAAATGGCAGAGCGGTAAACAACAGTTTATCCGCTTCGCAACTTTCCTTTGGATTATTTCTGCTTGATAGGATTCATAAACAAGGTTATTATATTAGTTCATGTAGTAGATTGACTTTGGAGGCATTGTTTGTGTGAAAATTCAACAAATTAGCAGCGTGGCATTTCTCCTGCAGGCACATGAGGTGCAACAGTAATGAGTGCGGCTGCAAACGGTCGGCTTGAATCAACGTATTTTTATGTCAGAAAAAATCTTTAAAATAATAGTTCTCAATGGATTTGTTTCATTTCTTATTTAGCAGCTAATACATGATGCTACATATGTTTAAATGGCAAAGTATATTCATCTATGCCATCACTATCTGGAAGCAGGATGAAATATTATTTTTCTTACTTCAATTTCAGATACAAATATCCCCATGATTTTCGTTTGTTCTGCAGATATTATAATTTTATTATAATAAAGCATTCTTTAAGCATTAAAATGATGCATCATTCATAGTTTTACGACTAATATTACCAATGTCTTGATTTTTATAGGAACAGTAAAACAGAGGATTTTTCTTGGTCACCCCTAGGGTTAAGGTAGTAAAAATGCAGGAACGTGTGTGTGTGTGTGTGTGTGTGTGTGTGTGTGTGTGTGTGTGTGTGTGTGTGTGTGTGTGTGTGTGTGTGTGTGTGTGTGTGTGTGTGTGTGTGTGTGTGTGTGTGTGTGTGTGTGTGTTGTGTGTGTCTGTGTGTGTGTGTGTTGTGTGTGTGTGTGTGTGTGTGTGTGTGTGTGTGTGTGTGTGTGTGTGTGTGTTGTGTGTGTTCGTGTGTGTGTGTGTTTGTGTGTATGTGAGTGTGTGTTCTGGTGTGTGTGTGTGTGTGTGTGTGTGTGTGTATGTATGGGTAGGCTTGCGTGTGTACTTGGATAAGTGTGAGTGCGTGCGTGCGGGCATGAGAGAGGTGGGCCTGTGGTGTGTACATGTGTGTGTGTGCATGTGCCTGTGGTGTGTACCTGTGGTGTGTACATGTGTGTGTGTGCCTGTGCATCTGCACGCAAACACTGGCAACTTTCACTGTGTTGATGAATGGATTATGTATCTGTGTGTAGCGCATGCGTATAACATGCATGCATGTCATGTTTACCTGATGTTCATCACCTCTGCATAAGCCTGAGAGCCAGCCAGGGCATAGCTGATGAGGAGAGCCATACTGAAGAAGAGAATCACTTGTGTTGTCATATCACATGATCAGTATGATCTACATAAAACACATGTCACAACCTGGTTTGCATCAACATGTACGCTGCAACATTGCTCACTGTGGTAATGCATATAAATCTGCTGAATTATTGAACTAATGAACTCAGTAACGATAAAATTGAGGTGGGCCCAAATCTGACAGAAGTGCCAAGTTTGGTTGAGAAGAGACTTTAATTTAATTTTCTTCTTCCCACAACTATCAACCCTGACTTATTTCTATGTTTTGGCTAACAGCTGGAATGGTATTGTGAGGTTTCAGTATTTCATAAACTTTGCTAATAACTTTCAGGAAACTGAAATCCCACAATTCAGTTGTGGAAGAAGGCTACCAATATTGCAGCTGACACAGAAGATAAATAAATTAAACTTAACAATCGTGATAAGAAGAAAATGTTGTTTACATGTTTGAGGGACCAGTACTCACAACTGAACAAGCAGAATGGCATCAAATATCTGCCGCAACCCTTGACCCAGAAACATGACCCCGAGAGAGTGCAGGTTCAGGGGTGGGGTGGGGGGTGATTCTCTTTCAAGTATCACATGACCAGCGACCATCAGCTCTAAAATAAACAACACATTTATTGAGTACTTGGGTTAGGTTACAAATGCAAAAATCTAAAGATGGTTATATTTGGGTTAATCTCTAAGTATACATACCGGGGTAATCCAAAAACCATATAATTGTGTTCTGTACTGTTCCAATAACAACCCTTGTTTAACCATACGAGGGGCCCACTAGTCAGGCAGGAGAGCTCTGGACTACAGTCACTGGGACTGATGTATGACCTGACAGACCATTTGGAGACATGGGCAACTTCAACCATCTGTCAGATGACATGACAGGTCATTCTGCCTGGTGTCTATGTCAGGTGACTTTAAAGATCCCATATCAGGACAAATGTAAACATGCACTCATACAGACAGGAAGCCAGTCTTCCAGTCGTATCATTGGCCTGACAAAGGATAACTGCCAGTGACGTACCAGCAGTTATTACTTACAAACCACATTGAAATAAGCCAATAGCTGCTGGATATAACACCTGCCTAATTGTACACATTTGCCAAGAAACACGTAAGACAGCATCCACCATGCACCATGGCTCTAACATCTACAGTCGAGTGTAGTAATTACTATATATTCCAACAGATGGCATCACTGTAGCAATTTATCTTTCCCTGTAAAACATGACGATGCGATGCGGTGCGGTGCGGTGCGGTGCGGTGCACACTTTATTGTCCTGGACCGGGAAATTCTCTTGCAGCGTTCATAAAAAAATAGAAAATACAGGAGTAGAAAAGTATAAAAGTACAGATAAATTCATTATTAAATCTTAATAAAATAAAAGGCTAATCTATAATAGAATTGTAAATTATAGTTATAATTATAATTGTGGTCTTTTTAACAAATAAAAAAAAAATACAACATACACACATAATGGTCGACGTGTTCTCACATGATGATGCTGAAACAACCCTCGACCCACTGGATGCTGTATATTTGGGGGAGTTTATGATTGCGTAATAACTGTTCAATAAACCCATGTGAGTGACCTATGAACTTTGACCTACGTTTGTCGTCCAGTTCCTCCTCCTCCTCCTGGTCCCAGCATTCATCATGGCCAAGGTCATTCAATGGCACGTTCTCCGGACCATTCTCCTGTAATGGAGACAACAAACAGGTGACGTTTTCTGTATTAAACAAGCTCTTAAAGTTCATATTGCATTTTACAAAGCAAAAAGATTGTGTAACGTTATTTTGAATTTTATAGAACATTTGGTCATTCATGCATATTTATTTTTGAAATTCAGTCCCAAAGATTTTTTTTATAAACAAATTAGGTACGTGTAAAGTATTTAAGGCGCCATGTAACATAGAGAACACATTTGTGTGGTTAACATTGTTGACAAGTTGGCAAGTTTTTATGGAGGTCGTAACTCACAGTCTCATGGTAGGTAAAAAAGGTAAGTTCTTATATAGCGCAATATCCAATCCTTAGGATTGCTCAAGGTACCTTACATACACTTTACTCTCTGGCAAACCTGTTCAATCTAACACCATCTACGCTTCTCTGGGAAGCATCCAGCCATGCTGCATTTAATGCACAAAGACTGTACACCAAGATCAACCACTGTCTACAGCCATGTACTCATTCATACAGCCATGTGAACTGGTGCAATATAGAATGAAAAAAGTCTGGTGGTTTTACCTAACAGCACAGGATTCAAACCCAGGTTCTCTTAGTCCAGAACCCAAAACTCTAGCCACTGTGCTGGTGCTGTGAAAGGTGGGAGGTCGGTGATTTAAGGTAACAGTGAATTAACATGGCTGTGTATATGTACTTAATCACGTCAGGGTCACCACTAGACAGGTGCTGATAGTAATAATATTATACCGTTTACTTAATTTTCTCTATTAATAAAGCAACATATACACAGCCATATCAACTCCCAGTTACCTAAAAAACTGACCTTTCACCTCTCATCTGTCCCCTCGCTCCAGTCAGACACAGAGGGGTGTCACTGCTAGAAAATCCAGGCTGATCCCTCTTTGACCCAAACTTGACCTCAAGATGACCCTGACCTGACCCTAACTAGACCCACCTTGTCGACAGACAGCAGCTGAGTTGTCTGTGCTCGCTGCAGTATGTCAGTGAAGAAATAAATCAGCAACACCTACAACGAAACCGTCCACAATTACACAATACGCTGAAAGTACTATCAAGAGTCAGTCTCAATTATATCCAGCTCTGTAATGACAAAGACATCTTCCCATTGTGATGAATATTCAGTGTATATGTAGCAAATGTTTACATTGTCAAAATAAACTTAGCAAAAACAAACTGGTTGGTGTAGTGGCCATTATAAGGTGCTGGTTCACTTGTCGAATTTGTGTAAGTAGACTTTGTAAAAGCACCAAACAAATTACTGACTAGTTCAATGGAGTGGATACATACAAGTCCCGGTGTGTTGGATGATGACACTTACCTGCATAAGGAACCCGACAAGAAACGTAAGGAGGAAGGGGTAGAGTCCACATCGAGACAGGGTCACAGGCAGACCTAGAGAAAAGCATTAAACGTGAGGTTTACATAACATCCACACGCCAGTAAACATATTATTATAATTTCATGCAATTATAAATACTGGAAAATTGTCAAGTTATTATGTTATGTTAAGTCTTCCTCTCTTGTTCTCTTCACAATATCATATGTTGTTTGCCTTCATTTGATTTTTATGTAATGTAGAGCTACAATAAATTTGATTTTTTTAAACAGGTATCATGTGACCATAGCAGGGTGCATCATGATTACACAATCACGTGTGTGTGTGTGTGTGTGTGTGTGTGTGTGTGTGTGTGTGTGTGTGTGTGTGTGTGTGTGTGTGTGTGTGTGTGTGTGTGTGTGTGTGTGTGTGTGTGTGTGTGTGTGTATGTTGTATGTATGTATGTATATATTATATGTGTATATATGTATATGTGTATATGTGTATATATGTATATATGTATATATGTATATATGTATATATGTATATATGTATATATGTATATATGTATATATGTATATATGTATATATGTATATATGTATATATGTATATATGTATATATGTATATATGTATATATGTATATAAGTATGACTGTGACATCTCACACCGCACATACTCACCAAGCACGCCGGTGCCGAGAATGGTGGCTATGGTGACAAAATCTAAAAAGAAATATTAGAATGATGATAGATTTTTTGTTTCCCAACAACAATATCCACCACTACACATCACAGCATCACAAGTCAATGGTTTACTGTATGTGGAAGGGGTGAACAGAAGGACAACACTTATCAATGGTTCACCCATAACCATTATTACGTGTTGACCATAATTTATAAACATCGTTTTTTTTAACAATTAACATTACTTTTAAAGTCTACATATATAAAATTCCTACACTTTGTGACTAATACTTATTACCATAGCATTATAAGATTAATATTATATATATATATATATATATATATATATAATATATATTATACATATATATATATATATATATATATATATATATATATATATATATATATATATATATATATATATATATATATATATATACATATAATTATATATATATATATAATATATATATATAATAAATTATATATATAATATATATATATTTATATTATATATATATATATATATATATATATATATATGTTTTGTGATTAAATGCTGACTTTGAAGAGAAGAATAACAAATTTGAAATGTATTAAAATTATTATATGTACATGTAACTTACGTAAGCTATTGTGGTCAATAACCTTAATTAACCAAGCTAGTAACTTTAGTCTGAAATACATCATTAACCCTAACATTCAGCCTATCACATATTGATTCTGTATATGCGTCTTTAGAACTAGACCAATTTGGTAAACCCGAGCGTAATGGCACTACACATCAACTTTAACATAACTGCCCTGTAAACTTTCCTTATCTGATTTTTCCTGAACTTTTTTATTGGTTATCTAAATTTGCCCAAATAGATTAAAAGCACAGTTTCCATTAGATGCTCAAAGCACTGTGTTCCTGTGTGATAGTATTCAATAGCACAACAGAACGACCAATAATAAAGATGTGTAATAATTGTTTATTCTCCTTGTTTATTATGATGTTATACACTGTATGAGACAGAGGCATGCAGGCAACATGGGTCTAAAATAGTAACATATGCCAAATATATGCCAAATATATGACTACTTGCCTAGGTTCTTCTAACATTCTTCTTATATTAACTGACAGGGTCCATTTTTACACTAATGCCAAGATTGGTGTTTAGTATGTTCTATTTCCCTGCGTGAGGATTTTTATACTTCGCAGCCCCAGTTTAGGCACTGTAAAAGGAGTCGCTTATAAAGGAGCAAATAACATTAATCAGGGTTCGAATATAGCATGGGTCCAGAGGTCCAAGGTTCCCTTGATTTTTCTGCCTGGTTCCAAATAGGTTCAATTGTATAATTATTGTCCAAGCTTACTGCAATAGTGTCACAATAGTGTGGAAGATCATCTTTAATAGGGCGTGCAAGTCTCGCGCGCGAAAACGAGGCTGGGGGCAGTTGGGGGCAGGAGGTCCATATATACTCCATGTTAACATATAGGATTTTTGTTTGTTTTGGTCATAATAATCGAACTGTTCCGAAATAGCGTATTTCAGTTACATTGTCCGAAGGATTATTAAAAGCAGAAGCAGTGGAACACTTTGCCAGTGACAATGATCTTGGAAATCATGAATTTTAATCGATTATTATGGTGGTTGCCATGGCAATAGCGGCAAGTACTTGTGTTTGGCGATCTTGACTAATAATGAAGAGTGCGAGTTTTTGCGCAGTACAACCTGTTTGGGGCAAACGTATACATGTGTTATGATTATGTGCATTTAGACAACTAGTCAGATATAAGTGCTTATCGAAACCACAACGTCCGGCAATGTAAAACGCAAATTCCGTAAAAGACACATGCGGTCTAACATCGTGTCTATTATCTGCACAACGTAAATCGCTATGTGTCTATGATAGTGTGATAAACTCAATATTAAATCAGACATCTAAGATACAAAACGTATAACACAAGATACTTATGAACTGATTTTCCTAGTATTCATCAGTCGGAAGCTACAACTGTTGTCCATCCAGTCCCCAACTAGTCTCGCTTAGTCCCCAATAAGCTCCAGTCGCGCAGAGTCACGCCATGTATTGTGACCCACTTGCAGGCCCTATTAGTACTCTGAATGAGTGTTTCCACTTGCTGCACTAGACACAGCCTAACTACAGCTGGAGAAGATTGTCACCATCCTCTTCTAATACTCTGAAACAATTGTAGTCACTTGTCACATCAAAGCACAGTTGACGACAACTGTGATAAGCCTCACTTGCCACCCTTCCTGACACCTGCTATATTGGCAATTTGGCAGACATTCTGATTGTTTACAAAGTTGCAGACGTCAAGTCAATTGGCACTTCTGTGGTGATTGCCCAAGTAGAGTCAACATTCTGACTAGCCGTCTAGGCTCTAGCACTACGTCTACGAGCCTACGTACTAAGAAACAAATTTTTCTCTTAATTCAGAACAATATGTTCGAAAATAATATTTAGTTAAATTAGTTAAATAAATAGTTAATTATTTAGGCCAGCTATGTAACCAAATTGTCATAATATTATGTAAATAAAAGCAGGTGCGTTATCGATTTATTGATCATGATGCCGTCAATCGTGGCAGCCAGCTGAGGCTGAGCAGCTTGCAACTACGTCGGGTACGATCAATGATGACGCCGCCGTTAATGATTGTGTAAATTCATTATTTGCATACTTATCACACTCACAACATTGAAGATATACTACGTTAATGCATCCGGCCGGTCCACGGTTCGCTGAATAGTTATTTTCGTCCGGTTCTGGGGCCACAGCCTTAGCCATATTTATTTCGTTTGGATGTTTTGCACGACTGCAGCGCCACAGAACGATCGATCAATCAATCAATAATTATTATGGTGGCCGAACAACATCATTTAATTCGATTGACCGCTATTTTTCAAGCATTACTCGCATTGCATCATTACTGCTAGGGCAGATCAAGTAGAATCGTTCCTTAAGTTTTTTTAATTAAAGGTGCGAATCCAATTGCAGAAGTCGCCGTTTTACGGTCGATGCGAATCGTTGTAATGGGTATCTGCAGATGACGGGTACGAAAAAATATTTGACCCACAACGTTTCATTGTAAATACTTCCGGTATAGAACGATAAGACGAAACATCGAAATTGAAATATATTCGCGGATATGTTCTGCATCTAAATAAGGCAAGTTACATGAATAAATCAGGACCTGGTGTCGTACATAAGGACTGAATTGAATGTATCGTCGCAGTGACGCGGAACGAGTTATATGACCATACGTGCCGGTTACTGCCGTTCAACAATAATTTATACCAGCTTCCCCTTTCGCCTTCGGTCCCAGCTGCGACTGACAGGTCAGGGTTGCTATCCCTGATTTACCTTGGTTTACTTTCAGTCGTCTTCCACTTAGTAGTCGATGAGTTCCCGATGAAGGGAGTCAATCGCTGACTCGTATAATGTCAATGTAACGTTTAAACTGGTTATGGATATAACTGAACTTTAAGTTAAACTTTTTGGAAGTCTATTCCAATTATTTACTATCCAATAAAAATATGTATATAATCTTATACTTAATTGGCCTAAATTATTACGGCCTTTTAAAACCATTTTTTTCACCTTATATCGATGTGTATGTGTTCTCAATGTGATTCTACATCACTTCCGGTACAAAGAAGTCGGATTACATTTTTTATTTGTGTTTTAGAACAATTTAGACACACCGAGTCGAAGTAAACAATGTGATGGGAAGAGGCGCCTACAGCTCATGCCATATTTGCAGCAGTGACATCGCATTGTTTACTTCGAGTCGGCGTGTTTAAATTGTTCTAAAACACAAACAATTTTTTTTTAATCTGACTTCTTTGTCCCGGAAGTGATGTAGAATCACATTGCGAACACATACACATCGATATAAGGTGGAGGAAAAAACGGTTTTAAAAGTCCATAATAATTTAGGCCAATTAAGTATAAGATTACCATTTTTTAAATATCCGTTGTGTGAAAGAATACATTCATATGTGCAGTATAGAGACTAGAATGTATCTTAGTTTTTTGAAAGTGTGCTGACTAAGCAGCATAGTATCATATGCAAATTTAAATGGATGATTTGGTGCCTGGACCAAGGCCATGCCACACACACTTTGACAATAGTCAGTATTTTTAGTGCATATGTATATAATCATTATAATGTCCCTGCTTTGTTACAAAGTTTCTGAAGTCTATTGTTGAGAGATCTACAAGTACAGGCAATAAAAATATACATATGGAGTCATGAATTGTTACCCAGGTAATGTTATATATGGGTCAAAATAAAGTCATATTGACTATGTCTTAGGGTCAAAATACTTTGTAAACTGCCAAATAATTATATTGCATTCCAACCTGTATTGCTGGCATTTGCTGCAAAAATTGGTATGTACTGACAGAGTCTGTATTAAACGAGATCAGGCCATGTTGTGGTGAATTGTCCTGCTTAGCATGACTTGTGTATTCACTTACTTGTGTATTCGCTGACTTGTGTATTATTGCCTCTAGTTCCATCTATTTACTGTTGGTGGACTTTGTCTGATCTGTTACTGATCTATTGTTAGTGACTGGCTGTGCTTATGTCAACTACACATTAACTAGATCGATTTTAAATTGAAAAGTTGCCAGCAGTTTCTACTTCAGGACTATCAATGTCCAGTGTAGAGGGTAACATGAATGTTAACAGGGTCGATTAGCTTAATTATATGTTTTTATTTGAATAATTGCTATAACGAAGAAGGTACTTAATATAAATACTTAATAACATTGCAGATAACATTTACAAATAATTTTGTTTTGTATTTACAAGTTTAATGTATCTGTGACATTTGACAGATGTTTGCTGTACACAAAACAACAAAGCATGTGTGATTGACCAGAATCGCAATACCTTTTATAATCCAAAGGACTTCAGGGCGTCTTAGCCCCTTTTTAAATACAGTACAATGTTGTTTGGCATTGGTAGGTGCAGGGTTTTTTAAACCAAGAAATAGTAATACTAATGACATTGCTGATGAAACCATAAGGTGTTTTTTTCTACTATTACTGTACTGGTAAACTGTAACCAAGTCAGGGCCTTCAAGGTTATACCTAGGTAGAAATTGTCACATTTATTTTATAAGCAATATCAGTAAAACAGATGAGTAAGACGTAGATGACATATGCAGATGTGTGTTTTCACCATTATCATACAGCCATTTTGTTATTTTCAGACGTTGTGTCTCATGCAAACGACACAGGAGGCCGTCACATTGGACCTGTGGACTATAAATAGGTCTGGATGTTTTCTCCGTACCACACATCTGGCTTCTGTGAGTACACTACTGGCAGCACAGTAGGAAGTGTAGGATGGGCGGAACAATTCAATTCAATTTTATTTCAACACCAAATATCTTTACAAAGTAAATTCAGAGGTGTTTACATGTAAAAGTAAAAATATACTATGAATGTAAAGAAATAAAAATAAAGTTTGTGTTGTACACGTGTTCATTTGAAAGTGTCTGTTTGTCATAAATGCGATGTGTTCATTTTTTTAATTGTAGAGTAGGTTGTTTACATGTTCAAGTGATTGTACAGCAGATGTGTTCATGTGATTGTGGATTGTGTATTACACTAGACAGTAGACATGATTGCATGTGTTTGTAGAGAAGACATGTTCACATGGTTGTGTGTTTGTAGTTTGTAGAACACTAGACAGTGACTTCACTAGACATGTTCATGTGACTGCGTGTGTTTGTAGAGCAAACATGTTTGTGTGATTGTGTGTTTGTACTTTGTAGTACACTGGACATGTTCATGTGACTGTATGTGTTTGTAGAGTAGACGTGTTCACATGATTGTGTGTGTTTGTAGTATAATAGACATGTTCATGTGACTGTGCATGTTTGTAGAGCAGGTGTGTTATGATTGTGTGTTTGTACTACTGAGTACACTAGACATGTGACTGTGCGTGTTTATAGAGCAGGTGTGTTGTGATTGTGTGTTTGTAGTACATTATACATGTTTATATGGCTGCATGTTTCTAGAATGTAGACTAGACCTGTTTATATGATTGTGTGTTTGTAGTATACTAGAATTATCGCGTGACTACATGTGTTTGTAGAACATAGAGCAGGTGTGTTCATGTGTTGTGTGTTTGTAGATCATGCGCCGGTGACGAAGGGTGTCTTGGGGGGTCTGGTGCTCTCCTCTGTCACCTTTAACCTCCCCCTCAGCAGCTACCGCGGCTGGTTCGACTTTAACTACTCTACAATATTTGACCAGCACAACGTAAGCACTCTTTGGGGGGAAGGTTTTCTGTTACAAAGGTCAAGGGTATAAATATTAGTGTTCTTGTTGCAGCATTAACATTAATGGCCTCAATAATAATAATTATTAGATTATGTTTCTCAGTTTTGTGATACTTCACTCTTCAGTCGATGTATTTACTTGTGCATTCATAAATGCTAGACGGTCTTTTGAAGTTGTCAGGTGGTATACACCTGTAAATGATTTTAGGTCTGTAAGACATGTTATAATTAACCAACTTATACCCACTCAGTGACATCCACACTTGGAGCAAGCAGAGGCTATCAGTATCAGTTGAGGCCATACAGTGTTTTCTAACCCCACTGTATGACAGCACCATCTGGAGGATCACGCACCCTTGTCCGGGTGGCAATGCAAATGCGTAACCTTAAAAGTAACAAAACTTGAAATATCTACTTTTGTGTTGGAAAAAACATTGCTAATGAGAGATCACATACCAGTGATATCCAAGTATGAATCAAGCATATAAACATAGATAGCGGAACAGGAACTCTCCATCTGGGGGAGATACATATACAGTGCCATTAAAAATCAGAGTATTATAATAACAATTATGTAGGTGTGCGTGCATGCGTGCGTGTGTGTGTGTTAGGCATTGGACTATAGGTTGTATGTGTTTATTTTGAAGGTTCTGCGCTACATTGGCAGTCGGAGTGTCTTCCTTGACCCCAAGGATCTGCTGTGTGCCTCCATTCTCCTCTACCATTTCCGCATCTTTGAGCGTCGATATGGATCTCGGAAATTTGCTGTCAGTGTCTTTGTTATGCCTTATGTATATACATTTAACATGTTATGGTGTGTGTTAAAAATATATCTGCTATTGCGTCTATCATCAAATGATTGAAAAGTCGTTTTAGTAGTAAATTGTATAATATTAGTTACCATAATCCTGAAATTTTTCGAACATAGAGCTATTTGAATATTTTGGTTTATTTACAATTTCTAATCTCTATTCCATTTAAACTTAAACAAGACTATATAAAAATTAAGGGTATTTCATCATTAAACAAAATCCATTGTTAAACTTCAGGAGCTTTTTAGATTTCAAAATGTCGCCGTTGTGACACTGTGGACACTATTTCCGTGATACACCTGCTGGAGCGGCCAAGTTCCACTTCCTGCTGTTGTCTGTTTCTGAAATACAAGATCAATATTAAGGAGCAAACATTGTTTTAAAGTGCAAAATCAGGCTGAGAATGCCAGAATGTAGTGCATTTTTTTTTCTTCAGTTATTTATATTTTCCTTATTTGTTGGTATACTTTTTTTAGTGAATTGTATAAATTAATCAAAGTTGCATAGATATTGATGTAAGCAAGAATAAGATGACCTGCTGAAAATCATGTAGGGGGTAGTAACACATGACATGGTTAGCATTAATAAATAAAGATTTTAATATTGCTATTTGAGGTGAAACGGCACTGTGGTTTGTTGGTCTGACAGACAGACAGACAGACAGACAGACAGACAGACAGACAGACAGACAGACAGACAGACAGACAGACAGACAGACAGACAGACAGACAGACAGACAGACAGACAGACAGACAGACAGACAGACATAATGAGAGAACCTTTTGACTTACCATGTGGCTGGTGTTTTTTTGTAGAACTTCCTCTTTGGGACATTTTTCCTCTCCCTCCTTCTTGAGCTCCTCATTATCTTCCTCGCACACAGACAGGAGCTGCCTCTCTCGCACCATCCCGTCGGACCGTGAGTAGTTGCTGTACCAGGTCATAAAGCATCACAGTGTAAACATTCCAGTGAAACTAATTAACTTGTTTTCAGTTCTTGATCGATATATTTTAGTTAATTTCTGCTGTAGAGCAATCAGTGTAATCATAGGTAAACCTGATGTATGTAGATGTTTATATAATGTAATAAGTTGATTGTCCATCATAGAATGTATGTACACTTTGCACTGAGGAGGATGCATAGAAACATAATATTTACATCACATAGTAATGTATGTACACAGTAAAATGGAAGTATGTAAACAAGTCAACCATCACGAAACTTGGATGTAACTTCATAATAGTCTCATTTTCACACAATGAATACATAGGAATGTGGACATGTGGAAAAGTTGGTAAAGATTGTTTAACATTAAGGGAGATTGTATATGCCTCAGGCCCCTAGCCTTAAATAGCTAATTTCTTTCAACATTGCATTAATTTACTGTCACTTGGACAGCTTAATATATACATCACTACAATATCTACATGGATACAACACTTTAGAAATAAAATGTTATTACTAACGCCAACAGTATGGACCGAGACTGAGAACCCATGTGGTGTGTGTAGGTTTGGTCCTGTGTTTGCACTGTTGGTGCCCTACTTCTGTGACATCCCTCGTGTCACTGTCACCCACATCCTCGGTGTCCCCATCACGGGCAAGTCATTCACCTACATCATCGGCCTACAGGTGAGGGGGATGGACAGAACAAGTAGCCGGAAATAATTTTAAAATAATTTTGGTCAATCTTGAAATAATAACAGATCAGCCATTTAAAGACAGTAAACAGGCAGCGATTGCACAGTCATTATTGGCCAATGTCATGTTTTTTCAATGACAAATTATTGTGAGTTGAGCAATTTATTTATTGAATCTGGTCTGTCAGATTAGTGCCACTAAAAGATGTGCCAATGATAAACATTAAATGGGAGCCGAAACGCTTGAACAAACATTGCCACAGCATAAGAACATACCATTTATGATTTTATATCCTGCTAAACTCAAGTAAACAGTTACGCGTACGTACAGTAATTATGAATGACTTATGTCAGCTTTGACAGATGTAATTGTTTGGTACACTGTTTAACAGCTTGAAACACATCCGTACAGGAATCAGTTAGGAAATTCCCAAACGAACTCGGGAGAATTACCTTTTCTGCAAGAACCGTTTAAAATCATTTAAAAAGCTTTTGTTTGTTATAAATCATCGAACACATATATTACTTGATTTGTTTATATGTATATGTGACTTGTATATGGCACCATATTCTTGTTTTCACTCAGAAATGTTGATGAAATATAATAATATAAAAAATCCAAATTAACATTGGGTCGATAGGAGCTACTCAAACCATATGTGGCTTCAACGTAACATGACGGTGCCCAGTGGTCATAGATATCCAAGTTTGAAAAATTATTTGAAATATACAGTGGCGCCGTGCTCATCAAATCACAGTCACACATCCTCTAAGTCTAAGTGATCTACTTTGATCCAGTTTGTGTTGAATTTCTGTTTCATACTCACCCAGATGGCTGCCAGTTCATTGGAGTCGTTCATCCTTGCCTCCTGTGGTCTGGTAAGTGATGTCATGTGACTTCTGCTAGCCATGTGACTTCTACTAGATATGTTTCTTATGATGTCGAAAACGTATCTTTTACTATTAACCTAATATAAATATATGTAAATCTACATAACAAACTGCTAATAGTATGTTTTTAAGTAAAATGAAATCACATTTTGTATTTGATTGAATGTTTCTATGGCACCTCAAGGCCTCCCCAAAAGTTACACGTCCACATTTTGCCTATGTCTGCCTGGACAGGCAGGGAGACCATGCTTATGTATTTGAGACTGCCCCAATTCTGGAGGTTAGGTAGCCGGCCAGGAAACATGACTAATTGATAATTGACAGTACCTGTGTATTTGAACCTGCCCTGCTGCCTCACAGTGAAGACCAGGTGACCCATCTGGAAAGCATAGCTAATTGATATTCCATCTGTGGCAGCTGCTCCTGCAGATTAATTAAATCGAATCTTTAAAACTACAGATTTTCTCTAAATGCAAGTTGACTTTATTTTGATGCCTGTTTAATTATCTTTAACATGATATGACTGGTGTATTGACACCAGTAGGTAATAAACATAAAATTAATATTGTGTACAAATCCATTTCAGGTTATAATCTGCTAAATACCATATTTCAGTTTTTGCTCATTCTATGATGTAACACGTTTTTAAAAACATACTATGCCATCAATTTTTTTTTTAATTCACATTAAATTTTGTGCACAAAAGGGTGTTTTCAAAAATGCGATATCCATTTTTGAAAATCAGCACAGCCTTCCTGCACATGCGGATGCACAATATGATGTCGCATGCTGTTATTGCTGTGTGGTTGTACCATGTTTTGATAACAAGAAAATTTGATATCACATTTTGTGTAACAAACCTGCAACTTTATTTACAAGTTTCTGTTAAAACTAAGGATGAAATACACATACACAAGTGTTATGTTTCTTGTAATTAAGAAAACGGATGTGTCATTCTTTGCCTTGAAATGCTTACATCGCTGCCTCACATGTATTCTAGAAGACAGGTGTTGTATTAATATAAGAACTGTATTTTGCCTAAACAGTCATATTACTGTTTCCTCAGGTGGCTGGATTGTTCTACCGATCAAATTTGTATAAAATCCAGAGCATTCTGCGGATACCATCATTTATAAGCTCACTCATCAACAAAATCCTTGGCTCCCTGGTGGCTTCCGCGGTACCTAAAGATGAAGTGCCACCTATGGGAGCAACACTGGAACTACAACGACAGCAACATATCGAACAGCTCGAACAGCAGATGGCATGGGCTCAGTTACAACCTCGGCCACCAGAGGGAGTAAGTATGCATATAGATCTTATAAGTAGTTTTATTGTCTGGCTTGTTTTTGTTGGGTGTGTTTCTGTCTGGACTGGTTTTGATGCACTTGTAACTGTGTATTGATTCTGTTGTGATTTTAATGGAAACACCTTCTGGGGAAATCATTCATACCATCTTAAACCATTATTATCTTTGATAACCAGGAATCTTATTATTCTACATTCAGAATGGTTTCTTTCATTATTTGCGTGTCATTCAGGACAGGGCTTTCTCTTTCAGAATCCATTTGGGTTTGGTCTGTTTGGCAATGGGGCTGCGAGGGACAGAGGGGAACCTGCTAGACCAGTGCCAGGTGAGCATGCATGGATCAATACACTAGTGAATGAATTAAATTGTTTAATCCACTTCGTTAAAATGATAATGATAAGTGTAGCATACACAGATGACCACTGCAAAAGGCAGCCAGCGATTGGGAAAACTGTCATAAAACTCAAAGATAAGTTTATTAGGTCATCCTTCCTATTTTAAAGGTATTACACTGGACAAGTGGTTGCCCCAGACAGTGTAAACGTGACATTTTACTTGGCTGAATAATGTCAAAGATATTCTATTTATAATTCAGATTCAGACAGTTTATTGCCAAGTAGGATTTAAGAAATGTACAAGAACATTTTGGCATTGTGACATCAATAACTCAGGTAGTCATCTCAACTATTAATATTCTTTTTTCACACTTGTCTCTCCTGACCCCCAACACAAGTCAAAAAAAGCCAGTAAAATGTACTATAGATCTGGTATAGTTCTAGTCTGTCTGCATGTATATTATAATGCTTCTACAAATGCTACATTGTCGTTGATATTCTCATTGGATATGCTTTGAACGGTTATAAAAACTAGGATAATCTATGGGTATATTTTCCCTGCAGTCGTTGCTAAGTACATGTCATGTCTGTTGTAGTGACGGCCGCGTTGCCCGAGGAACAGGTGGGTGTGGGCCCTGTGGGGCAGTGGTCTGTCTGTTTTCTGTGTGTGTGTGTGTGTGTGTTTGTGTGTGTGTGGGGGGGTTCAGTTTTCGGAGAGTCAGTTGGTGTGTTGGTAAGTGTGTTGGTAAGTGTAATGTGTTGTTCCAGTGTGATCGTGTGTATCCATCCTGAAAGATTGAACAATGTGAGAATGTATAATGTACACCCAAAACTAAATAGGTTGTGAGAATGTTGTTCACAAAAAATTCACACTATTTAAAGAATGTGGGTTACTTGAAGAACATTCACATAAGATGATAATGATCATGTGACAACAATGGTTATTTGAACAGTGTTCACACCAGATTATAATGATCACAGAATTATCTTAAGTGTCAGTGTGGAAGTTATTGTAGAAATACTGCAGCCATGCAAAGTGTGACTGTAATTTATCATCAGCGTCATGCAGACAAAACATTTGACATTTCAGATCGAGAGGATGACAGAAATGGGGTTTGACCGAGACAAAGTGCTGCAAGCCTTGAGGGTGGCCAATAACAACCCTAGTGTAGCAATCAACATACTTCTACAGGAGTCATAGCGTCACACTTCTGAGGCCCACGTCTATTTATATGCAGAATGCTGAACTTGGATGCAGCTGTGTGTGAACTGTGACAGCTGTGTGTGAACTGGGACAGCTGTGTGTGAACTGTGACAGCTGTGTGTGAACTGTGACAGCTTGGACACACGAATGAGACACATCATTAATATGTTCGATGACAACATTCATTTCAAATAACATGCAGGAAGATCTGGTGGAGTCGATGGTTTGGCTACGGATGTTATAACAATAAAAGTATACAGTTAACTGACGATATTAATCTATCTATGGCATTGAGTAGAGCACTTACAAAGTCGCACTGTGATTATTAAGTTAATTACATTAAAACTAATTTCAGAAACATTCCACATCTACAAAAATCAAATGTACACATTTTACATTAGTTTGTTATTTCAGTAGAATTTCGGTTACTGTGAGCAGTACTTAATCCAACATGCATTTGCACAATTTAATAGACCACGTATTTGTTATATGATTCATTCAGCATACTACCACGTTATCCATTGGTAATACACAATACAACATGGTACGCCACGGATTACCATAGTCTATGTATGGTTTACCTCTTTCAAAACACAATGGATTTTTGTTGAGGTAATTAATTTGTTTTTATTCTCATAAAGGAATATTTACACAACATTTGTGTAAATATGAACAAATGAGAATGGGAAAAATAATTCTTAAATGGTATATACCATCCCTCTGCTACAACAAGGGATCTAGAGGGACAATGAATATGATTTTGTATAAATTATGACCTGATTAAATCAATGCAAATTTATCGGGAAAGTAAATTGTACAGTGGAATAATTTGTGGCATATTTTAATTTCAAGACAAGGATTTTTCTCACCATGTCAAAATTTTACAAATTTAGCAAACAATCGTACACATGTGTATAATGTATCATCGTGTTTATTTATGTACTTAGGCTTGGAGTCATGTGTATGATTTATAGGCTTTTTTATCTTAATTTTTGCAATTTGAACTATGACGCAAACAAACCAAAAAAAAGTAATATTCTTTTTGTCCTCACCTCATTTATAATATAAATGAAATGAGGACAATTATATTATAATTCAGCAGTGTGAAATAAACAAAACTTGAAAACATGATGAACAAACATCTTTTCACCACAAATTGTCATGAAAACGATGTGTTTATATTTTATTAAAACTGTCTCCTGCACTTGAACTAGTTTTGTTGCCTTTTGGAAGGTGAACATTATTTTTATACATAGATTAATTTTGATGCTGGTGGAAGACATGATTTATTTGCAGTATACATGGATATATTGGTTGCTATAATAAATTTAATTCACCGACATGGGACAATGTTGTTGACTGTTTAAATCTCCAAGAGGAGATCAATCGACATTGGAGCCGCTCTGAATGTGGTAGTGATTATCACATAGACTGATTGTTTGGTTATTGCAATAAAAAAGATTTTGAAGTGAACAGTCTTACTTCATATAGCTGGGGTCCTAGATCTTAATCCCAGGAAGTTGAAGTTAGATTGTGGAATAGCACATCACGGATATATGAATATGCATTTCTTCCTTGTAAAAGGTCCAACATCCCATAAAATGGATGTCTGACAAGGGAAGTGTTCATACATTGCTGAAATTTTGGTATAGAAATTCTGGCCCAAAACGATTTTTATGATAAAGAAGACAACACAATTTTTTTAATAAAGTGAACTCTATTCAGAGTGCTTATATGTAGTTTGCACTATTATCGTGATTTTCATGGCTACGGTCCATTGGTGGAAACAAAATTAATCTCTCCATTATATGGTGGAAATTATGCATACAGCTGTATATGGTTTTCAAATAGTATATGCCGGGGTAGTAAAAGATCCAACACGGGGTAAATGTGTAAGGACAATTCTAACAACCAGTGACAATAATGGTCAGCAAGTTGACCGAGGTCAGTTAATAGAAGAAATAAAAGTAGCAATTTTCGCAATCTTTTTTGTGCTACTGTTTGGCACCTATCGGCTTCCATACACTGGCGCCACGGAGGCGCTGAAGGTATTCGCGACACCTAGCGGCAAACAGTGTGAACAATTTCGTTTTTGTCCTGCTTGGCTCAACCTAATGTTATTGTTTTGCTCTGTATTGTTGTTCATTGGCACGAAATCGTGAAGCTACAGCGTTGTAGTTCCATGTGTGTTATGCAATCTTATAGTAATCCGTTAGTAATGCGTCGATAAATATACCCGCCAAATTTTTGAGGGGAATTCCCATTTCTCTGCGCACGCTCAAGCTCCGATTGGCGACACCCGTTTTCGTATACTCATGTTACATGTTTATCTAATATTTATTTTAATAACGTATCTAGTTAACGTAAGCAAGCTAAGGTGCGTTAACTTGTATTAACAGATGATCGTATATTGACAGTAATATAGTATCTCCTGAATTTACTGCGCAGGCTGTGGTACCGTAACAAAAACTTTCCACGTACATATTTTATGAGAAGAACTTGCCTAGTAGGGCACGTGTTGTGAAAGGCGGTGTATTCATTTGCGGCCCGGTTTGATGCCATTGTGATTGTTTGTGTACGGAGGTGAGTAGATTGGCGGCAGCGTCTAATTACTCGTTCGAATGGTTTCTTAGCCGGAGTGAGTGCTGTAGGTGAAAGTTGATTTGTTGCGAATGATAACAGCATTGCTATTAAAATCTATCAATGTAATACGAATCTCGTTTGATAGTTATAGTGACCGTACAAGACAAGGCAACTAACTAATCTTACGGTTCACTGGCACTGCAGTCATTGCAGCCAGGATCACGCTTCTTGACTCTTGCACCATTTCTAGGCTCAAGGTTTCGTTTTGTTACCTGCTGTATAACCATGCATTCGATGAAGTTAACCATATTTAGGTGTCTTTTTTATAGACGTGGTATTAAGACAAATTAAATATTATTAAAGAATTATAAACCCATCTCAACAATGCATGCACATGAGTTCCTAAACAGTTAGATCATGGTTAACAAATATGTTGTGTTTCTTGGAAGACATCACCAATCATCATCATCATTGTACAGCCATAGTGTCTCGTGGTTGGGCCTCAACATGCTGGTGAATTCCATGCATGCTACATCACCAAGACTTAACTAAAAAATAGGTTGATATCATTGCCATTAGTACCTAGATATAATCTGAAATACCATGGTATTTCAGTCTCCACAAAGTGCAAGGTGTACAAGGCAATTGTGCTTCTAACACTACTGTACTCAGCAGAGACATACACTCTATCGTCGCCATCTTAGAAAACTCCAAAGTGCATCTACGACAAATCCTGCAGATCTCATGGAAAGATCACATTCCAAATGTTGAAGTCTTGAGACGGGCTAATATGTCCAGCATAGAAGCCACTCTAACGGCTTCCCAACTCCGTTGGACTGGACATATCATCCGTATGAATGACAGCAGATTACCAAAGACTGTATTCTATGGAGAATTAACCGTCTTCGTGGTGGACAACGGCTGCGATACAAAGATGTAGTCAAACGACACCTAAAGGCTACACGCATAACCGTAGACCACTGGGAGACCCTTGCAAAAGATCGACAACAGTGGAGGCAGACCATACACACAGGAAAAAGCCACATTGAAGAAAAGATACAACAAAAATACCAACACGATCACAATCTCCGCCTGATGCTTCTGCCCCTGTCATCTTCTGTGTCAACTGCGGGAAAGGGTTTAAATCTCAAATTGGACTATTCTCTCACCAACGAGCAAAGCACGTAACAGACGTACCCCTACACTGATGTCATCATCGGACATGATGGACAGCAAATAGAGAAGAGAGACATCATCTACAATTTATTTACCAGTCTTAATTTACAGCACCACACAATCTTAAAGTCTCAATTACTACATAAAAGGTACAATTAACTGGATAGCAAAGTGGCTGATTGGCAAATTATAATACAGGATGTCGTAGTTAACATTCTGTGAAAGGGTCACAAAATTTGTTAGTATCCTTAAATTAGAAAATTGGACTGCATTATATCAGCATTTAAAAACATGGCTATGTGATGAATTTTTATCTCAGAGACTCCTATCACTTGTGTGTGTACGTATATCTGGCCAGCCCTCAGGTCGAACACATGATTCAAAACATCCCAGCAAACAAGGAACCATTTCTGAACCAGTTGGCACATGTCATACTGGTTCATAATTGGTACCGCTCCACCAGTACATGTTTTCATGTGTATTCACGTGAATACACATGTTCTACCTGTTGTCACAAGTTTTGAACGAGTTTGACACGAGTCGTACTGGGTCAGAACTGGTACGGTTTCACTGGTACGTGTCATCACATGAAAAACTCGTGATTTCACGGTAAACACGTGTCGACACACCAAATTTGTTCACAGAATTCGGTGAATTAACGTACGGAAACACAGGAAACGAGCCAGTTGAATTCTTGAATTCACTTACAGAACATGTGAAATCACAGGTCGTAGTTTGCTGGGATGCCGTTTTTTCCAAATACCTGAAGAAACATTTACAAAATAGACAGGCCTATTTGGCTTATCCAAAAATATGTCTTCACAAATCTAATTTTGCATCTTTGTCAGTCAGATTGTTTCTGTAGACGCCAAATGTACCTGTTTCGCATAGGTAACTACTAACGATATCCTTGAGTGTTTGATTGGCGAACGTGTTTGAGTTACAGCACATTGACTACCTCGGTATATGACTTACTGTTTTTGCAGTGAAAATCAAACAGAATGTTTAGTAAGACACACAGGGGTATACTAGAAAAACATCGACCCGAACTAGTAGATGAAGTTGACACAGACTCCCTCTTACCTGAGCTACGGAAGAGAAAACTTTTGACAAGCCGACAAGAGGACAAAATAAAAGTGAGTCAACACTATTTTCACCTTGCAATTTAGCCACATGTTAAGTTGATAAAGTTGCTGGGTGCAACATAAAAATGTTTTAAACTTATTAAATTGTTTAACATAACTTGGCCGGAAGTATACCATCATCATATTAATTTAGGAAAATAGACCACTTTGGTTTAATAGTTGTAAAATGAAGAAAATTCAGTTCTAAATCTTGTTGACGTTGCCAGCTGAACGGACAGAGAGTGAGAGCGGAGCAGGTCGAAATAATTCTCGACCTGATTCCACGACGTGGTAAACATGCTTTCGACGACTTGTGTGAAGCTTTAATAGCAAGTGACCAAGAGAGGATTGTCCAGGACTATCTCAAGCCAGACATCTTGGCCAAAACCGAAGAAGAACCACCAAGTAAGTGTCGAGGAATCCACAGGTTTCAAGGGTTGTGTTTTCTTGGATGTCTGAAAGACTCTGTTTCTTGCAGTTAATTCATTACTACTTTTTAAATGTTGTGTTCTTAGGGTGTTAAAATGTTTGTATTTTCTTGAAACTGAAGTCATAACTTTGTATTTATGTTGAACCTGCATGCAGTTGGTAACAGTGGAGGTTAAATCAAAGTTATTGAATCTACAACACTACAAATGAGTCGAGTTGCAACAAAATTAGTCGCATGTACAACATTTTATTTCAAGAAAACACTGACATGGTAATATACAATGATTTATATTTTTTTCACCAAATGACACTTTAATGACTTTTCTATCAACTGGCAATGCCTTTTTGTCATTCATAATATTTACTACCTTTTACATTTTTAGAACGATTACGTAATATTTCTTGCATGAATTCTGTAAAACAGGACCGATAATTTGCAATTGTTCAGTCACTTATTTTGTGCATCCCTCGCTGCATGGTGGAGAAGTATGGTACTAAAGGAAAGCCCAGAATGTCTACTGTCTGATTGTGGCACTGGATTTCTTAAATGTTGTAAATTTTAGGCAATAGCAGTGCCTAAATAGAATATATATTTGATAATGACCATGACTTAGGAGTGTATTTTGAACTTCAAATGTATTTTTCTCAGTTTAAACGTTCGTACCCAATCATGTTCACTTTGGCTAGAGTGAGCTAGGTCAATGGTCTATGCACCATTGGAACACTTAGTATATATTCCATCCAATGGTATGTCTACTATTTTTATTTCTGAACACGTGTCTCATTCTGTTAGGACTCGACACAAATAAATAATCAAGTTTGCCAAATTTATTTCAGGTGGCAGGCTTTAGATGTTTCTATGGAAACTAGGGATCTGTCTGCAATAATACATTTATTTATTATATCTTTAGTCAGGTTTTGATCAGTAACTAGACTCACTACAGTCAAAACAAAACAAATTGCACTTACCTGGAACTATGTAAGTTAAAAGATAACCATACAGTGAAAATCATGTTCAGTATAAATTCTGTTATAAAACTGGCAGCAAATATTTCAACAACCTTTAAACAAATGTGTTGCTTAGAGAAGTATAAACAAGATACTACAATTTCTGAGAAATCAGCCATGAAAAATGTATTGAAAAGAGGTATTGTTTGTTTAACAGTGGCAGCATATCTACGAATAAAAGTGAATTTATACCATGTAATACTTACAAAAGTGTATTTTTTGTTCTGTTGAAAGCTATCAGAATGTGGCAAAAAAATGAATTATTTTTTTTAAACATTTCATCAAGAGTGCATAGCGTGTTAGAGTGCATAGCGTGTTTTTATACGGATTTTTTTATTTTTGTTTATGTCGTTGTAGGAAAGAAGGCGCGCAAACAAGATGCGACGCAAAATGATGAGGAAGAGGACATGGACGAAGGCATTGACATCAATGATGGTCCCATCTCAGTCCGTGTGCATCAGAGCACACCGGAATTTTACGAAAAGAAATTCCGAGAGGTGAATAGCTCATAGATCATGTTGTATGAAGTTCAAATAAGAATGTACTCTTAGTTTCCCAGCAAGGAAAATATATGATTCCATTCTTGTGAGACTCGTGCCCATGGAGTGATTACTAGGTTGTGCTAAAGGTTCAGCTAAAAGATAAGACAACCACACACATGTACACACATGCACGCATGCACACATGCACATACATACACATGCATACACGTACGCACACGCATGCATGCACAGTGCAAGCACCCAAACATATCTGAAACTTACATTTTACACACGCACACACGCACACATGCACGCACGCACGCACACACGCACACACACACACACACACGTACACTGACATTGTCTTGTCCCTGTCTATTCCAGGCCTACCCAATGTGTGTGCCATGCCGAGGCCTGGCATGTATCATCAATGTGAAGCATGTGGTTGGCACAGACGACCGCGCAGGCACAGACATCGACTGTGAGAACCTGCAGCATCTGTGGGTACAATTGGGCTTTCAGGTGGTTGTCTACAATGACGAGGATGACCTCACCGTCCAGGTGAGAATGACCGTCAGACCATTAGGGGAATGTGTCAAATAAAAATGTGTTTAGTAATATAATAATATTTCTTAAATTTACATATTTAACAGACTTTGATGTTGCATTTGTCAGGTTTACAAGTGTTTAGCATTTCTGTTTCACTCAAGTCTCACCATCTGTCTAAATCAAACAAGTTACATGTTTTGTTGGCAGTCTGCTGAGATTGCAATATATGTGTTTGCTTTGGTCACTGTAAGTTTGTTCAAATTTATGCTGGTTTGATGTAGACTATAAGATATGTGTGCAGTGGCTTAGGTCACATTTTTATAGAAACCAACATTACTTCCTATTCCAAAACAGTTTCAAATATTTGCACAACAAAAATGTGCAAGATGTAAAATAAATGTTAAATAGGAGACTTTAGAATGTTGTCATGAAACATTTAAAATGTTGTAGTGGAACATTTAAAATGTTATAATGTAACATAACACACACAAGCACACACAAGCACACACAAGCACACACAAGCACACACAAGACACACACAACACACACACACACACAAGCACACACAACACACACACACACACACACACCACACCACACACCACCACCACACACACACACACACACACACACACACACAATCTATATAACTTGTATGGTCTGGTTTACAAACACATCTGTCCACCATCTCCTCCAATCCAGTCTAGGAGTAACACACGTATTGCTGCTGTTTGTTTGGCCGCAATATGATGCTCTGTCCCGTCTTTCTTCCTATCACCAGGGGATTCGGGACAAGGTGATTCAGTTTGCGGCTGAGCCAGGACATCAGCGTGCACAGTGCTGTGTGCTGTGCGTGCTGAGTCACGGTGAAAACGGTGCCATCTATGGGACAGATGGCAAACTACTGCCAGTGGCTGAGTTAAAATACCACCTCGATGCAAAGCGCTGCAGGGCACTCAAAGACAAGCCAAAGTTGATATTTCTTGAGGCTTGTCGAGGAGGTTAGGTGATGGGCAATACATACTGTAGTGTCTATCGGATGTGTTGACGAATGGTACCAGAATTCAAATGTCAAGCTTTGCATTCCTGTTGTTGTTAATTTGTTATTTAATCTGTGTTTTTTTCATTTCTTGTTGACGTGTTTCTTGGACTTCCTCTGATTCTGATTATGCATTTTCCTTACATTTCTAGGTTTTCATGTTTAAACAATAAGAAGGTTGTTTTTTAAGAAATAGAAACCAATAAGAACATGCCAAGAATCATTTGTTATAAAGCAATGTATCAGATTATGACAGCAATAGGTTGATCAATAGGTTCTTCCATTTTTTTTTATCAGTTATTACCAGTTTTGTTAAAATTTGGTTGCTGTTTCAGCATGTATGTAATATAATTATATTGATTATATACCAGCATTAATACAAAATTTATGTTTAATCTTGTTTGAGATGTAATACAAGTTAAGTTTGTATGGTCAACGTAAGTTTGTTCTTCAGATATTGCTGACACAGATGTAGCAGACTGTCCGTCCCACGCTGACTTCCTGGTTGGCTTTCCATCGCAACCAGGTCAGTTCACACAGGCGCCCTCTTGTGAGTTGTGGTGATATCAAGAGGATGTCGCATCAGTTTGTAAAGTCCTCAAACATGACATTGTGATGGTTGACACATTTCGCAAAGATAAAATATAATTCCAGTTGTGCACTTAATGATGACGCTGGTATTAATACACATTGATACATGCTAGTATTGTATACCCCGGTAGTTATGTTAGAACTGGGCGTTATAAAAGTCCCACACAAGTATTGAATACAAAACATTTTTGTTGTATAATATATAGGGGAGATATCTGTCTGTAGGATTGTTTGTAGAGTTCTTAGTGGAACTGTAAGTGAAGATATCTGAGGGTACTCAGTGGAACTGTACGTGAAGATATCTGGAGGGTACTTAGTGGAACTGTAAGTGAAGATATCTGAGGGTACTCAGTGGAACTGTAAGTGAAGATATCTGAGGGTACTCAGTGGAACTGTAAGTGAAGATATCTGAGGGTACTCAGTGGAACTGTAAGTGAAGATATCTGAGGGTACTCAGTGGAACTGTAAGTGAAGATATCTGGAGGGTACTCAGTGGAACTGTAAGTGAAGATATCTGAGGGAAACTTATTAAAAACTGTAAGTGAAGATATCTGAGGGTACTCAGTGGAACTGTACGTGAAGATATCTGGAGGGTACTTAGTGGAACTGTAAGTGAAGATATCTGGAGGGTACTCAGTGGAACTGTAAGTGAAGATATCTGAGGGAAACTTATTAAAAACTGTAAGTGAAGATATCTGAGGGTACTCAGTGGAACTGTACGTGAAGATATCTGGAGGGTACTTAGTGGAACTGTAAGTGAAGATATCTGGAGGGTACTCAGTGGAACTGTAAGTGAAGATATCTGGAGGGTACTCAGTGGAACTGTAAGTGAAGATATCTGAGGGAAACTTATTAAAAACTGTAAGTGAAGATATCTGAGGGTACTCAGTGGAACTGTATGTGAAGATATCTGGAGGGTACTTAGTGGAACTGTAAGTGAAGATATCTGGAGGGTACTCAGTGGAACTGTAAGTGAAGATATCTGGAGGGTACTCAGTGGAACTGTAAGTGAAGATATCTGAGGGAAACTTATTAAAAACTGTAAGTGAAGATATCTGAGGGTACTTAGTGGAACTGTAAGTGAAGATATCTGAAGGGTACTCAGTGGAACTGTAAGTGAAGATATCTGGAGAGTAGTTAGTGGAACTGTAAGTGAAGATATCTGGAGGGTACTCAGTGGAACTGTAAGTGAAGATATCTGAGGGTAGTTAGTGGAACTGTAAGTGACGATATCTGGAGGGTAGTTAGTGGAACTGTAAGTGAAGATATCTGGAGGGTAGTTAGTGGAACTGTAAGTGAAGATATCTGAGGGTACTTAGTGGAACTGTAAGTGAAGATATCTGAGGGTACTTAGTGGAACTGTAAGTGAAGATATCTGGAGGGTAGTTAGTGGAACTGTAATTGAAGATATCTGAGGGTACTTAGTGGAACTGTAAGTGAAGATATCTGAGGGTACTTAGTGGAACTGTAAGTGACGATATCTGGAGGGTACTTAGTGGAACTGTAAGTGAAGATATCTGAGGGTACTCAGTGGAACTGTAAGTGAATATATCTGAGGGTACTTAGTGGAACTGTAAGTGGAGATATCTTAGGGTACTCAGTGGAATTGTAAGTGAAGATATCTGAGGGTACTCAGTGGATCTGTAAATGAAGATATCTGGGGGTACTCAGTGGAACTGTAAGTGGAGATATATGAGGTTACTCAGTGGAACTGTAAGGGAAGATATGTGAGGGTACTCAGTGGAACTGTAAGTGCATGAAGATATGTGAGGGTACTTAGTGGAATTGTAAGAACTGATGTCAGTTTTTAGGACATTGTAAGTGAAGGTCTGTTCCTAGGGTACAAGGCGTGGCGAAACTGCAAGAAGGGCAGTTGGTACATCAGCGCCATCGTGCAGGTTTTCATGGAGCTGGCGGCGACCAAGAACATCGACGAACTGATGACGAAGGTATTGGTTGATGTAGGGAATTGTTCACCAGTCATAACCATAGGTGATTTATTCACCGAACCCCTTAGATGTCACCTTTAAATAAAATATTCTGAGTAAGGATCAGGACATTACAGTCACAGTCATGTTGTGGTTTGAGAAACATCGATGTTACATCAATATACATGCCAGTATGGAGTGGTTGTTTAAAACAATATTTCAACTATAAAAAAATTGATTTGATGCATGATGGTTGCTATGTTAATATTGTTTTCTTATTCTATTTCTCCCAAATGTTCATTTAATCAGTAATTTATTTCCAACACAAAATGGTACAAATTGAAATAACTATAATAGTTTTCTAAAATGCATTTCAGAAAACTAGTTATTCGGAGTTATTCGTTTTTGATATGCATAGCCTTTCTTTAGGGACTTTCTGTTGCTTTTGACAGTTTGGATGGTGATTAGTCCACTAGGTGACGCCACTGTAAATACGACAGGTTCTGTCAGTGGGTGTAAGAGAGTATAAGGAGGTTGGTTATGACAACATTGACCCAAACTTTATTCAACATGTTATTCTACAAATTGTAAAATCAACTAGCTCACATCTTCAATAGTTCATTTACTATGGGTATTGTTCCAAGAAAGTTGAAGATTGCTAAAGTTATTCCGTTATACAAAAGTGAAAACCCTGAACTGTTTACAAATTACAGACCTATTTCGATTCATCCATGTCTATCAAAAATACTTGAGCGCCTAATGTACAATAGGATTAATAAATTCCTAGCTGAATGTAACATACTATCAAATAAACAATATGGATTTAGGGAAAATTACTCTACTTATATGGCAATGATGGACTTGGTAGATAAAATATCAAGCAATATTGATCAAAAAAATCATAATCACATTTCACAAGGTAAGGGAGACCTTCAAAGACCAAACATGAAGTACTCATCTATGGTTCCATCCTTGGTAAGGGAGACCTTCAAAGACCAAACATGAAGTACTCATCTATGGTTCCATCCTTGGTAAGGGAGACCTTCGAAGACCAAACATGAAGTACTCATCTATGGTTCCATCCTTGGTAAGGGAGACCTTCAAAGACCAAACATGAAGTACTCATCTATGGTTCCATCCTTGGTAAGGGAGACCTTCGAAGACCAAACATGAAGTACTCATCTATGGTTCCATCCTTGGTAAGGGAGACCTTCAAAGACCAAACATGAAGTACTCATCTATGGTTCAATTTTTGGAAAGGGATACCTTCAAAGACCAAACATGAAGTACTCATCTATGGTTCCATCCTTGGTAAGGGAGACCTTCAAAGACCAAACATGAAGTACTCATCTATGGTTCCATCCTTGGTAAGGGAGACCTTCAAAGACCAAACATGAAGTACCCATCTATGGTTCCATCCTTGGTAAGGGAGACCTTCGAAGACCAAACATGAAGTACTCATCTATGGTTCCATCCTTGGTAAGGGAGACCTTCAAAGACCAAACATGAAGTACCCATCTATGGTTCCATCCTTGGTAAGGGAGACCTTCGAAGACCAAACATGAAGTACTCATCTATGGTTCCGTCCGTGGATCAGTATGGCTGTCATTCAGAGAGTTCTGAGGTTTACATAAAGAGAACTACAAAATATACATTTGATGTTGTTACAAGTTTCTAATGAAGTATGTTTTTGTTGAGTTCCATATAATATGCATGTGCAGTAGGAATATGTTTTGTAAATAGTTTTAAAGATACAAATCTGAATAGAACAGTACATATGTTGAAGGCCCACAAAAAACAACAAACTGGTATTTGTGTCTGTTTACGCTGCAAGGATATAGGGCAGAAAACCACAACCTACGGCCAAGTTAAGTTCAACATCTGACAAATGGAACATGCAACAGTGTGTGACACAACATACCATAACTGACAAACATTAGCAATCTCTGCCTCTTTGGTCATGTCCTTCCTGGAAAATATCCTAGCTATTCACTGCAAATTGTCAATTAGATATCGTACCTTTAACCGTAATAACCATTGTTTCAGGTCAACAATATCGTATCACGCAAACTCTCCCGGTCTCACAAATACGAGGACTGCAACAAGGTCCAGATGCCAGAAGTGAGACATTCACTGAGGCTCCCTCTCTACTTCTTCCCAGGGATAACAGACGAGGACGGCTGCTGATCTCAAGGGCAGTTGGACAAAACGACAGAACTGTCACATGCTAGACTCGCTCATTCTTATGCTGGACGTAACTACAGGGCGAGAGGCTACAGATGTCAAGGTCATTCCTGTTTCAGTTGAATGTTTCTGGCTACAAGACTAACACTTTCTACATAAATTCTGCTAATCTTGCGCAAATTTATCAAGTGCCATGATACGCCAGGCTACAAAGTTCAGCTGAACCTACAAGAAACCTAACTTGTTTTGTAATGTTCAACATTATTTTCCCCTTGATCAGTTTCTAACTTGATTATATGTCGCATGATGTACACAAGAAAATTTTACATTGTGAATCTTCCAATCCCCAAAACCTTAAAATATTATAACCGTTGAGTCCATTTAATGTAGCTTGTTTGTGTATATGTGTAGTTATGTTATAGAGACTAGAATATTTTAGTTTTTTACCGGTGAAGGGTTTGACATGGCCAACAGGGCTACGAGACGGCTGACAATTATAGACAGCCAGTGTGTGTTCTGTGAGAAGTAGTGGAAGTTTATGTAGTAACTTGTGCCATAAGAATTATGACTAATGAGAAAACGGTTTGCGCTATTCAAGGATCAAAGCTGGACGTGTTGCGATGAAATCATGTACTGAAATTGTTAGTTTAAAACAGGTTTGGATTCAGTTACTACTGCTGTAGCAGCCTTGTTCTGCAGGGATCGAATACCACAGGAAAGATTTGTATTTAAATAAAGAGTTCACACCATTAACCAACTCACTGTCTGCCTCGGAGCCAGATGGTGGCACCTAACTAGAGACAATAACATTAATAAATTTGTACAGCAAAGTTGTAATCTTCATCATCTAATTTTCCAGTTTGTGTTGGTTAAAACATTACTGCTGATGCCTCCCAATAACACAATCATTATGCGCGATGATCTTTTTATTTAGGTCAAGACCATTTAGGTGTGCGAGTACCTGAGTATGTAACAATTCTCTTAAATCCAACAATTCCTGTACTGGATCCAAGACTACGATCCAGTCCAACAATGAATGGTGTTTTGTTAGATAACTGCAACATAGATGTACATCGAAGTGAGCTTTTGTAGCTGAATCCAATCCTATAGTAAATCAGATTTATTTTTTAAATGCTAATATAAAACAGTTGTTGCTTGTTGTTGTAAAATAAAGTGTGCAAGATTTTATTAAATATATTTGAAATATGATATGTTGTTTGTGTGTACAGTGCCTTGAGAACTGACTGTGTTGTGTCATATAGATTGAGACGGCAGCAGTGCTGAAAAACATCACCCATCCCCCACCCCTGTTGTGTAGTAATGTGACTTATGTACATACATGGAAAGGTTGTTTTTAGCCGTCTTGTGTCGTTGAGTTCTACCTCAAAAGGTGGTGGCATACTGGTCGTTGTTGTTATACCGGAGTCATCATGACAAATGTGAAATCTGTCTCTGCAGTCAGCGAGCATGAGTTTTATGTATAACATTCAAAAAATTACCCTCCTTCGTTGACAGGAATTTTCTAACAGAATTTAGCAGCAGGATTTTCCATCGTTCACCGTAGAATTTAAAGGAATTTTTTTAAGCATATGTGCACTCAAGAAAGTACTTTATCAAAACGTGATAATTTTATTTCCTCTGCTACTTTTGTCTTGCAAAATCAATGCATAACTTGATGGTTGTTAATTATGCAGCCCGACTATAATGAATATTCATGCACGTGCAGTAAACCAAGCAATGGCTGTTGTCTTTAAACAGTGAACTTAACCATGCTGGGGAACTGAACTGAATATTCATGACCATGCCTTATATGGATAGCATAAGTGAAGCCCAAATTAGAAACGCAGTTATTTTTTATGTTGTCAGGGTTATGAGTGATAACGACAAATATATAAAGTGGTAGAAACGTTTTGAAGATGTTCAGATTTTAGTGGTCTTCTAAACTTCTATCCATAGAAGCCAAGTGCATGTAAACTAGATGGCAAATGTCGAGACATTTGTTTGGTCAAGGACAAAAAATATGTAAGCTATTGATTGACATCGTCAAAGATACAATCAGTGACACATGAAACAGATATGCACGTTAGAACGTTAATTAACTTTGGGTCTTTGTTGTGATTCGTGACGAGAGATTCAATGGATGTTACTAATATTGTACCTTAAACTGCTGTGTCATAATTGCTACACATGGCCCGTGTGTATGAATATTCATTCTGATTCAGGAAGACGGGACAATACTGATAAGTAATACAATCATGTAACAGAAACATATCAGATATGACTTGACATAAATAAGTACCAGTAATAAAGTCAAAGCTTTAGACTATAAATGTAATAACACTATTCATTTAGAGAAGTGTTTAGGTATGTTCGTCTGCCATAACAGCTAGTTACTGTTTACATGTAGCCCGATGTCCTAACAATTAAGAACTTTCTAACATTCCATGTACAGATGCATAAGATATTTAATCCCTTTATTTTTTTCTTTTACAGCAAATGCAACAACAGTTTTTTTGGTTGCCAACATTTTGATTATACTGCAACTTTAACAGTTTAAAATAATGCATTTTCAATGCACACAAATGTTATATTTAATTATTGGATCACATTTCTAAAAAATAATGTAAACAATTTATTTATGTTTGTATTATGCACTACAGCATAAATTAATAAACTTAACTCTGTTTATTATCATTCTATTAATTTTATATACACATTATTCCACTATGTGTGAAATGGGGCTTTTAAATACATTGTTATTGTTTCAGATTCAAGACAATTGAAGAGTGTTTACTGTTCAATAAATATGTTTGTGCCATAAACTGGAATACTATAAAATTATTGCAAGACTTCATGAAGGCACTTTAGCTGACTGTTTGTCGATGCTGTTTGATGGTGTAGATGTTCATTTGACCGGCAAAATTGTCTCCGAAGTTTAAAAAATGTTACCTTTGAATCTCATAACATAAATGAAGAACAATTTATTATTGTAAATTTAGTATTATATATCCAGTAGCACATGTTCAGGATCAGCTCTCTTGTGGGATGACAATATTCGGAACAGGTTGTCACTAATGGTTTATTGTACCATGCATCTGCAATATCTTCCGGGTTTTATGTTTTTATGAGTGGATAATCCATTTAGAAATCATCTCATCTTATAGTCCATCTACTTCACCATCAGAAGCATCAGTTGGTCTCAGGTAGCCCCATCACAAGTGTCCCAGTTAATCCCAATAGGATGTGTCATGAATTGATTAATCTTTTACATATTTGAGAATGATTCGTGATTATAGTTACTTTTTATACTTAATTCCTCTGTAAAAATGCTGCAAAATTATAATGTAAAATCTTCCTATGAATGAAAGGAATCTTCCCTGTTATTCTAAAAGAAGAAGAATTTCTGATTTGGGAATTCCCGACTATAGCATTGTTCTACTTAAAACCATGTCCCAATTATCTTCGGTCTATATTATTCAATGCTATGTGATGAATATTTGTGTAGACAGTGCATTGACATAGACAATGATGAATATTTGTCTATGACAGTCTTCGCGAAATTGCTGCATAACTGAATGCTTCCAAGAGAAGCCAAAATGGTCTTCGTTTGAACAGGTCTGCCAGGGAGTATAGTGTAAAAAGTGCTTTGAGCAATCCTGAGGATTAGATACTGCACTATATAAAAACTAACTTTTACGTTATATTACTACGTCTCAATTAGCCCTGGTCTCCCCTATATTACTCAATGCTATGTCCCAATTAGCTCCAGTCTCCCCTATATTACTCAAAGCTGTCTCAATTAAATTAGCCCCGGTCTCCCCTATATTACTCAATGCTGTCTCAATTAGCCCCGGTCTCCCCTATATTACTCAATGCTATGTCCCAATTAACCCTGGTCTCCCCTATATTACTCAATGCTGTCTCAATTAGCCCCGGTCTCCCCTATATTACTCAATGCTGTCTCAATTAGCCCCGGTCTCCCCTATATTACTCAATGCTATGTCCCAATTAACCCTGGTCTCCCCTATATTACTCAATGCTGTCTCAATTAGCCCCGGTCTCCCCTATATTACTCAATGCTGTCTCAATTAGCCCCGGTCTCCCTTATATTATTCAATGCTATGTCCAAATTAGCCCCGGTCTCCCCTATATTACTCAATGCTGTCCCAAAATTTAATAATAATAATGACTTCTTTTGCACCAATATCCTCGAAGTTCAAGCTCAGTGGCGCGACTAAACCAAGGGATTAAGCAAACTCGTAAGCGTGAGACGTCAACGGATGGATGAAGAAGCTAGATGGCTAAGGAGGATAGGCAGCATTAAAGAGATAGGTTTTTAGACGTCGGTGGAATGAAACTATATTATCTTCTGATTTAACACTGGCAGGAAGCAAATTCCACACCGTTGGTGCGGCAACCGAGAAAGCTCGGGTCCCGGCTTTCGTTTTCACCCGAGGAATGTAAAGAGGGTTACTACTGGCTAAGTGTAGCTGTTTGGAATTTCTTGCTGGAGTTAGCATTGAATTTAGATATGCTGTGTTGTGTAGATGAGAGTGCTTGATAGGCTATTGTACAAATTTTGAAAATAGTGCACATCATGCAATGATTTTAGAAGCGGCAATTAGCCCCGGTCTCCCCTATATCACTCAATGCTATGTCCCAATTAGCCCTGGTTTCCCCTGTGTTACTCAATGCTGTCTCAATTAGCCCCAGTCTCCCCTATATTACTCAATGTTATGTCTCAATTAGCCCCAGTCTCCCCTATGTTACTCAATTCTGTCTCAATTAGCCCCGGTCTCCCCTAATTTAGTCAACTGCATGAATGTTCAATAATTAAATTTGTTCATAAGACAGCCCTCGGATATACCCTGCTTGTCTCCGACACTGTGTTTTTATTTGTTTTTGACCGATAATGTTTATATAGCGACAAAACATTTTAAAAGAAATGTTTATGTGCGAATGCCGACATTTAAGCAGAGCTGCTAGACAGCGAGCTGGTGCACTGTGGGATTTAAACGTAGAGGACCCATTTCAAAAATCCCCTCCGATGGAACGAAGACACCGCGCCGTTGCCGTTGGTAGGTTCATTCATAATTAAAAACGGAGTCGATATGGTGCGCACAATGATCTGTTCCGTGAACTACAGTAGGATGAGAAGTTCTTCTTCTACGACAGCTTCTACTTGAACTGTTTGTAGTAATTCTGCGACGGCATGTTTCAATCCTCGATGTCAGACACGGAAAACTACTACCTTCCCGCTAGTACCTTTCCGCCATTTGTGAAAGTTGGGAAAACACGTCTGTAATGACGTCACTCCTTGAAATTTCTTGTCCGATTCGTGTGCGGATACGTTTTGAATCGCTACATTGACCGATTCAGTTAGCCGCATCCGTATCCGCACCACAAACCGCATCCGCATCTGCATAATATGAACTCACTCCTGTGCGTTCACATTATAGCTATTTGTTGCCGCGTCCGCATGACGTATCCGTACATTTCTCATTTGGAATCTAACTTCTTACTTTTTGAGTGTCCCGTGTCGACAATTTCAAAAAGAGGCTCACGTGTGCCGATCAACAACTATCAGCATCCCGTCATATAGATAAGTCGATATATCTATATAGACACGCACACGCACACGCACACGCACACGCACACGCACACGCACACACACACAATCAAGTAATAACTAGTAGAAATGTCGGTCGTTCTTATTGCATCAAGCAAGCGAGGCTACCACTGACTGGCATTACCGTCTGATTTCTCGCAAGAAACTGCACTTACTTTGAAATGTTTTAATTATACAGGTCTGGGTGACCTCTCCAATCTCTTCGGAGGCGTGACTTCAGTTCGTTCACTGTCCTGGCCTGAACTGTGTCGTCTGACAGGGAGTTCCACATTTTAACCACTCTGGTCGAGAAGAAGTGGTGTCTGTAGCCAGTTGCTCTCTGGGTTTGGAGTTATGGGCTAGAATGGACTATGGACTAGAATAGCTGTGTTGTATGAAAGAATGGTTATAAATGTTAGACTGGTTGATTTCCTCGGCGGCTCTGCCTAGCTGGCTGTTAACTGATGCATATCTATAAGCAATGTACATTTTATGGCCGCACTTCATATACTGTTAGTGACGGCGTAGTCGAATGTACACGTTTAAAATGGAATACAATATTAATGTGAAACACTTTCAAAATCGAATAGATTATTATCGCTCAAATTTGAATATTATTAAATAGATAAAGGCATACGACGATACAATAGCAGTGTAATTTTGGAGTGTTGACGTCCGGAGTGGAATGGGCTGCTCTGTGTGGCAATTTATTTATAATATGCTGACAAATATGTTTAACTCTTATTAAATCATGTCTAGTCGTGTTATTGTGTTCTTTCTTTTCTTCTTCTCATTGTTGCGTAGACTCACGTGTAAAGTGCAACTCACCGTGCATACAGTGCAACTAAAGCCGCATATCATGCTATGTAATTGAGTTACGTATTGTAGACGAACCTATTTGTGGCGACTCGTTCGGTCTAAGTACACGACACGCACGTGTTCCGTCACGTTCCTGAGAACGTGACCTCGTGACAATAAGACATATATTCTTTAGTCAACATGGAAACGGCCGCAACAAAGGAACGATCATTACATTGAACCTACTGGCATCGACCTATATAAGGCAGCAGCGGCAGTTGAGAGTCAGTTCGCTACTAAGACCTCCGAAGAGTTAGCACTGTACACAGCGAACTGCAGAGCCGAGAAATGTCCAAGATCCGAGCGATGTCTCGTGTCCTGTTGGCGGCCCTTTTGCTCGCAGCCGCCACTGCCAACCAGGACATGACGATGGGCATGTCCAAGGTGAAGATCTTAGCCAAATCCGGTGAGATTCAATTCCAGCGCATGCTTGGAAACACGTCCATGCTCACGGATCCGGTGAAGATCGTGATGGAAAAAGTGGTTCAGATGACAGCAGCCGGCCAAGAGGTGGCGACATCGACATGCAGCGGCACCTCGCTTCCATTCGGTGGCTCTACGCTAAATCCAATGAACATGTTTAAAACGTTTGCAGACAAGACATTCACGATCGCTGCCAAACAAGCGGGCCAATACATACCAAACGCCAATAACATAAAAGGGTCGATGATTAGTTTTTCCGCGAACCTCGGAGACGCCGTTGGCACACTGTCAATCAGCGCCACGCTCGCAGAACAAGCCGGAGAAGTGTTGATCGCAGGAGAGAAGCAGCCGCTGAAGATGGGAGACATGAAGTTCAACATGGAGCTGTCGAAGTGGAAATGGTGTGGCGCGGCTGGTGCCGCTAATGCAGCCGCATTCCTGGATCTGTATATGAAGGTGACAAGCAAGGTGGCGGCAACCCTGAAGGGTAGCGCCAGCGACACTGCTGCGCCTGTCGCTTTCGATCTCGGAGATAACATAACAATGAGCTTCTCAAAAAAGGTATGTCTGTTTACATTATTTCATTCTAGTTTTAACAACTGTACTTTATCATGTTTTATGTACCCATTTCAATGTTGATCTATGATTGTCTAGAGATAAATAATGTATTTTATTATATATTATTGATCATATGAAAATTTCATTTTCGTTATAGTAATTAACGATGTAATAAAATATTGACAAACGATTTAAGAGGTTAACTAGCGAAATGATAACAGCCGTTACTGGCGAGTCTGTGAACATTATGTGGAACAACAACAAAGTCTGCATATTTACTATAAATCCGCATTTGACGTCCTCGTAACCATTATTAAAAATTAAAAGTTGCAAGAGTTTTTAAACGACGGCGGGCGCTTTAATTTGGAATAAAAAATTACACCCGCGCGCTTGTGTGTGTGCACACGTGTGCGTGTATGGACGCATGTGTGTTGCATAGGTTCCTATATGCAAGTGTATTTTGTTACCAAGGCTTCAATTGTTAATTCCTTGCTAAACTGTTTTCTTTCAGTTTCGTGCTTCATAGCGCTCTACCATAAAACATGGCTGTCGATGGAGAACTTTTTGTACACTCTACGATTTCGTCACCGCTTATAAATATCGTCACTCGTTGTTTTTTATCGCAGCCTAAACATGCGTGGTCTGCATTTCAGTTGAAGAAGGACAAAGGTAGCTGGGAAAACATGACGGCCGGGTACCCTAAGATGGATGGCGATTTATTCGTCTTGCGGTTCCCGCGCTTCACTAACACGATCGACTACGACCCGACCGTGGCTGGCGATGAGGACGACGATGATGCATCTGGGGACGCCAGATCTGGGGACGCCAGCGGTTTCAAACTGTCCGTCGTCGTGACAGCCTTGGCGGCCGTTGTGGCCTACGTCGCGTTGTAGACACGTCGACCGAGGCCGTCAAACACCGAGAAGCAATTGTCAGCGCGCACACAACAGGACTGTGTGTTATGTTTGTTGCACTGTTTTCTAGTGTGGTTGTTCACTATTGTTGCAGTGCTTCAGCTATTATTTAACATTTCGTCTTTCACATTTATTCACATACCGTTGCTGTCTCCGATATACTTTCGGGTGCCAACATCGCCTATATAGCTCTAAATACCGATATTCCCGTTAATTTACGGCAGTCCGCGATTTGTTTCCGCGAGATTTCCATTCTCCTGTTAGCCTACTGTAATACTTATATGTGTTACAAATAACTGTTTGATGTACAGCGCTCAGTGAAAACAGCGCTAAATTTATCAATGTTTTACTTTGCTGTACCTATTTGTGTTATTATATCATAGCAGCATAATTATCTCGTAAGTCGTATCACCTGGTTCTACATCTAGTATTCCATGCACAGGATGTATACTTCTTGTTGTACCACCGCAGCTTGTAGAAAACACGTCAAAACATGCATTATTCTACAACAATCACTTATACAAATAGAACTAACAGACCTAGCTAGCTGTACATGTAGGCTCCAAGACCTATCAACACATGATATGTATATACAACTAATTAGCGTGTTAAATAAAAATACGTCTTAGATACTGTGTAATTATGCCACTTTGTTACTCTGTTTGGACGATTGTTGTGTGGTATTATGTTGCTGCACTCGACATACCGATATATATCTGGTATCAACACGCCATTTGAAGTTAAGGAATGGTTTGACAGTACCATCCATCGAAGCTCAGAAGTAATAAAGTAAAATAATTGGATTTAATCATACGTTTATGTTGCCTTTCAGTCAGACGTCAGACGTCAATTGTTACCACTTAATGTAGGCCGCCTATAGGTGATCTGATTTCAGTTCAACCATGTGTAGACCTCCTGTATAGGCTTTGAAACAACGCGCACAATGATACCGGTGGGTTTGGGATTGGACAAAAGCCATGGCCATTCATGATGCATGTTTTGTTAATACACAAAACAGCTATTTGGCAGGTGCTGGAGTAATTTCAATGCAAACTTATCAACCCCCGTGTGTCATCCACGCCAGGTGTCGCTGCGGCTGATTGCGTCAGTACCAGTTCTATTTCACGTTGTAGCGTAGCTCAACGACCCCTAGCATGCGAGGATGCTGCGTGGAAGACATTAGGATCTGACAAGCCGGTTCATTTGGCACTATGGCATGTTGGCAGCGCCCAATGGGCACAGTTGATATGCAGTAGGTCCTTAACTATTACACAAAATTTACATTTCTTTGTAAATTCGGAACGCTACAACATTGAGAGTTGAGAAGTGTGGAGTTAATCATGAATTATCGTATATTGTAGATTGATTAAAAATTAACATAACACTTTGAAAGTCCCTTATCATTAATTGCAAACGTTCGTTGAGCTTTAATTTATAAACAAGAAGACATTTGGAAGTTTTAGACGGCATATGAACTAGAACGTCTGGTTTCTTGAGAGTCCAACAGTAACTCTAGCTCTCTTCCATGTGATGGCCTGACGGGTGATGGTTTCTGGTGTCCAAGGCGTGTATCCAATCCACCTCCATTTTCTCTACTTTATTTCATTTTCTATTTGTGGTTGTTTGGTCCATTTCCAGAGTGTAGTGTTGGGTACCTTGTTTGACCAGTTCATATATGTGATTCAGCGCAGGCATTTGTTGGTACATACACGTATGTACGCAGCATCTCCCGCAGCAACTATATCGTCCACGGCCTGTCTTCGCATGAATACGTTGTCTCGCCATCATGTTCCTTCTCTAAATCCGTCCTCACTGTCAGCAATAAGTAAAGGATCATAATATATTGCACTGTCCACAGCATGACGAAGGACACGGCCTTTTATGTCAGGTCGAGGCGACGGTGTCGTGCTGTACGTCTTGTGCAGTAGTGTCCGATGTCTTCAGATACCACCCTATCATGACGTCCCATTCCACGACGCGTCCTCTACCGAGACACTCGACTGCTCGGTCCACGTCGTCAAGCGGCAGAGGTGCACATACCTAGGGCGGGAGATGATGTCGGACGAGGGGACCGTTTCACTAAGACAAATAGCTCTTAAGGAAAATTCATCCTAATACAAAATCCGTTGTTATACTAAATTATGTTTTCGAAACGCAAATATACATTGCCGTATTACCCTGGACACTATTACCATAATATACATTAGTAATTGTCCCGCCGGCGTGATATGGCAACTCACATGGTCTTGACAGGTTTCACGTATTAAAGATAAGATATTAAGTCAAAAAATGGATTTAAGAGCTCTTCACAACGTTAGCGAAATTGTTCCCCGGTGAACCTGCGGAGTGTGAAGTACAATTCAATTCACTTGAATGTCCTTAAAAAGCATATTCATCGTACAACTCATGATCGCATCTAAAAACTATTAAAAAAGGAATGTCAGAAAATACAAATGAAATGCAAAATGTAACCACACAAAAAGCAAGTATCGTTTATTTACCGGCAACATTCTAATTGGCACAGGCACAAAACTCTTGCTGTAGCAAGCCGTGTTGCATTTTATGCAACGATCTCCATCGAGACGGAAGAACATGAAAGTATTAAAGAGCGGGTGGTCAGACTTAGCAGCGACAGCACGAGATTTCTTCAAGATTGCATGGTCGATCATTTGGGACAGCAATGGTGTATGCAAACCAGTGATCTTGGCAGCAACGTGTGAGATTTTTAGAAGCCTGGTACGGTTACTCACGGAAAGTAGTATGTTAACAAGAACTGCAATATATATCCAACGGTATAGAGTAGAGACATATTAAAGGTCAAAGGTAAAGGTAAGTTCTTATATTGCGCAGAATCCGGTCCTCAGGACTGATCAAACTTCAAAGCGCTTTTACACTTTACTTCCCTGACAGATCTGTTTAATCAAACACCATCTCAACTTTTCTGGGAAGCACCCAGCCATATGCTACAATTAAAGCGCCACAGTCTGTAGCCGGATATTCATTGATACAGCTGAGTGAACTGGAGTTATGTAGAGAGAAAAAAGTTGCCCAAGGTTTTAAAACCGCAGCACACGAAGGTTTTGAACCCGGGTTCTCTTAGTCGATAGTCCGATGCTCTACCCGTGAGCCATTGCACTCTACATAGGAGAAATATTGGGTCAACGTTGAAAGTCCACCACTTTCGAAGAACTTGCAGTCTCTGTTGAGACTTCTCTTGCACGGCTGTAACATGCTCTGTAAAGGACAATTTCTTATCTAACACAACATCAAGGTACTTGAATGAATTGACATGTTCACAATTGATGACAATGGGACTAATGACAGTTCTATTACGACGGAAGTCAATGCACATTTCTTTCATTTAGGAAACACCGAGATGCAGAAAGTTGGTACTGCACCAACTGGAGAAACGAACCACTGAAGAAAGACATGATTGATATGAGGCAAAATCACTCAAAACAGCGAGCATGACTGTATCATCAGAACACCTCACAAACATGGTAGATGGATCAACACTCCGACAGTCATTGGTATATAAAGTGCACAAAAATGACGCACCTATGGTGCTAACATGCACTGGTGACTTTGTCACCCACTCGAACATATCGTTGACGATTAATTGAGAACCCAGTGAACAAGTGCGGCTGGAACTTCCAGTTTCTGTAATTTGTCAATCATGACATGTCTCTGTATGGTATTAAATGCTGAACTGCAATTGATAAATAAGATTCGAGCAGCTGTTTCCATGTGTTCGAATAGTTTCCGCAGAAGGCACGCTACTCCATTGTCAGTGCCTCTTCTGGAACGGCAAGTGAACTGATACGGGTCAAGTTGATATTGAACATATGGGAGAGGGTGAGACAGAATCAATCTTTCAAAACATTTCATGATAATGGACGTTAGGACCACATGTCTGAAATGGTTTAACTCGGGGATGACATTTTTGGGACGGGTACCACTATAGAATGTTTCCAGATGGTAGGAATTACACCCGTATCCACAGGTTGTTGAAAGCTCACCGATCTGGAATGCCGTCTGGACCAGGAGATTGATTAGCCTTAGATGTTTTAATTGATTTGTGACATCCACTGTATACATTTCAATATCACCTAGTAAGGGTAAAGGGCCAGCAGTTAGGAGCGACTCACATTTAATAGAACAACATTGGCTGTCAAATTTAAGTCCGAAACAAATTTCAATGTAAGGGACAGATAATTGGTCCGAACGACCCGACATCTTTTTCAAGTGCGCGCAAAGGCCTGTTTAGTGGTCATGCAACTGAACTTATTTTCAACCTTTTCACGATACCTTTGAAATGTTTGTTTATAGTTGTATGTGTGCGTTTTTCATTGTTTGTATATTATTAGTGCGGTATGAATCATGTTTGTTGACAACACCATGTAGGTTGGCTAAATAAACTGAGGATGGATCTTGAATAAAGTAATATGCCAAAAACAAGCATATAACTCTATAACACCATCGCTACATTTGACACGAAACACCAGTCATTAATTACATCGTTTTATTTATTAGAGTTTCGTAAGTTTTGGAACCATGTAAATTGTATCACAGTTCCGTAGTAGTATTCACAATTCTTCATTATCACCTGTTGCAAATAGTTAATGTACACAACTCGACATAACGTTCACCTTGCTCTGGCTAAATGACATCTTCTGATGAGAGGTCGGTGACGCCATAACCAAGTGTAGCGCTACCGTTGGATATAACCGACAGAAGAAAATCAGCCAAACAAAGGGTTAAATAGCACAATGTCTAAATGCGTTGTGTAAGTAGAGTACAATATGAACTGTCGTTATGCTGCCTAGGGGTTGTTAAAACATATGATTTGTCACAAAATTATCGTTATCATCACAAATTGTTACATATCCTATCCTGTTTGTACAACAAATGTTACCGACATCAATCAAACGTAATTATATTGAATCACCAATTCGCCTCGCGTGTGTGTACTTTGAGTTACATTATTAACGAAATAACACTTCCAATTTTTTGTCGACCGCAAATAGGAACATGTATCCGTCATCTACCCGGGTGAGTCCAAGATTTAAACAGCGGTGAACACGTACCACTAATACGAGGTCATTAAATAGGCTACGACAAAGGCTTAATTAATCAACTCTGTACAGCTATACAATGATTCTAGAACGTCCTGGCTACTCTCTACCTTTACATATAAATATATCACTGCACTGCTACATTAACTGAGCTTGTGGATAACAGAATCGTGGATAAATACGACCGCGTCACGTGACCGCTGTGCACCACCGAATACACGCAGCGGGTGGAGTCAGCAGGTTACAGCTGATAACAGAGTTTGCTTTACACGGGTTGTTGCACCCAAACAACACGTAAATGTTCATTTCAACAACTCGGGCATCACCGAAATGTAGATAATGCCCATTCTGCACACAGCTGGGTTTACACAAGGGAATAAAAACACAGTGACGAGGGAATGGCTACGGTATTAGAAAGGTTCACGACCACTTACACGAATTAGTTAAATTTGTCATTGGCGATGCACGGTTTACACTGAACTCATTACAATAGGGTTACATGATGATAAACACCTTGTGTAAACCCGGCTTTATGCAACTGAAATTACAAACTTACACGTTGTCATAAAGGGGTCATATTAAATACTGGCATTGTCTTTTGCATATATATGTGTCCAATAAAACTCCCACTCAGCCACTCGTTGATTTCAGGCAAACCAAGAATGAACAATTCATTTGGTTAACTTACATTTACTTTTTTAACAAAATACACAGCTAAAATTATCTGATTTGTTTGGTTCTCAAAGTATACCTAACTTAACAACATTAACTTTGTGCATAATTTATAAACATACGCCCGAGATGTTGTAAACACCAAAAAATTAATGTTGTTATATTCCATAAAACTTGAAATTCTGTTAACCGATATGCTGAACCAACGTAATTTAGCAAATTGACAATGTCAATCTGTCAACCTCCTGTTCTGAAGTGTACTGCATTCGTGTTTAAGCTAGGATTCCCTGTGTATGGATGTGACATGCAAACACAGCAAAACAGTTAATATAGTCCCCAGTGGAAATTAATACATAGTTCCACTTGTACAAGATACATTTGTGGCTGTCTGCAGCTAACGGAGTTGTTCCATTATACCGATTCAAAATGTATCTACACAAATGACACTACTATGGAGGTATTCTGCAGCTATTTCTGTACGTAAGGAATCCTAGCTATATGAATCGGAAGCTTTTTACAAGTGAAATTTTATGCTTCGACATACCATCGTTGAAACGACGATTACACAACGATCAAGTTCATTAATATATATATATATACCCCCCATAGACACCCAAGAACACACTACATATCACGGATTATCATCAGTAGAATTACCTAGGCACTGTGCATCCACTAACTCCCCTATGGCACCCTCACGGGGTGTGAAAGACCAATCGACACTGCTATGAATGCCTGGGCACCCCAACGCGGGGGCATTGCCTCGTCTGTACAAGTATTCATTTACGCCTAATGTACACCATATAGTATTTAGCAATTCGTTACGATTTTACATACGGGTATGTTAGCAATATAAAAAATATCATCTCTTTACGATAATGCAACTTGTCTTCTCCAGTGCGACCAACCCAGCGGTCATGCTCCAGTTACCATGACAACTGTACGTATTCAGCGACTTTTAGAACACCCAAAAATGTTATAAGAATTATTTTATATAGTGAATATAGTCAGACATTAATTTACATGTCTGAATACATACAGTATGGAAAAACAGTATTTTTAATAGCTGAGAATTTGTATTTTAAGTATCTGAATACACACAATTGTTATAAGACATCCTTTTCGCATTGGAACAAACTCAGCATCCTGCCATTCCGTAGCAAAGGAGAATGGCACTGATAAGCCTGTCAAGAATGCAAACGTCCATTTGATGTGTCAACGTGACCTGGACAGCAGTGACTGGAGTTTGATGGCGCGACTGAGAAGAGCAAGAGATATCACAGCGAGCACACACACACGCAGCAGTCTCCGGAGCAAGTGTGCCACACATCGATCCTAGCGTCCGGCTCCACAACGCTACACAGGAATCTGCAACAGCAAAATGATTATTGTTACTAGACAGTGGTGACAAGAGACATGTGCTCATGTTTTGACTGTATTTTATTGGGTCCTATGCAGGCAATTTGTTACTACTGCCACACATGGCTGATATATACAATCATTTGTAATTGGTGCAAATAGTATAATTTAATCTGTATAAGTTGGATCTTTGAACTTTTGCAGACAGACCCCCGCTTCCATGGTAACAAACAAAATGTGTAATTTTCACTGGAAAAGAAGACCCACTGCCATTCTTTATAGAACAGAATTATATTTCTTGCAAATCATATTCCGTATATGTTCTATTAGGCCTCAACAATTAACTAGGAACTCACTGCACAAGGCAACATTGAGTGAACAAAACAACTGCAAGATAACACTAATAGTAGCTTTCTTAGATGCCAGTATCCTTGACAACTGAACTCAGATTAACTCCTGCAATGTTCTAGTGACTAAGTCACTCTCTAGATAGTACAGTGCGTGCAGCCCAGACTGACCGTGTCCAGGAGACCAGGGTGGCCAGGGTGACCGGGATGACCAAGGTGGTCAGACTCGGGTGCCCAGTGCATGAAGCAACACACGTCGCGGTCACCGTCTGACCGCAGTGCCTGCACCGCATTCAACAAGTCCCCTAAGTGGGGGTTGTCTGCACTCATGAAGTAGTCTGAAACACGCGTCTCTTGTTACAGCCACTTCTACGACACACACACAGGCACACGTAGATGTGTGTTATGATTAAATAAGACTCAAGAATGAAAGAAAACAATAACAAATATAAATCAGCTGAGAACAAAAAGTTATAAATTTATAAACATTAATAAATACTTATACATGTTTTATTACTGATTGGGACATATGGGTAAATTTCTAATATTTCTACAATTGCATATGTACAATTTATCACAATCAATATTTCCTGCAAACCCAGGCAAATTTCTAATAAATCTTGCTGGTCATCTCATACACATATTTGAATTTGCTTAAAATATACATGGCATGGTGAAGTCTTCTTGTATCTGTGACACAAGTACAAATTAAAATAAGAAAGTTATTTATATCATGGTCCTAGAATGGATATGCATCTATTTTTGAAGCTAGGTAGATTTCCGATAATGATTACATATAGTATATGACGACACATGGTTGAACAAAATTTACATGGGTTTATTCATTGCAAAACATCTTATGGATCTACGATCCGAGTGAACCAACCTGAAGTTATCACATGGTGGGCCAACGTCTTTCCTAGTGTAATTCGGACGTTCACGATCGGGTCTGATGCCATTTTCAACATGGCTGGTAAGAGTTCTTCGGTAACTTTATCCCGGCTTAACGATTCGTCGTCCAGGATACAATAACATATGTGTTGAAACCTACCGAATACAGGACAGTTTGTGTAAGGAAATTCCACCCCATCATTCTCTGCCTCTATCCATAATGACATAACACATTTTCAGTAAGTAATCATTTACAAATATAAAAACATTTGAATCATGCATGCCGACAAATAATTGTCATAACTGCAAGCATTCCCAGGCAACTGCATAGACAATTAGTAAACTTCTATATTCTAGCTCTTGTGATACATGATACACACAATATTACTCTAGCAAAACGTGTTTGAACTGTCATCTGGGTGTCTACTGACAGACCAAAACTTGCAACATGAAAACAATGCAAACATGATATTGAAGTCGGCATTGTTTCAAGCACGTACAAAATGCATGGATGGGTTTATATCCTCTTGTAAAATGTAGTGACATTTTATGTAATTAATCACCGGTTGTGGCAGTAAGACAATCAATACGTCATGCATCATGTCAAGTCAACACATAATGAGCACGACCCAACAATGGAAGACGTTCACTTACGCCTGTCTGTGCGTCCACCGCTTATTGCTTGCGAACTTGTCGATCAAGTCGGCAATGTAGCCTTGTAGTAGTTCCTTGTCTTCGTCAGCGGCCAGATGACTCATCACAACACTCATCTGAAACAACAACAAGTATTTCAAGTCTGAGCAGGAAGTTGATGAGGCATCAGTGTTTGGATGCATGGAAATGGAACCACTAACACATGGTGGATTACAGCAAGAGGCAGACAGCAAGTGAGAACTGCGTGAAGACAAACTGGGCAGGACTGAGAGGGAAGTGGAGAGCTAGAGACAGTTAGAGGGAGGAGGAATGGATGGACGAGACAGGCATGTGGGATCATCGATGGTAAAAAATAAAGCCACTCTGGCCTTCAATTAAAATCATACAAGATGTGTACATATTACTTTCAAAATTTTGGCGGAAATAGAAGACCTACAATAATGCTTGGTGGGTGCGAATGTCATTTAGTTTCAGAGGAAAGTCCAACAGACACAAAGCACCAGTTGAACAGAGACGCTTACATACCGCACTGAATGCCTTCAATCTGACTTGAGCAACTTTATCATAGGCAAGTGTGAAGACAATGGGCAGCATGTAGAGACTGACGTCATCCGCTGAGAACAGCTCTACCAGCAGTCCCAGCTGCCTGCAACAACAACTCACAGTTGATGCCTCCTGGACACTTGCAACAACACTAACACAGTCAGCAAGAACACTAACACAGTCAGCAGCAAAAATACATGCTTTATCATGGTTATTACATTTGATGCAAATCCATATAAAAACAGTTTATAGCCAACTCCCTTTCAAAAATTTAAACTGTAATTCACATAACAGAATTTTACCACGGCAAAGACACAGACATGATTTCCATTCTTCCTAAGGCAAGCTTTGGAGGCCAAATTTGCAACTACAGTGCACTCATTTGCTTAGTTTATTTCATTATAAAATCACAGTAGATTCCACGATGAACACAAACATTTAGTGAACATCTACAGTAACAATGAATCCCTTCTGCATTACCTAACAACTGATCAGAAAGTTCTAGCAACGATTACAACAGCATGCTATACGTACTCGGCAAGATCTTCACGAAAACGCCAATTCCGATTGTTATCAGTGTTTAGGAAGTCTGTCAACCTCGTGAGGTACTCACGTCGCAGTTCCGGCTTGAGCAACTGCAAGACAGTGACAAACGTACTTAACTTCTGTTCAGCAGTACGGTCCAAGACAACGGCCACACCCGACAACGTGGTCACATTTGGCATTTTGAACATATCTGACAATATCGTCACACTTGACTGTCTAACCACATGTCAATATTGATCACATATATCACTATGGTCATGTCTGACAGACTTATGCCAAATACATACTGAACATGGGACATGAATAAAGATACACACACATACAAATGTACACACACAGTTCAGTCAAGATGGGCTGTGTGGAGAGTCACATTTCTTTTTCAATTTAATCTGAGTATGTAAATGTGACATCTAAATCTCATATTGGAAATGCAGCATTCCATACAGGCAATTTGACCGTGTACAACACAAACGCGTTTACGACTGACATACAAAGATCATCTAAAACTGATTTTGTGGTAATTATGAATTACAAATTTTCTACACAAAGCCTTGTTGACTAAACAAATGACATTTGTTGCCTCTGTTTCAAGCGATACCTGCTGTCTTTGTTTCTAAACACGAGTGTAACCCACCTTAAGAAAGTCGGCAAGGTGTTTGAGTACACCAACCCGTACTTCGTCCAAGTCTCGCAGGAAGCCATTGAAGATTGGCACAAGATCTGCAGTTGTGATTTCTTCACCAAGTATCATCCCCAGTTCATGGATGGAAAACGCGAGTGTGCGTCGGACTTTCCACTACAAAGACACATCACACTGGTAAGAACCAAGGACGATTGGGAAATCAGTCATTTTACCAGCCAGGTGATATTTTCATCACAAAACAACATGTTAAATGTCAGGATTAACAACACAATAGGATTATAATATTAACAACAACACACTTTCTTACATTACAACGGTTTCACTTACTGTACACACAAGAAACACAATAAGCCAAGTGCTAAATCTAAGCAGGTACTCAGGCATAGCAGACTGTTTCCATCTCGTATAAATAATAAAGTTCTGTTTCTATCTCCTATAAATTATACATCACTTTCACTTCACACTTTGAGTGCTTGACATATTGTTAATCCTTCAATTCTTATCTGTCCACAACGCCAGGATAATATAGTCATTACCATCGTGCTACTGTTACAACAGCCTAAATTTACTGCCGCCCAGAAGTGGCCTACTTGTCAGAAAACTACAAATATGTGCACTTCCAAAACTGACAATGCACTGTGGTTTACATTAATGTAGGTCTACCAACTCTTTAGCCCAAGTCTCATACACCAATTATGCTGGCACTGGGTGAGGATTTGTTACACTAGTGACAGCGTGTGAGTACATGACCACAACTACCTGCATGTCGGCAGCAAGCGTCTCATAGAGTTCCCGCAGACATGGCCAGTACTTCCTGCCCAGTGTGTAGGCGACGGCAGGCAGGCTGTACGCACAGTGCTTGGCTATCTCCGAGTCCACTGTCTGTGCACGCGCCGGGTCAGTCATGCTGAGATATTGGTCAAGAAGCACCTGGGGTATGACGTCCTGAAAGGGATTCGGGTTTGTTTAAGGGATAGGCACCAGAATACAATTAATTCATACAAGACAGGAGGTTATCGAGATGTCTGAGAAATTCATTAAACAGATGATCAGCTTACTGCATGGCATCTACGAGAGCCAAATCACCGTCCTCACTGATTATGCAGTATTCATCTTACTGTAACCATGGCTACTCATGTATTTCGTTTGGTGAAATAACATTTACATTACATGTAGGCTTAGAACATAGGTTCACAGAACACATGCACATCATTGTGAACAAGTTACAAACCGACACTTACGCTCGACATGAAATGCCAGTATTTTAAGAGCCCCTGGGTCTGAGAGCATTTGACCGATGGAGATTTTGATTACCCTAGTAATAAATGATGTACGGAAACAGACCTGGTCTGGATGAAATTCGTCTGACATGTCGTCCTCTCTACTTGAGCTGTCTCTTCGTGCACACAGTTTGTCCTCCACTAACGAGTAAGTCATATTCGTGTCTGAGAAATCTATAAAACACATTTTCTAATCAACAAACTCTTAATTAAGAGTTTATCTTTTTACATGAACAATAACTATATTTTTTGTTTTGTTTGTTAGTTACAATAACCCATAATACATCTAAATATTTTCAAGTTTACCCAGAGGTACCTCTAAATAAACTGTAGTGCAGCATATCTGACAGTAAATACATGAAAACTGACGTTATAATCTTCTTCAATACCTTTCTCATAGCCATTTGCCATCAGTTTCTATTTATAACAACATATTTTGTCATGTCTTATGAATACAGACAGTGACAGGACCACACGCAAGGCAGGAACTAAGAAGACACATTTGTGCTCTCACCTTGTACAACGCCATCTACAACCTTCATAGCCAACTCCCCGACATGTTCACCGAGGACGTGAGTCGTGCCGAAGTGAGCGACGGTTTCCGTTGGTTCTTCTTCCGTTGTGATCAAACTTGCTGTGTGCACTACGACCCCAGTTGGCTCGGTAGCGTCCTTCACCACAGTCGCATCACTGCTGCTCGTGCCAATCTCTAGCCTGGCCGCATTCTCTGATAGTTCTCTATCCGTGTCATTGGAACATTCACCAACAGTCACCTCCGACTGTGTTTTCGTTGCCGTCTCGTCATGGAGTTCATCAGGTACTGTTGTGGACCTTGTCACAGCAGATGTGTCATCATCGGTTGCTGCAACTGTAATGTCTACATCCGGCAGTGGCGTGCGCCAATAGAGAAACGAGTTGAACTCTTCCGTTGGTTCTTTCTCGGGCGCCATATGCACTTCTTTCGCATCACCGTCATTCGACGGGAGGTTGCTCCTGTCTTGCGTCACCTCCGCAGCCTCACTCCCGTGACTAGCTGCAGCAGCTGTCTCGCCACTGTCCGGTGACTTCTCACCCTCTGAAAGACCCTTGTAGTTCTGCGCCCTGCTCTCCTCCACAGATACGTCACCACCTGCATTGTTAATGTTTGTGTCGCCAGCCACGTCGTCTACCTCACAACTCACGTCCATGTCAGATGTCAACTGTCCCGGCTCGGTGCTACTTTCCTTGGTGTCAGGGGCAGTGTGTGACGTCGGGGGTGACGGGTCTGGCGTGTCCTCGCAGCTGTCACAGTCGCTGTAGACTGGTGGATCACACTCATCCTCGTCACTGCTACAACAGTCACATGGTGAGAAGTCAACAAAACACATTCTACAACAATGAACACATCTGACTATACCATCTGACCAGGCAGCCATTATAATGTTTCCTTCATTTCCTACAAAATTTATATTGTTATTAAAACGTCACACGTACCTTCAATGACAGATGTGCCATGGACAATTTGTGACATTTTAATACCTCAGTTTCCTACAAACCGCTTTGAAACCTGACACAATGTCACACGTCACACAATTATTTGTCATGTTGACATCACCAATCAACATGACACCAGTATCAATAAGCAGAAAGACCGCCAACTGTCATGTAACAGCTCTGATGCCACATTGCACAAAAATTTAATTTCTACTCACTCAACACTATATGTCCTCAAATTCAGACTGCCTGCACAACGCTATTTCTATAGGGTACTCTTCCATCAGGGAATGGCAGATGAACCCCTTATTGTGGTCTTACCAACACAACTGTGTACCAACATTACAGCGTACCAACACTACAGTGTACCAACACTTACAGTGTACCAACACTACAGTGTACCAACACTACAGTGTACCAACATTACAGCGTACCAACACTACAGTATACCAACATTACAGCATACCAACACTACAGTATACCAACATTACAGCGTACCAACACTACAGTATACCAACATTACAGCGTACCAACACTACAGTGTACCAACACTACAGTATACCAACATTACAGCGTACCAATATTACAGCGTACCAACACTACAGCGTACCAACACTACAGTGTACCAACACAACACCTTTTACACTGTCAAAGCTTGATCACTGTTCAGATAACAAAACACTGGTGACATTTCTGACTGATCCATTGCCAATTTATGCACCAGTAGTGGAACTTCCGTAACCAACTTTGTCCAAAACAAGCTACTAAATATCCACCGACTATTCAAATCAATAAATTATACTTTAAGGTCCAAACAGACAAGATACAGAGCCAATTTAATGTCTTTACTGAATTCCCTGTACACAGATACAGAACAGCTGGAGACTCACCCAGTCATGACTAGAAAAGGGTGCAGTCATTTGTAAAGACAACTCACCTTCTACAGTCATGTGCCTTGCTAACAACTAATAGTCCCTCTTCGTTGAAATATAACCCTGTCATACTAGAGTCTGCGAATGTTGCAATGAATCCTCCCAGAGCTTGAAAGGCTGCCATGCGAACCTGAAGTGAAAGAATAAATGATGGTCAGGATCATGGACACCTAGCAATGTAACCACAGATAACTTGCTGTGATGACGGTGACACGTATATGCCAGGAAAGGACTCCAAATCTTCCTTACCATGAGCTAGAGTGAGCACCCTTGTTTGTGTCTTATCAATAAGAATCTAAAGGGTAGTCTAGAGTTCTAATCAAGCACAATAAGGGCTGAACAAATGGGCTACATTCATTCAAAGCCACCGACTGGCAAAACATGCACAATATATGGCATGCCACTTACCCATCTCGACTGATCACAGATGAGGGACAGAAAGGTCTGAGCTAGTTCTTTGCGGCGGACGTCAGTGGAGCAGGCACAGGCGACTTGTGTAAAGCACTCGGCGCATGCCTTCCTCACTCCCCACACCCCGTCCTCGCACAGGAAGCAGAACTTGGGCAGCTGGAACACCGCAAACACGACATGTCTACTCAATAATTTCTAACTGATAACACGTTTCTAACTGATAACATTATTATTTCATATGGCACTATATATATAAAATTATTATAATTATATTCAGACATTGACCTGCCTATAACTACAATTGCGACAACATGATACTAATAAAACTATTATTGTTTAACTTCCCATTGCAAAGAAAAAAACATCCTTCCAGTACAATTGCTATTATGCTACATGATAATGCAGGTATTCCAGTTTAAAAACGTTTAACAAAACATCTAGTAAACTGGTTGTGTACAGAGAAAACAGACATGTACATTGTGAGAGTGTAAGGGACTGAGGGTAGTTCTCACCAGCAGTGCTTCTGTGCTGTCTTGTCCCACAACGCTGCACAAGTCACCAAAGTTAGCCGCACACACCTGCCACACATAAACACTGTTTACAAGAATGCAATGTCTGAAATGAATGCCCCAGAATCGGTGGCCAAGCAATGCTTATATTTATCTCAGGGTTAGGAGGCTATAAGCGTAACTTTGGAACTAACACTGTAGCACAATCATTGCTATATCATCTGCAGCAGTAGATAAAACACTAAATTTACTAAGATTTACGAGGTCAAAGAGCACGAAGACTCTACACTCCTCTCTTAGGTATTGTTTGCAGTTTGTGACAGCTAAATCATGACTAGGCATGACAACCACTTACAGCTGTGCCTACCTTTCTCACATGGAATAGTGTATCTGTGCACATATCTGCGAACCGGGGCAGGAAGATTCTGCAAGTCATGTCGTCACCAACAAGTGGCGCCATCTTGCTCATAAGCTGCACAACAGACAGAGTATAACAATAGTCACACCATGCAGTTTCCTTAAGTGTTTTACAAGAAATAAATATACATTAAATTATATATAAAAGTAAATTAGAAATTAGAAGTCAGCCGTGCCTGTATAAATTCCATACAAATTTTGCAACAGTTTAAAACTTTGGCAAGAATAAAATAGTAAGCACTTTTAAGAGTAAAATTCCTATCAAATTGTTACTTGTTCAACATGTGTAATCCACTGCAAGTGGTCTACTACTGCAGCTGCTACTGATAATCATCAGTCTTTCATTTCATTTAACTCCCTAGTGATATAATAACATGATATGCATATGATACAGACGAACCCAGTTACAAACACATCTTACTTCTGAATGGAGATCTGCCAAATATAAAACTGCTGTAATATGCCGTGGTGGTGCACTATAGAGTCTGCAGATGTCGCTCAAGGACATTATGCTCATCAAAGCAGGCTGTGATATGAAGTCCAACGTACCATTTCACAGTCGCTTCAATGCGCACAACAAGTCCAGCATCACTGACAATCACCACAACACACATCACATCAAAGATCTAAAATCATGCCGACTTTGAAAATTAACACTGCAACTGGTTTTAATGATACGTAAGTATCATAACGTTCATATATACTTATGTTTATCCTCTTTCTAACACACGATTGTTTTATAAATATATAAAACAATCGTGTGTTAGAAAGAGGATAAACATAAGTATATATGTTATAACTGTGATTCAGTTTTATTTGTCAGAAATAATCTTTTGTTGATATGGCATCTCAATGTATTACACCTTTCCTTTGATAAGGCCACAATAAATACACAATAAATACAGACACAATGAATCTACACCTCCTGAGTGTCTTCAGAGATAGAAGTCACTGAAGACTGCAGTAATACACCAGACAGCAGCTCATCAAAGCTGGCTGTGATACGATACGATCAACACATCACAGCCACTTTGACAGCTGTATTCTGGTCAGTTCTCCCTCCAATGTCTAGCCGGCTTGGATCACTGGTCATGGTCAGTTGTTTGGCTGGACATGTTCCTCTGGCTGACAGAGGCAGTGTTCCGGCTCATCAAAGCAGGCTGTGATATGATAGCATAAGACACACATCACAGCCACTGTGATGAGTCAGCTACACCGTCGCCATGGAGACACATCAACAGGTTTTTGAAGGTTTCACAATTTCATTCACCTCATGCTTTCAGAAGCGACACTAAAAGCCATTGTTGGTATCTGTGCCAAAGAACCACAAGATCCCAATGCCCACATTTTACCTTGATCTTCAGAGCAGCACAACATGTAAGTGAAAACGTCCTGTTTGTCTATGAAGAAGATGGGGCTCATCAAAGCGTGCTGTGATATGTCTGTAGATTGAGCATCTCACAGCCACTTTGACGACCCCACAATCTCAAAGTCTTCATCCATGTAACCACGTTCATTCTCAAACTGTTGCTCCATCATACAACCACATTTTACTATTGTGAAACATAGACTATTCACTTCCTGCCAGTGTTAAATCAGAATGTAATATAGTTTCATTCTGCCAACGTCTAAAAACCTATTTCTTTATTGCTGCCTATCCTCCTTAGATTCCTAGCATCTTCATCCATCCATTGACGACTCACACATTGTTTTATGATTACGAGTTTGCTTAATACTTCGTTTTGTCGCACCACTCAGCTTGATCTTCGAGGATGTTGGCGCAAAAGAAGTCTATTATTACTATCATGTACATACTAATGTCCGTCTTATTACAAAGCTTACAGTCATCATTTGACAAGTGTGTGTGATAGTAACTGGTACAATACACATGTACACCGTCAACTGAAGACATTCGCAGTGTTTCTATGATCCAAGCAGGCTGTGATACGCTTGTTAGCACACGGATCACAGCCACTTGGACTGTAGAACTAGCTGGAAGCTACTACTCCAGAGGTATGCCTGAATGGCGACACCAAAATCTATGGCTTTTCTAATTGCCTCTGAGTCTACTCGCTGCTGTTTATCTCCTTGTGTCAGCAGACTTAGATCTGTTCCATTGGAAAGACAGAATAGTAAGATGATCCAACTGTCAACATCTCACTACCCATGTCTTTCAGATGGCCCAGACAAACAGTTCTGTGAACTCCACAGCTTCTCAAACACCATCCCCGGCACATGTCAGATATGGTAATAACTTTTTCTGAATCAACCTCTTTAAACAAAAACATTTATACCACAGGCTTATGGGAAACATGACTTGGATAACAAAGACCAGAACAATATGTGTATATCTATCTATGTAGCACTCGCAATTGATGTATCGTCAGCAGATTACTGAAACTGTGTGGACAGAGTGTTTTAATTACTGGACATAGTTGTCATTTATTCGTGAAACGAGTATTGGTCACAAAAGAATTAAGTCCACCAACCGCTACAGCTTCGGTGCGGAAGTCATCAGGGCTCTCTGCACAGGCCAAGTCAATGATGACAGGACACACGTGCTGCTCCACGTCACCTGACAAAACAAATGTCTCCCAGTAAATAACACATCGTGCACCTTACTTCTGTACACACAGCATCAGGTACAAGCTATATGTTCTGTATAGTTTCCCAATAAAATATCCAAATTATTCCACAGAGACGATGAGTTCGACACACCGCATACATGAAATGCAGACACGTAGATGTGGTTCCATATTGTGGATTACATCTTGCTCTTCCTAGTGCCGCAGGTCCAATCTTTATTTGATGCATGTGTTCAATGTCTAGCATTTAGTTGACTTTTAGATGGTTTGGAACTGGGAAGTATCAAGTATTGTCACTTATTAAAAATGTAACATAGACCACTGATTCAACAGGACAAAAATTACCGGTTTCTAAACCACATAAAAATACTAATCCAGAGCAGCGTTGCAACACAATCACAAATCTGGCCTTAAAGGCAGAACATCTAATTTCCAATTACCAAACGGACTTTGTTTACATTTTCACAACATCACATAGAAAATACATTATTTATAAATTTGTAATAGTTATCCTGCAACGGAAAGGAAAATTGGAAATCTGTCCAGTGACACAATCTCTACCTATCATGATGCTGGAAACTATTTTCTCTCTGATTATTCTGAACTCAAGAAATGGTATACACCTTCAACACAAAATAAAATGTTCACGTGCTTACCTGCACTGAAATATTTCTCTTAGGTAAAATAATTATGGGAAATCTGTAAAATTGGAGAACATAATAACTGCAAAAGAACGAATTTCAAAATCATACCTTTTTCTAATAGACCTTGTTCCAAGAGCACTAATAGAGCAGCTTGACTTGTCTTGCGAACCTGCAATATGATTTCTGATTTACTTAATTTAACTCCTGGCAGAGCATAATCACATTTAAAACAAAACCATCCACTTAATCTAAGCTCTTATTTGTACATCCATTCAACAAGACTATCGATTGAAAGCAAGAAAGAGTGAAAACACATCATTTAAACCAACCTGGTTGTTGGTGTATGTCAAGTACTTGATTATGATTGGTAGAATATAACTGGAGATGGGTTTGTCTTCGTGGAACAGCGAGGCGTTCTCATGGCAGAACATTGCAATGTGAGGAACTTGTTCCATAAGTTCTGTGCGCACCATCGGATCTGCAATGGTAATGTTCACGTTGTTCCATCAGGAAAGTTACATTCCATAAATAGCTAATTCAAATCGTTTTGCATTTGCTTTCTGTTATCTATGATTGTAATTTTTTTTCTTTTGCACCACTTTAGTGAAGCTAGCAATGGCGGGTGACAATGACTACATCAACTTTTTGGTTTTGTTTTGCCAATAGCACCATCAAATATAGATTTATACATGCATATTAGATGAGAACAGAAGACCAGCCATGGGTGGTTGTATAGCCACACTATAGATAACGTTTGTATGCATTGACAATCTACAATAAATAATGAGTGTACATCTAGGACATTACTTAGCAATATTAATTCTGCCAAAAATAACACTACTTTGACTGCAGTCAAAAGTTGAAGTGATTTGTAGTCAATATGATTCTAATTTCTAAGACAATCACATCCATTATTACCATTGCATTAAACACAACAGCTGACAATGTTAAATGACTTATATAACACACAAAAAAGCACCTTGGTCTTCTGCTAACTGGGCCATTGCTTCCAGTACTTTTGTGGCATTTTCTGCATTTGGTTCACCGCACCTAATTGTTTCAAGCAGGTTGCGAGCCACCATTTGTCTACAAACAAACACATCACACACAATGGCTACAAATGCAGAAAAACACTTCCTACTCGTCAGGTTAACATTGAAATCTATTTTCATCTAGCAAACATTCAGTCGAAGGAGGGCATAACTAAGTTTTGTCACCAGTGCTATCAAGTATCGGTAATAATGCAACAGGTGTTATATAACTAATATAACTGTAATTACTTTCTCATTCCGGGTGGTCGCCCAATTATTTTTAACTGAATTATTTTAATTATTTATAACCTACATCCAGATTACGGAACCAAGTCTGAGCCACACACCCTGAAGTATTGCATTAAACTGCATCCACAAATGATTAACAAATATGTAACAAACAAGAAAAAATTCTAGTGAAATGTGCCAAGTAAGAGTAAAAGCAACTGGAAAAGCTGATTGGTTGTCACGACATGTTGGTATCCAAGCCAGCGTGTAACTTACAAGGTTCCACCTGAATGAGCCAAACTATAGAAAGTCGACACTTACTGTGATATATGAAAAACTACATTTACCAGTATCATGTCTTCACCAGTCTTTATCAGGACTGTAGAGTATCATGGTCCATGGTAAAGACAAATCGGTAACAGTAACGACATTAGAACCCACCATCTTCTAAAGATAGTGCTTATATATATATTGTTCCATTGTAGCTGAGTACAACAAAAGCTGTCTATGTACAATGATAAGAAAAACAATATATTCTTAATATTCACAATACAATCTAAAAAGTAAAAACTCACCAACTAGTTCAAAATTTTATCAGTTCAACATTGTATTTTAACTGTACACTGCAAACCAGTGAACTACTAAATAATTGGACATCAGGCCAACAGTAAATAAATGGTAAAATAAAAAACAAAGACAATTCAACAACTACTTATGGATTAAATGAAGCATTCAACATCATACATCAACAGGTTCATGACGGTATAATTAAAATGGACTAATGAACCGCAATAAATACCTGCTGTAAACATTTTCACTGTTGAGATATCTCTCCAGCTTCTGTATGGCCGACAGGTCGTCATCTGGGTTGCACTGGTCGCACTCCTGCGAGTCGTCCTCGAGGTTAAGCTCCGGTGATTCTAGGTCATCTAAGCTCATCTCGCCGGAGCTTCCTGTTGGGGAAAACCACACAGTGTAATGTAACATGTCAATGGTAAAGAGGTGCAGCGCCGTGTCACTGGTGTGTAGCCAAGTGGCTGCATGAATGGAGCATGAGGAGACCTGTAGTATTCATACCGCCGGCACACTCATGCATGAACAATAAGTGTAGCAACAACTACTGATAAAGCATTCAGGCGTCTCACATCAAAGGACAGACATGTAGTACTGATGAATGGCTGAGCGGTACGCAGTGCAATTTTCTTCATATCTATCAACTTATTGTTGTTATGTATTCATCATCAGATCTTCAGTCATGGGTTACCACTTACTGACTCAGCTGATCTGAAATTTAGGGGAACATCACTGTTGGACTGAGAATGTGTACGGCAGACACAGATCACTGAACGGATTGAATAATGTATACATTATATTGCTAACAAAGCACTGCCATAATAAAATTATAACTAAAGTACGTATTGATTAATATAATCCATATGTATTTCATAAAAAGCTCAAATAATTACAGCGTGGATGTATGCTAATAATTTTATTTTTATTGGGACAAACAGCCACATATATTAAATGCAAACCACAACAATGAATCATATTAGTTGATACTGCTTAGTTGTTTTTTCAACATGGTATGCCACCTCTGCCTATTAAAAAATACTGACAAACGTATATGAATATTAAAAAAAAAATATTTCATACTTTCATAGGCATCCTAACCAACTGGTGTCTTGCAACATTATTGCTGATGGTAATGTAGTCTTAGAAATTAAGGTTTTGAATCACTGAATAAAATCAGTCCACCAAGGTCGTATTTACCAGAAAGGTGAATAACATAATTGTTCACTGAAGCAGCTGCATATGACATGTCCAGTCAAGCATTTAGCAATGGATGTATAATTCAGAGCATAACATGGTGTGAAAATCATCCAAATTTGAGTATTACATATGTGTAAGCTACCACCAGACTCTAATTAGTTACTGCCGAATTCATGAACAAGAAAGATATCTGAGATACAAATATACCAATTGTTCATGTGCCAGTGTAATGTCATTGCAGGGCTCAACACAGAGGCTTGCCCGGGACATGTAGTTGTCCATGTCGGACAAGTACATTATACAGGGCTCTTCTCAGAAAGTCAGATGGGACAAGCCAAACGAGTTGCAATATACACTGTTTATTGTAGCAGTTTGAACAATCTCCTAGTTAACTTTTTACAAAAGAAATTAACTCATCCCACAATAAAACAAGTTAAACATAAAACACCAACACCATAAATTGAACTCGCAACTGTCCTAGTACTGGAATTGCTTTCTGGGAGTTAATGTCAAGCCCTGCACTACATAGACCAGACCTTTATCTATAACATAATTTTGCCAGACCAAAAAAGTCCCAGTAGAAATGCGTCCAAACTTGCTTACACAGAAGCCATTCTAGACGAGTATATGTCTAGTAATACACAATAACCCACGCAAACATATGACACCCATTATCAAAGCATAATTGACATATATTTTACATGTGTATTGCTCCTCAAATGTTTACCCGTCCAGTTACACATTTTGCCCGTCCAAAAGAGACGTCACCCCTCCAAATGACAGGTCGCCATGTTTCTAGATAAAGCTTTGCTTTGTACTAATTATTCTACTAATTATACCAATACTATAAGAATGTTTACAGTGCCCAAATCCATCCAGAAATGCTCTTGTACTCTTTATACAGAGTGGCATTAAATTAAATAAAACTATAAAATATATATTATAAATAAATAAAAAGTACACAAAGCTGATTTATAAATAGTAAATAAACACATTAAATATACATATCAATAAAAACTTTAAAGAGAAAATTAAATTTTAGAACAGAATGTCATTAAAACAAGAGTGAGCCAATCATATACCTGTTTGAAGACGTGTCTTACATTAGCTTAACGTTTTCAGTAGTTTAATGTTCTTGGGCATCATCCAAAATAACATTCAAGTAAATGAAAGTTTGCCAGATTTTAGACCTGTTATGAAAAATACTCATTTTCACATATAAAAAAGTACATGAAGCAAAAGTCCCAAACTACTTATTACGTCTAAACTGTTTTTTAATTAACAGTATCCATCAAATATTATATTTCCTAATTTTCAAATGAACTGATCAAAAATGGTTACATGAACAACAAGAATAATCTCAATAACGGGCGTCAATAGTTTGCGACATTTACTAATTACTACTGTCAAACTCAAAGACCACGTATGACAACAAATCTAACCTGTATACAACCGATCATGAAACAACACATCCACAAGGCAATATAATACAACAAAGCCTAGTGCAGTGCAGCTGTATAACAAAGTTCAATGATAATAATAAACCTGGTGCAGCTTATTCACAGCCTTAAGATGTTACGACTATTCAAACAATTGCACTGAATTAGCTGTATCTAGTTTAACATGGAACTATGTAGACCTTTTCATTTTTTATTATAAATTAGGTTGTTGCATATAATCATGCATAATGGCAGAGCTGTGACATGCTAATAAACTCTTCATGCCTTACAGTTAACACAGCATTCACATTTTATAATCGTACATCCAATCTGGCTGTGATAAATTGCGTTAGACAATTATTAATATATTCAACAAATCTTACATTTCTGGACATGTATCATCAAGGGACTACAAACAGTTTTTTTGACATTGTCAGCATTATTAGTGGTTTCACAATTAGAATTTTGTAGGTCCTAACAGAGACGTCTGCTGTCAGAATTGCATACAAATGCAGACTTGTCAGCATTACCCTGAATTGTTAATATTTAGATAATCCTCCAGCTGCTAATGCTAACAACAATAAAGCTGAAAACAATGTGCTTACCGTGTTAATATAATGAGGATCATAGGTACAAGTGCACTAATTTTCCAAATAATCATTCTTATAAGCAGATTCACTGGCAGCTGGGTAAATTTTGGATAATAGTTTCCTTTTTGAAATAACATACGTACTTAAGTACTCATCTTCATGGGAGAATGTTGCGCAAATGTTTACACTGAAAACTGTAAAATGTGTGTGCGGACATGCATGCGTAATGGTGAGTGAATGACTGTTAATATGAACCCCGGATAATGGTACAAATAACAATTCATAGTATTACAAGACATTTTAATATTATTTATGAATCTTAAATTAAATACAGGCCCTTATTGTTAATAAGTTACACAATATAACTGTATAAACATTTCTAATACAGACCCAATATTAAGAACAAAAAAATTCATTTAAAGCTGCAATAATCTCATCAGTAAACATTCTTTAAAATATAACCCAAGCTTGTATTAAAACAATACTATCAAAAATAATGAACCTTAAATATGATCTAACAAATCAAGCTTGGTGACAGTTTATGTGCATTTAAATTGTTTATTCACACAATAAAAACGTGCATATAATTTACAAATACTTATGATTCGTTCAAACTCATTCATTTAATTAATATGCATCCTCATAACAGTGCACCAGTGCCAGTGAACAGGCTTGAACACCCAAATAGTGAACAATGACAACACACATCACAAGCCACTCCGCTGCCACTGTCAACTATCTAATTTTGTATGATCCAGTACAGGTTGCTTCACACATCACCCTAAAAGATTGTACTACATACTCAGAAATAAATAAATGTTTCATTCACCAATTCCAACAAATGCCAGGTACAAAAATAAACACGTCAACAGCCCGCGATCCAAACAAAAACAGAAGCACACGGGACTTGACCTACTTTTAACAGGTCCCTCCAGGCTCCATTGTTTGGCTTTACAAATCATGCGAATTATCAGTATCACGCTCATATATTCAGTTTAATTTGATAAGATAATCTGCAGTCGCTGCTACATTATAGGATGGGTTATGTTTATCTGGATTAATGTAAATAAATAATAACAAAAAGTGCGTTCGAACATTCGAGGTTAGGAAGGTCAAAGGGAACTCGGCGGTCACGTGACCATTTGGCGCACGGTTGTTGTAATCCGTATCGTATCGACCCAATTCTCGCGCACGTTTCCGACTCTGTGGTATTCACCAATACACGAATATGCTATATTCTTGATCTTTGAAAATCGTAGCATCAAACGGGTGCGGTTATACTGACTACACGAAGCACATTACAGTGTACGTAAGCGTTTAAATGATGCGCGATGGCGCAGATATTTCAATGATGCACAAAAAACAAAAACTCGCGAGATAAGGATGTTGCTTAAAGGAATATAAAACACGTACCATCATCCAGCGAATCCTCTTGATAAAGTTCTATATCTGAAGATAACAAATCCTTCATTAGCCATTTGAAATTTTAAGGAAATCTCACAATTAAAACGAACAAATGCGAATTAGTCTTACCCGCCATATTGGAATAACCATAAGATTTGACATGAGTACTTTTATTGGTTGGCGCATCGTCCCAGCTAGGCTCTGATTGGTTCATACAAATTTGTAATCCTCTTTGGCGGAAATAGTCGACGCCTTACGGAAAGTGTCGATGAGTCATCCGTTGCGGTGCTTCGAAGTCAGGGGGTGCAAATTGCTGCGGGGTGCATAAATGGCAAAATACATTTAGCAAAGAACGATGTTTACAAATGTTCGAATACGATAATTAATGTCGTTGTTCATTTACAAAATAACATAGGCTATAGTATAATGAACTTTGGTTCTATAATTTTCAGAATTAGATTTGACTAGACTCTAGTCTAGTCAGTCTAGAGGCTCGAGCACATGCAGGCCAGGCCCATGGCAGGGTAGAGTCTGCAAGAGTCTAGATAGGCTAGGACTGGGTTAAGGTAGTTAGAAAGGCTATAGATCGAACTAATGAATGCACAGCTGACTTTGAAAGAGAGACGTGTGAAGTTATATGAACATGTCTTCACACAAATCGAACAGCCGCAGCACAAACGGCATAAACTACTTCCAAAAGCAAGGGTTGTATAGCCGCAAGTGCCAAGGGCTATGGACAACACATAATACACAATGTAGTTACCCAGAGTAAAAAAACAGATTTGGATATAAAATGTGTGTGTGTGTGTGTGTGTGTGTGTGTGTGTGTGTGTGTGTGTGTGTGTGTGTGTGTGTGTGTGTGTGTGTGTGTGTGTGTGTGTGTGTGTGTGTGTGTGTGTGTGTGTGTGTGTGTGTGTGTGTGTGTGTGTGTGTGTGTGTGTGTGTGTGTGTGTGTGTGTGTGTGTGTGTGTGTGTGTGTGTGTGTGTGTGTGTGTGTGTTGTGTGTGTGTGTGTGTGTGTGTGTGTGTGTGTGTGTGTGTGTGTGTGTGTGTGTGTGTGTGTGTGTGTGTGTGTGTGTGTGTGTGTGTGTGTGTGTGTGTGTGTGTGTGTGTGTGTGTGTGTGTGTGTGTGTGTGTGTGTGTGTGTGTGTGTGTGTGTGTGTGTGTGTGTGTGTGTGTGTGTGTGTGTGTGTGTGTGTGTGTGTGTGTGTGTGTGTGTGTGTGTGTGTGTGTGTGTGTGTGAAATACATATATAATATATATGCATGTGTACTTTATGTGTGTGTACTGTATGTGTACATATATGTGTATTAAATTTATGTATGTATATGTTTTAATGTCTTAAATTATTAAAATTACTTTCATAGATACATATTGTCTACATTATCATTGTATTGATTGGGTTTCATTATGATAATCTGAAATAGGTAAGGGTGACCAACTATATATAGGGCTCACTGGGAATGATTTTAGTGGGACTCTGTTATTAACTTTGTAGTATTCACAAAAGTATGGTAATTGTAATTATCACACATCTATTTCCTTTGATCTAACCCTTGTGATCTCTTAGGGTGGTACATTTGTGCTCTGTATAGTGCAACTCATCCCTACACTCCCTATTTTAGATATTTGCATTCTTGGAAGTACATATATTTCTCACCTTGTGCATCAATTTGAGGTGTGACACGCGTTCATCACGGAAGTTAATAACAGGCTTTGCATGAATGATCTCCAGAATGTTGCAAATTAATTGTCTGCATGATGATTTAAATAGAAAACTTGGACATTTTCCTGAGATTTCTACTAGACAGATATTCATATTAGTCAGAAACTATATAGCATTAGTAATATGAGATTAATCTTACTCAGAGTTTTATTATTTGCATTTATTGAAAGTTTAGTCACTGTGCATTGGCTTGAACAGGAAAAAATTAAGTTTTTATTCTTTGGCTTAATGTCTTAGGGATGATTGATTTCTTGGGGTAGGCGAGGGTAGTTTCCTTGGGGCTTCCATATTTCCAGTAGAGGCACACAACAGTTAAATGTAAAGGGTTAATTCATTATAGAAATATTCTTCATACTATAATAAATTATTATGATGAATGTACATTGTCAGCAAATTATGAATAAGTGAGAATCAGTGTTCAAAATGTGAATGTTGTATACTGTGCAATGACCAAGTGATAGAAGACAGTGGGGTACTTAGATTACTTGCAGAGGCATAGATCCTTACCTGCAAATACTTTTGAAGTTTGATGGTTCCAATGACAGACGGACAGAACATTGCGATGGCATACATCTTATTTAGCAAACTTCCTGCTAAAATTACCAGAGAATATCCAGTTAGATACAAAACTATTTTCAGAATATCAATACTATAAAAAGCATATAAAATATAACAAAGATAACAAAACAACAAAACAAACAGGCCAAGAATCCAGCTGTGCTCTAGTTCAATACACCTTGCACCTGGACAGTTGCTTCGATGGAGTATCACCTTGTTATATCAGTCTAAAGAACCTGAGTTCAAATGCTGTCATCATGTCGAACCTTGGGCAAGTTCATTCACTCTACATTTCTCCTGTTTCCTCAATTCTGTGAAAGAGTAGCTTGCAATAGACAGTGGCAGATATTTGTGTGTAAAATTTTAATGCTTTCTAGAGGAGTCGAGACGTGTTCGACTGAACAAGTCTGTGAAGGAGTAAAGTGTAAGGGTCTTTGAGGAGTCCTAAAAACTGCACTGTGATTTACTTTGATTTATATAAGAACTTACATTTTTCTTTTATAACACAGAAACTTGTGGAACTTCTGTGAATTATATTCGAAAGGTTTAAATGAAATGAGTACACTGTAGAAAAAGTAACGATGTTATAAAGCACTTGTCAATTGCAACTGATGGTCAAGTCTTGATCACAGACATTTGGAAGAAAATAATAATATATTTATATGGTATAGCGCCACATCCATAATCGTTTGTGGTGCTTCACAACATATTACAATTTAAAAGATATAAAAAGATATATGTATACAATAAGACAAATACTAGTGTTTTAAAATAAATGAAAAAAATATATGTATAGGTATATAAATAAATAAAATTAGTACAGTATTAAATAGCGTAGCACTTTTAAATATATAAATAAAATAAATTACGTATTAGTCATAAAAACACATAATAACCAGTCTAGTGTATAATTACATTGCAATGGTATTGATAAATGATGGCATAGGTATAATTATTATTAGTAATAAATAGTTTAGTATATATTAAAACTGTAAAATAATAATTACGTAATAATAATGCCAATAGATAAGTGTATAATTATGTATTGATAATATTAGCAAATAATCTAGTAACACATTTTTTTGACTTTATTGATAGATGTAAGCTACACATTGTTTTGTAGTTTTGTCTGAAATAGTACATTCATGAAAAATATTAAGGGCATTATTTTATAGTAAAATTATGATTTATGACAAACTGTTTTTCATCATTAAGTTATATACACAACTATGTATTGTAATTCCATTATAAACCCATTGGTTTTATTTGTTATGGAATTGCAGCCCTTTAGAACCAAGTGAGTTGTTGTGGCTTCAGTTATCAAGTATTTGCTCAAGAGCACAGGAGAACAGGAGTACAATGAGAATCCTTTCAATCCTTAGAGAACAATTAGGTCTAAGAGCATTACCTGATTGTTTGATCAGAGGTGTTAGGAAGCCAGTTAAGGCAACTCTTGCAACTGAGCTAATATACCTAGATGTATAACAATGTGTGAAACACTTGCAGACAAGCAAACAATAGAAGTTAAGCAGCTGCACAATGTACATAGCTTATACAAAGTTAACACAGGTAGACATTTATTGGGAGCACAAATTGTGAGTGATGGTGCAAGTATTTTTGTTGATCGATATAATAACTACACATTTTCAACCATACGATAATTATTATTATTAATAATAATTATTAATTTATTCAGCCTCCGTTGCCGGAGAAGAAACATTACATACGTATTCATACGTACATTGACATATAAAAGACACACGGAGAATAATAAAAACCTGATAAAATAAGATAAATAGCAACAATACATACAGTGGCATGATATAATATATAAAACTCAGTGTATATTGTGTATATCAGTATTCTAAACTCAGTGTATATCAGTATTCTAAACTCAGTGTATATTGTGTATATCATGTATATCAAATTATGTTATAATGTATATCTTATTGTATCAGTCAACAAATGAACATTCAATATCTCTCATCTGTACGTGTTGAGCTCCAATAAAGGTCTATAATAATAATAATAATAATAATAATAACTTTATTTTGACACCATCAAATCCGGGACGGCTGTCCCGTTCACGGGTGTGTACATACATGTAAATTTGCGTATACTGATTAAACTAATGGTGACAGTAATAATGATAATAATATAAAGTAATGAGACACTATGATAAAAAAACGTGTAAAATTGGCTATGTATAAATTATATAATTCTTTAAAAAAATGAATATTAAACATAGACATTACAGACAAAACATTAGAACCAGCTATACTGCACTGATAGTAATACAAATAAATAAGATAAATAATATATGTATACATCGTAATAATAAATTAGCTTAAATATAATGTTCGTTGTGTGAAACTAGTTATGTGGAAAATAAAAGTGTCTTTAATTGCTTCTTGAATTGTGTAATGTTGCTGTTGTCACGTATGTTCCTTGGAAGTTTGTTCCACAGAGTGGGTCCTGCACAGGCAAATGCACGGCGGCCGAAACGTTCCAGGTTGACTCTGGGCACCTCTAGCAGTAACCCGCCTGCAGAGCGCAGCGAACGGGGAGGTGTATGGCGGCGTAGCAGTGGCGCAAGATACTCCGGCGTGCCATTGTATATGGCCCTGTGCACAAGTACAAGTAGTACTATGAACTGTTTATGTTGTGTACATTGTACAGCACCTTAACTTCTGTGTTGCTCTGTTTGCAACTACCTGATAATTGAAGCCAACAATAACACTGTTACTTCATTCAAAATAAAACCATGGTTCTACACTAGTGATATGGTACTATTTACAACTGTCCACAAAAAGTGGACAGTTGCAACATGGATTGACGATAGTTGTTTGAATAACATAATAATAAAAACCATTTCGTCACGATGTCACAATAAAATAAATGCCCTTTAAACACTTTTGAATGAATATACTATATCGGTCAAAAGAATAAAGTAGTTTGTAGCTCACATCTTAGTTCTGTTAAGGTCGAATAATTTTCTTCCAAGTGTTTACCATCAAGATTGGAATGTTTGCATATACACTAAATTCTGACCGAGCCAGTTTATGTATAACTTTCTTTTGGGGATTCTGGAGGGCATGAAGAGCAATGGCTTTTCTGTCCTCGTTCGTCTGTATTTTGTTCTGGATTCCTGAGATGTTGCTTTACACAACAAGGAAATGTATCCTCTGCCATAAGGGATCAGATGCATTTGATGGTATTGGTTCTCGCATTTGATCCAACAGTTCTGGGTATTTCCCCTCAAGCATCCTGTATTGATGTATGAAGCAGGATCTTTTAGGATATCGTTTTTGATGGCTTGCTCATTCCTGAATGAAACACATGGTTGATGACTGACGAGTCTTGACCGTTGCTGCTTCACAAGCTGAAGATTGTTTTCCGCTTGCCAGTGGTCAACTTCTTCTCCTCTTCTCTCAGATGCTCTGATATCTGATATATCTAGGAGTTCCATGTGGTACATCAATTTAGCTCTGTCTGGTTGGCACTGGGCAGTATATAATTATGTTAGACATCCTTAGCTGTTGAGTATCTACTGTGTGGCTGATGCCATGGATTTATGCTTTATTATAGGTGTTGACATGGAATTATTTAGCAGTAATGGAATTTTTGACAAGAATAACCACTGCCTTTTCTGTTGAGTTTAAATGCACTGTATACTAGAATATTAGACACACCACACATGTATACACACACCTAGCCATGTCACAACAGCACCATGTGTGCATTGGTGTCATCCCAGTAGACCCTGCATCTCTAGGCCCGGCTCGTAGTGTAAGATTTGGGTGACAGTAGCTGTTGGTTTAACACCCACCGCTTTGTAGTTCCTTCTAATTGTAGGTGGAGTTAATCATTTAAAGCTCCACATGACTTTCACACATATCCATTCAATTGTTTGGTTTGGAAAGCTCACTGTTCTAAGAGGTAAAGTAAATCCTCTACACAAAGCAGTTTGAAGTGAGCAAATCCCACTTAAACTTGAATACTTGCTGTGCAACTGTTGAATACATGCAGTTATGCATATCTCAGTGCCATTAGACACGTCATAAACAATTTCATTGACTTTTCTTGCAAACAATCTTTATATTCCAGTCAAGTGTAATGCGCATGGTTTTATTGCTAGAGATATGGCGTAGATAAATACTGTTATTTATTATTATTACAATCAACTTTGATCCCACATCGCAAACTTTTATAATAATTTTTTTATATCTTGAACACCAATCGAATTTGGAATGTTTTTATTTATATTACCATTTAATGACTTCTCATAATGGCTGATATACATGTACCTATGTATTGTATAGTCTGGAGCTAGCCCCAAACTAGGGCTACACTATAATGCCATTATTCATATAAGACGTATACATAAGTAACCAAGTAAATTTTACTTATTGCAACTATACACTGCAGAATTGTAGTTTAACCTTTTATAGTCCAACTAGATTATGATATTTTACACATCAATGTTTGCTTAGTGTTAGACAAAATCCATGACTGCGCTATATAGGTCACATATTGATGAGTAATATATGACTATGCTTCTAAATTGCACCACATATTTTGCGGCTGATCGTATGCAAATCGACCGCTCTACTCTGGGCCTGCTGTGTCCTTAATAATCCTGAAATGAATAACTATGCACGGTCCGGGGCATGACTTTAAAACCAGAGCGGTCGCGCATGTGCAAGGAGGACGGGCTTGTTTCTGGACGGTTTTGAAACGGCTCGTTTCGGTAATCAAGGTTATTAAAAGAATGGCTTCAAGCACGTGAAATATACAGACAATTACGGCGACAATTAGACATCAAGGTGCATGGATCCAAGAATTGCTTGGGTTCCGCCGGAGCAGCTTGGAAAGGCACACGATCAGTGGACCAGACACTGGGAAACCGTGAGAAACATGCATCTCAACAATAATTCGCCGAATGTGGATCAGAAAAATGTGGAATTTATCCCTCTAAATTACACAAACAGACTAGACCAGAAACAGGGACCATCGAATTGTCAAAACAATTATCACAATCAGCTCCTACAGAAACGAAAGAGGGACAACAAAGCGAGCACATATGGACTAAATCACTCCTCAAATGTTCGTTTATTACGTGAAGATGGCGGATTGACCCCGTGGATTCCGCGAGGCAAGATCTATTCTCCCGAAGCAAACGCGGTTGTTCGGTATGTCATTGTTCTACAATGTGACTTTTAGATAAAACAAATTAATAATGTGTTAAAAGTTATCGTGGCGTTTTATTAAAAACAAGCAATGCTGGACTGCGCAGCTGGTAGGCGGTGGCTAGACTCTCTAGATTTATGTTGCCGGCTGCGGCATTGACGGAATGACGGGGGCTGGGCCTGTGAAACCGTGACTGTCAGTGTCACGCTGTGTATTCAGACATTGGAAATTTTGAACTTCCTGTCCAAGTTAGATTGACCAGAAAAGGTTTACCAATGATTCTCCTACGTTGGGATGCAAATTAGTTTTAAGAAGAAGAATAGAATACATTTACTCAAAATTGTCAGATATTAATTAAAAGTTAAATTTACTCGTAAACTATGACTGAATAGTCATGTAGACTTGTAGTAGTCAGTGTGAATTATGTATAACTAATCATATTTTGGTCAGTGTGAATTATTTATATATAGCATGTGAATTTTATTATAAACATACATAGAACGTGAAGCATATTGATGTTTGCTAAACATTAAATTCTAATTTGTGAATTATTTGGTACAAAAACATTAAAAAAATAGTAAGCAATAATATAAGATAATAAGATTCAATACTATAATAAATAAATAAAATTCTCGTATTTTTTTCTAAATTTAAAATTAATAAAACATCCGTCCTAGAATAAAACAGTTTAGCTTGACCAAAACTAGAAATAGTAGTATTAACTGTACTACCATGCACAGTTAGTACAAGATTCATTGTTATATATCTGGTTATTTCATGCATTAACTACTTGTCCCATAAATACCTCTCCCATCCCATTCTCTGTCTATCTACACTCATCTCCTAATCCCACTCAGTTGCACTACTGTACTACACTTCTCTGTCCACCTCAGTCCGGATGACAGTAATTACTCCCAAACTGAAAAAATCTTCAATCAAATGAAGGTGGTCTTTAAATAGAAAAAGAAGAAGACACACTGTTTAGCAAGATGTGGGGACATAATTGAGCAGCACAATGTCACCAGTGCTGATTGGCTTCAATTGTTCAGTCTGGTAGACTCCTAAGAGTAAGATTGGCTCAGGTTTTGAAGCCAGATGTCACTCACTGCCAACAAGGTAAACAGTTTGTCACACCTTTTATCAATCTGCTTAGTAGGGCCACTGACCAGTTGATAGATGGCAGTTGTACATTTGGCATCACAACATAGTGACAGCATGCTGTGTAGTCAGGTGTTGTGACTGGAAGTCTGAACATAGTCAACATACATGGATTTATAGTTTTATCAGCATTGCAAACACACAGAAGTTTGCTGTTTGTGTACAAGTGTACATACATATACGTGTACTGTTTTGGGCAGCGCATGTGTATTCAGTTGTCAGTATGCATCTGCACTATGTGTTTCACAGGCTGCATCATGAAATCAAGGACTTCTTCACGTACATGTCTCCACAGCCCAACGAACAGCTGATGCGTGAAGATGTCGTGTGTCGCATCCGTCAGGTCGTCACAGGTCTCTGGCCAGCCGCCAAGGTTAGTTGAACACACTTTACCACTCACTGTACTTTATCCTCTTTCTTATTCCCCAGGGTTGTAGGAAAATGCACCTGTTAGTTCTCTGCGTGGTGGTTGTCTTCTTTCAACCTTCCGTGGGTGTTTTTTTTGGTATCAGATGAAAAAAATGTTCTGGCAACTTACCACCACACCGTCTTAGAATTGTCTGATTTTATGGTGTTCCAAACTTTGATAGAGATCTAAAGTTTTGTAATCTTTATCAGATTTATTATAATACTATTTCCAGGTGCTCATAATAGTGAATATTTAATGCAGATTATTTAAATTTTGTGTGTTTACTAAATGACATACATAGAATCTAAATTTGCCAAATGTACATGAAAATGTAGCTGATGATTAGTTGCTATTCCAAAAAAGATCACAACTCCTAGGCAGTGTCTTTGTATCACACATCCCTGACAAAATGGATACGCCATATTTTGGACAAATACAAACATGATCATCTTGTTTGTTGTATTTCAACTGTTGGAAATTAAACCGATACTGGAACATAGTATCAGATGTTCCTGTAGATACTGTTACGACTCACTGTATGATTGTTTGCATTACAGTGTAGTGAACATTTTATCATAAATTTACAATGTACAGAAGCTTTTATTTTACAAGAAACAAACAACGTCATTTGGATGTACTTCCGACCGTCTGGAAATTTCCTTTTAATCAGGCACTTAAATGACGCTCGTTTCTCTGAATAGACGGTGGAAAGTCTATAGTTTGTGCAGTTGTCTTGTTAGCCTGTCATGTACGTCATGTCGTACGTAAAGACATAAATTTTCTGAATGTCGCATTCATAAAACATACCTAGTGCTGGGAATGACAATACAAGTACAAGATAACTGATTATCAATCACACTGCCTGTGTCACAATGTAGTGTAATTGTGTACCACGTGCGGCGTCTGGCATAAATTACCTAAATGCTCATTTTTGCCCTAGTAAGTATTGTACTGTAATTGTACAATGTGTACATAATCTACAGTTGATCAGTGATTTTCTGATTTGACACTGTCTTTGTAGACGTCTAAATGGTATTCATCTGAAATTATAGACTATGGTTAGGTGGTAGCCATGTAGGTCTTTGATCATGGAAGACCATTCATAGCGTGTAATTGATCACTGGTTATCTGATTGAGCCTTCCCTCATGAGCTGTGTTAGTAGTGTGACGTGTTAGTAGTGTGACGTGTTAGTAGTGTAACATCAGAAACATTAGGATGCATAGTTAGAGTCAAATTAGACAGAACAATGGATCCACACAAGGAATGGCAGGGTACATGGATGCTTTTACAAACCATGCATGTTCATGAATCAATTATGGAAGGCAGCATACATAACATACCACAAAATTGAATAAAATTAACATTGTTACCATTTCAATAAGTGTAAACCCAAAACAAACTTTCTAGCAAAATTGTTTTTTGCGACATAAATGTTAATTTTTGAGGCGCGTCATCCAGTAGTCATGACATAAATTATGTGGGACGTTAGACAAATTGACAAATTGGCTATAATTCAAGTGCACCAGTGTCCATGCAGTCGTGTCTGGGTCAGTTCAGACTCCATGCTGCTGACTACACAGTAGTCGGGCAATAAATCACGTCGATTCATTTGTCATTTGCACAGATACATGACCTACAACATTTCTCAACATGTTGTGAAAATGACACCTCGGACATTGACCCTAGACCACAAATGTGCAGCTCGTGTGTTTGTAAACATGTCAGATGTTGAAACTGTGGTTTTACTAGTACTGGCAGCGTCAGTCTTGCTCATTTTATAAACTTAAATCACAGTAATTTAAAGGATGATCAACCTTTTTGAGTAAACCTTGACGCTGTGAATTACGCAACATGATCTTTCATGAGTACATCTTGGCGCTGTGTATTGCGCAACATGTTTTTTAAAGGTGTCCAACAATTGTCTTAGTTGCATGCTGTCCTAATATACGGTGATAGTCGTTTGTCATGCACCTGTAAGTGCAGTCAGCTTTGTTATAAATGATTTACCTTGAAATAAAAAGTCCTGCATGACATTTCGTGTTTTCAACACATCTCGTGTGTGGCGTGGGTAGTGCTTAATGATTCAATTTGTCAGACAGCAACTTAGTGACGCAAATTCCTGTGTTGATATGGCCGTCAATCAGCTGCTATCATTCGTGAACACTGGTTTTACAAGTGTCTTAGTTAAGTGTATTCTAGCACAACAGTTCTTACTTAACCCCTTGGGTGCAACCCAAAATTGGGTTGCCAAGCCATTTTGAAAAGGTTGCCAAGAGTTTCCAGCAACTCCAAACTTGTCTTTATTGTACTGATTTCCTGTGTTTGCAGACATTTATTCAAAATATTGCATGCCATTGAAACATAACTTGAAATGATATTGTGTCATTTGGCATAACATATTTGTCAAGGATGCATCTGTTATGGTCAAGTCATGTTCTCTATAAGTGCCACCGAAAAAATGTAAATGCTAGTTCCCCACCAAACAGTGATTTAGGGCTAAACCGTATTGTTGTTTGAAGATTAAATAACTTTGTAGTGGACTTTACATACATTTTTTTGACAGTAGAGGTAATAGTTTTACTTTACATATTTTGAGTAATTCCTGTTTGAACAAATGTTGTGAATGCTAGCCCTACAGTATGTGTGGCTACATGTATAGAAGAAGGGTGAGCAAGCATTCACTGTATTAAAACTGAAATAACTAACAAATATAAGTAAACACAATTCTTGTGTTCATGCAGAAAAAAATCTGTACATACGACTACAATCAATCGGAATTTCGATTACTGCAGTAAAAAGTTATGCATCTCTGCTCTAGCAATAGCAGTTTGTCCTGCAAAAGTTTACCATGCACAAGAAGCACTTGTCCAACAGATATAAATAAAGTGTAAGATAGAACATTTTTTATTATAAAATGAGTTGTTTATGACAAGTGTGACTGTAGAGTTGCATGGCAGAAGACCATCAGAACTTTAACGTTAGGTATGGAAATAGGTCTACAATTAATGAACATACACATAATGTGACACATCTTAACAAAATGAATCGGTGGTTGATAATTTTCAAAATTGAGTTATTGGGACCATTGGAAAGACCACAGTTTCAGCTTTCATGTAATGTATCATGTAAGAATATAAAATAAAATCTTTTGCATAAACCGTGATATGTTTGTTTACACATCAGTATGTTTCATGTGAGTACAAATACGACTTGGGGCAACAAAGACGTTCAGTGCTAAATATGATTTGAACCAAAATGGCACTGTTGGATTTCTTACACAGTTGGTGTATTTGAGCTGGTGTCTGCGAATGTGCAGGCACTGGTAATACATGCACTGTGTTTTTGGTGCATACATTCACCATGTTGCGTGTATGGTGTCAGTCTAAGCACTGTGTGATGTCATCAACCAGATAGACTATGAGTGTGTGTTCATAGCTGCCAGTTATGACAGGAGTAATGGGTCTACATGGAGTCTGTGAACTCATGGCACACGTCATGGTTGGGTAGCCTGGTGGCTGTGTTCAATGAAGCATGACTGATTACCTCATTCTACGTACAACTATAGGTATAATACTGTCTAGTCCAATAATGTCATACCAGGATAACTCTACACTTTGCCAATTCAGCAGCACATATTCAACATGACCTTATCCGATGCATACTCAAAACCAAGTGCACCCATTCAATTGTCATTGTTTTCACTTTGCGCTAACAGTTTCTTGTTGTAACCCGAATGCACCAATGCAATGACCCAGCTCTTTAAAACTGTTCACGTCTTTCACTTTCCATTTATGTCTGATACAGCCCATTTTCAAGGGCATCAATAATCATCATTGATGTCCTTGAATTTTCGAACACACTCCATACATAAATTAAGACATACAGATTTAATGTTGTTACTAGTTTATTAAACAAAAATTATTTTCATTTAAACAGTTTCATCTGTGATATATTCAGAGGTATACCCCAAGAAACTAATGTGCTGGATTGGGCAGTTTTCACACAATGGATATATATATATATATATATATATATATATATATATATATATATATATATATATATATATACAAGGTTGTCTACAGGGTAACCACCAACCACAGTGTGACTGGGTGACAGCTGTAAGCTGTTAGCCAGATTACAAACAATGACTAAGCCATTATGTCAACACAAAACACAAGTAAGCTGATCATTTGTCACTGATGAACAGCCAAATCCTGGTCAATGAAACAGTGCAGGATTAGCTGGCCAAACACTAATTGTAGGCAGCTAGAGCTGTTAGTATTACATGACTTATTACATTCCTAATTAGTAACATAAACACACCAGACTGGACTAAGACTAGGGTTTAGATAGGGTTAGAAACCAAAACATACAATATATCTTAGCTCTTTGATCTGTGTTGAAACAACATTTATTTCCACCTCCATGCCTGTCAGGCTATTTGGTTCGAGCAGAATTGAATTGTTTTCTTCAAATTGCTGAACAAGCCCATTTGTTCAGATCTGCTCACCCTGGGCCTCATAGTGGTCTACACATACTTTAATTACAACTCAGATAACAAATGCAGATGGTATGTGAAATGTATCGTTTGTCGAATGTATATCTAAGACTTGAGTCCCGAAATATATATATGTACACTACCTATATATGTACACTACCTATAATTGTTGTACTTATTTGTTTACTGTAAGTATGACTAGCAAAATGTAAATAGTACCAAATGTGCCATATATGTATAATTTTAAAATTTGATTGTCCAAGATGATTGCTATTGCACATAAGAAACTTATAAATAAAAGACGATTTTCAATTGTTCTTGTCATGGTAACAAATAATAAAGAGCACTGATGTTTATGCTTTTATTTATTAGCACATTAACTCACTGTAAAACTTAATTTCGGGTAGCAGTAATAATTAAGTATAAATTGTTTGTCGTAGGTTGAGATTTTCGGCAGTTTTCGTACGGGCCTGTATCTGCCGACAAGTGACATTGACCTGGTGGTGTTTGGCAAGTGGGAGTCTCTGCCTCTGTGGACGCTGGAGAAGGAGCTGCTTGACAAACGGATCTGTGATAGGGAACACATCAAGGTGCTCGACAAGGCATCTGTAAGTACCCCGGTACTCCTCTGTCATCCTATAGCCTTCACTTTGCACACAGTTTTAAATCATTTTTGTCCCTGGTATTTATTCTCAGCTCAGGTTGCATAGCTATTTTTAGCTCAGGTTGCGAATGCATAGTATGGCAATATTCGAATATCAGTATTTTTATTCAGTTAACCTAGTACTACAAACAATATGTTATGCTTCTTATTTATTTGTTTTTGCATCATAATTATGCATATTTGCATGTATCAAATGTTTACTAAATAAACTCAATGTCTCCAATTGACAGTGCCTGAAGTGTACAAAAAAGTTAAAAGTCACATACAGCTGTATGTTGAATGGAAACACAAAACATTTGCACCTGCACATGGATGAAAAAGTTGTGTACATTGTGAGCACGGAGTAAGCGAAAAAACTGGGAATTTTTTACTTCCTAATAAACCTCATAGTAATTTTGTTTGTACAGCATAATGCAACAGACAGTTAAACAAGTCAATGAAGTTTATGGTGTAAAAGTGGTCTGTATTTCCTTTGAACTAACACTTGTGAGAGAGTATTAACTGCTGTTATTTGTGCTCAACAGTACAACTCATCCTTACACTACCTTTGAGATAATAGCAATCCAGTAGAGTTTCTCACCTTGTGCATTGAACAAGGTGAGAAGATGTACTTCCTGTGCATTGAACATTACCTTGAGGTGTGACAGGACAGTCACAGGGTTCATCATAGAAGTTACTGACGGGCTGTGTGAATGTTCAGCTGAACGTTTCAAGTTGACAGCATGCACACTGACTTAAAATAAATAGAAAACTATGAAATGTTGTTTTATATTAGTCAGAGACTCAGAGAAGGTTTTTCCCCTGGGAGAACTTAATTCCATATTTCGTGACTATAATGTAAAAGTTGTGCCCAGTTGGGGCATCACTGTGTTACATTGAGATAGTTTTCAGGAACCAGAATACGTATTGGTATTAAAATGATTTAAAAATATTTTTCACTGTATATAATATACAAAAATATACAAGATCGTGGAAAATGAACTGACAGAAATATTGTTTGAGTAAAATATTTGACAAATTGTTGAACAAATCAGGTGTTGTGTTACATGTGGATTAACCATCACTATGGTCTTGTAATTGTAATTACGCAATTTACAATATATACATACGGCACTGAACATCTAGTTTCAGTTTCTATGTGTTATCTATATGGTATATAACACCTAGTTTCAGTTTCACTCTGTGTATTATCTATACGGTACACAACAGCTAGTTTCAGTTTATATTGGCTGTGTTGTTCAGTACATTCAACTGTGACTGTGAACTAGACACCTGACGTAATAACAGCATAGCTCGACAGTTCCAGTTGGTTGAAGTGAATGCATGAGTGAACACGTCTGTCCAGGAGTGTACTAAAGGTTACCGAGTCTTCCATCTGACAAACCTGTTTCCAAGTCCACACATCTTTAGGTCTAATCAATGCCAATCCTCCCAAGAAGCCATTATGATGTACTGTTTCTATCAGTATGTACATTATATTTTAGGTTGAGTTAATGCTGAAAGCACACTGTAGGCTAGAGTAACCCAGATTAGGGAAGAACAGATGTTTTACTGTTGCTTTATCTAAAATAAAACACCATTACATTTATTATGAAATTAAGATAGGGTATTTGTTAATGTCATTAACATAGCTTGTTTTGTGTCCAAGTAAAGTATTGAGGATAAAATATTTTATTAATGGTACCCGGTTCTCCCGTTTCTGTGGTAATAAGAAAAATGGCTGCCATTTACAGCATGTCTAAAAGGCATAGCTTTATGCAGAGGCCCGTCCACCCATCATTTGGACGGGGAAACCTGTTTTGGACGGGTAGAAAAAACTAGAAATGTCAGTTGATATTGTCAGTCATGCCTTAGAAATGAGTGTAAATGGTGTCACATGTGTTTGTAGTACATTTCAGTAAAAAAAAAACATTTAAAGTTTGTAAACTGGCTTAACAGTTGACATTCATGTGTCCACCAAAAATGTGTTACTGGCAAAAATTTGATCCTGCATAAAACCATGCTAAAATGTACGACAGTCCATAACTAAAACTGATAATTGTGATCTGGATTGGATTGCTGTGATGTCACGGATATATTCTCCAGAATCCGTATAATTTTTTTTATATTTTAAATATTTAATCTATAATTTTTAATGCAGTTATTATTATTATTTTTAATTTTTATATTACTTAAACAACTAAAATGTTTTATAGGTAATCTAAAAAAAGATGTCTGTACTCTTTAGTCTGTAGTGACTCATAAACATTACATCCTGTGTTTTCTGTCCATACAGGTGCCTATAGTGAAGTTGACCGATGAGAAGACAGATGTGAAGGTGGACATCAGCTTCAACATGACCAGTGGAGTGACCAGTGCCAAGCTCATTATGGTACGACTCTTGTACATTTAAAATGGTTCAATTAGTTTAATTTCGTTCAGTTCATGCAGTGTGTAGTATAATGTCTTGGTTCTTAAAATAGACAGGAGTCAACTAGGTTAATTAACACAGATTGTTATACAATATATGGTGAAACCGGTTTGACAGTCCTGTGGTGTAGCGATGTGTTGTCATTGTGATGCTCTGTGTCGTAGGACGTGATGGTGCAGTGATGTGTTGTCATTGTGATGCTCTGTGTCGTAGGACGTGATGGTGCAGTGATGTGTTGTCATTGTGATGCTCTGTGTCGTAGGACGTGATGGTGCAGCGATGTGTTGTCATTGTGATGCTCTGTGTTGTAGGACATGATGGTGCAGTACCCCAACTTGCCCTACTTGGTGCTCGTGCTGAAACAATTCCTACTGCAGCGAGACCTCAACGAAGTCTTCACGGGCGGCATCAGTTCCTACTGCCTCATCCTCCTCACTGTCAGCTTCTTCCAGGTACATCATCAGTTCCTTCTGCCTCATCCTCCTCACTGTCAGCTTCTTCCAGGTACATCATCAGTTCCTACTGCCTCATCCTCCTCACTGTCAGCTTCTTCCAGATACGTCATCAGTTCCTTCTGCCTCATCCTCCTCACTGTCAGCTTCTTCCAGATACATCATCAGTTCCTTCTGCCTCATCCTCCTCACTGTCAGCTTCTTCCAGATACATCATCAGTTCCTTCTGCCTCATCCTCCTCACTGTCAGCTTCTTCCAGATACATCATCAGTTCCTTCTGCCTCATCCTCCTCACTGTCAGCTTCTTCCAGATACGTCATCAGTTCCTTCTGCCTCATCCTCCTCACTGTCAGCTTCTTCCAGATACGTCATCAGTTCCTTCTGCCTCATCCTCCTCGCTGTCAGCTTCTTCCAGATACGTCATCAGTTCCTTCTGCCTCATCCTCCTCGCTGTCAGCTTCTTCCAGATACGTCATCAGTTCCTTCTGCCTCATCCTCCTCGCTGTCAGCTTCTTCCAGATACGTCATCAGTTCCTTCTGCCTCATCCTCCTCGCTGTCAGCTTCTTCCAGATACGTCATCAGTTCCTTCTGCCTCATCCTCCTCGCTGTCAGCTTCTTCCAGATACGTCATCAGTTCCTTCTGCCTCATCCTCCTCGCTGTCAGCTTCTTCCAGATACGTCATCAGTTCCTTCTGCCTCATCCTCCTCGCTGTCAGCTTCTTCCAGATACGTCATCAGTTCCTTCTGCCTCATCCTCCTCGCTGTCAGCTTCTTCCAGATACGTCATCAGTTCCTTCTGCCTCATCCTCCTCACTGTCAGCTTCTTCCAGATACGTCATCAGTTCCTTCTGCCTCATCCTCCTCACTGTCAGCTTCTTCCAGATACGTCATCAGTTCCTTCTGCCTCATCCTCCTCACTGTCAGCTTCTTCCAGATACGTCATCAGTTCCTTCTGCCTCATCCTCCTCACTGTCAGCTTCTTCCAGATACGTCATCAGTTCCTTCTGCCTCATCCTCCTCACTGTCAGCTTCTTCCAGATACGTCATCAGTTCCTTCTGCCTCATCTTCCTCACTGTCAGCTTCTTCCAGATACGTCATCAGTTCCTTCTGTCTCATTCTCCTCACTGTCAGCTTCTTCCAGATACGTCATCAGTTCCTTCTGCCTCATCCTCCTCACTGTCAGCTTCTTCCAGATACGTCATCAGTTCCTTCTGCCTCATCCTCCTCACTGTCAGCTTCTTCCAGATACATCATCAGTTCCTTCTGTCTCATCCTCCTCGCTGTCAGCTTCTTCCAGATACGTCATCAGTTCCTTCTGCCTCATCCTCCTCACTGTCAGCTTCTTCCAGATACATCATCAGTTCCTTCTGCCTCATCCTCCTCACTGTCAGCCCCAAATTGATTTTAAAGCTAATTCATCAGCTGGTTCTTCTTATGTCCAAAACTATAGTGTGTGAGTAATTGAAATACCAAACATTATGAAATAGTTCCATCATATAGTGGCTGCTAGATTTAATTTAGCATTTTAAAAAGATTATTAAGCATGTTACTCAAAAATCTGATCTGAGAAGGCACCTTTAGCCAGGAGCTTCAAGATGAATTACGTAAATGTCGTCATTGTCCATCGTCCACACCAAGATACCACTGTGTGTTGTGTGTTCCTGTAGAGACATCCCCGCCTCGACGCTGCGTCTCCAGGAGCCAACCTTGGTGTGCTGCTCATTGAGTTCTTTGAGTTATACGGTCACCAGTTCAACTATCTGCGCACGGGCATCCGCATCCGGGATGGTGGTGCGTACGTAGCGAAGGACGAGATCCAGAAGGACATGGAGAATGGCTACCGTCCCTCTCTCCTGTGCATCGAGGACCCGATCAACAATGGTAGGTGTTTTCTGTGGTTGTTACCCTGACTCCTCGCACGGTTTTACGCTTGTTCTTCCAGGTGTCCATCACTGTCCTGCATCTGCTATGTGGTGTTTTCAATATGTTTTGTTGACATTTTCAATGTATCACCTACCCAACTGCACTCTTCTAATTTCAGTTGTTCACTTGGTTTCTAAAACTAAAATAAGATAAACTCAATGTTATGTTGGTAGTCATTTATAAGAAAAGGTTTATATACATGTTAATGCGAGGTCTAACCCTCAGCTATATTGTGTCTCTGCTCCTGGATAAGAACACTACGTTGTTAAATTGAATTCCACAAGTATATTTAACAAGGTTTTTCAGCATGCAAAAATTTGTGTTTGTTTCATTTGTGCAGGTAATGACATCGGGCGTAGTTCATACGGAGCCCTACAGGTGAAGCAGGCCTTCGAATATGCCTACGTGGTGCTGCGTGATCGCATCGCCCCCCAGTATGCCCATCTGTACCCGCCCAATGATGGGTACGTAGCCCTGCAAACATCACTCACACCCACTTGATCACATGAGTGTATCTTATACCCATCACCAGTCTGTGTTCCTGGCTTCATGAAAACTACCCACCCTAGAGAACATGTGGCATGATTAAAATAGCTACATAAATGATCGTGAGCTGGTATGTTGCTATCATTGCACGTAGTTCAAGCAGATCTTACAGGCCACAGATTCCAGGCTCGGACAAGGGTCTGTGATAAGAAATGTTCCATTTATATACTGTCACAATGTTATGAATAGGGTTGTAAGTGTTGAGGTTCAATCAGCAGTAAATCATTCATTTCTGGACGTTACCACTACACTTATGTAGCACAGCACGTTTGTTTTCAAGTTTTCCTACTCGGCAGACTTCAGTACAGTCATGTCCTGTACAGTCATGTCCTGCTTCCTTGTACTAATGGCCCCTGATCTACCAACTGGCGGTACACTTGAAAAAGCAAAGGTAGTTCATTTGAAGTGTCAACTGTTTCCTCTGGAGTAATGTTGAAAGTACCTGCTGGAAGCAATGGTGTAACTTGCGATGGCAGAGATGAACTGGTCTCAGGAATGAGTTCAACATCATGTTAATGGTGGGGGGGGGTCATTACTGGCCTTGGTTTGTTGCTTCACGCTTGAGTGTCAGCTAGTCTTATCACCGAGACATTTGATCTGGATCCAGGATCCTGGGCCGTATCATCCGTGTGACAGACGAGGTGGTGGAGTACAGAGACTGGATCATGCAGCACTTCCCCCTTCAGTCGCCCGTCGTCGACTCGACTGAGGTGGAGACGGCGCCTCGACAGCGCACCTACGCCAGTGTGGCGAGCACCAGCAAGGCACACGCAAAGGACCCAAAACCCAAGTAAGTGCACCTGCTGGTACACCCAGAGGTTACGGAACATTGTCTGTTCCATGTCCTGTTGCCAGGACTCACTTCGGATTGGCAAATGTTAGCAGGAGATTTGGTGAAATAAATTGTACTTTGTGGAGAAGAATGTGGGAACTGTCCAACCTCAATGGTATCTGTTTGTTGGGACGCCTGCCTCCACAGTATGTGCCAGTTGTTGCAGTTTGTTAGTTTAATATTGTTTTTACCATTTGAAAATGTTGCTGTGATTTCTGTTGTCGGCGTCCAGAGCAGTGTTTTACGTTGGCCTAATTATGGCTGATCTAATAATATAAGTTGACATGTTTGTTTACGAATTAATACTTCAGTGCATGCATTTCGTTGCAGTGTTGATGTTATGGTAATACTAACGTATGGCGCGACACCTTCCAGTGTCATGTTGTGCTGTGTGATGAGTGTGCTGTGTGTTGAGTGTGCTGTGTGCTGCTGTAGATATGCTGCTGGTGATCGGGCCATGGAGGAGTCGGACAGCAATGGCAGCAGCTCCGTGTACCAGTCATCATCGTCAAGCTCCGCCAGCTCCAGCTCCAGCATAGCTAGTGACGACACGGTACGTATACACGGTGACATTGTTCTCATTGTACACACATAGATGATGATGACACTGTTTGTACACACAGTGGCACTATTCTCGTTGTACACCCTTAACTAGCTAGCACACATGTCATGTACACATGGTGACACTACTCAATGTACAGTCATGGCTAGTGACACCATATGTATACACAATAACACTGTACTCATAGCTGGTGACATAATATGGTACATATCGTGACACATGGTGATCGCTGTACATGCATAACTCTGATTAGCTTAACTCATTAGTTGTAATGACTAAAATCTGTGTTCAAAAAGCTAAGGGAAAAGTCAAGCTGAAGAAATGGCCATGAGGTGTGAAGTGTGGCTGGGTCACTGAAGGTGTTGAGATTAATAATACATGATTTTACGTAGCGGAGATGCTATAAAATTGTTCACGTCACAGGAAATGTCTTGTGTTGCTGCTGCTACATTGTCAACTGTTGTGTTCAGGACTCCGACACCAACTCCGACATGCCTGCGATAGTGACTCCACCGGAGAACCCAGCGCCAAAGCCGTCGCCTCAAATGCGTTACGTCGACATCGTCAAATGTGACCCGCAACCACGCAAACCCTCACCAGGGGGCGTAGTAAGCAGCAGCAACAACAACACCGTGGTGTCGTCGTCCGTGTCTTGCCCCACAGTCGGTGAGCAGAAGCCTTCCGGCACCACTTGCTCGAACCGTTCGTCCAGCGCGCCTGCGCAGCACCACTCACAGGTATCTCCATCTGGTGGCCATAATAGTAAAACCTACACACATTCCCGCTACACGAGCAAGCGACGGCGGAACGCGGCCGGTGCGAAGCAGAGCACGGGGAGCAGCAACAACAGTGCCGGGAAGACGGCGAGATAGTGGCACGACTGTGCGTGGAATCACGCACCCCTGCGTCACCTTGCAATATCAAACACCCTTGTTGCACAGCGTACGCTGTCCTGCGAGGGTTTCAACAACTCTTCTACCAAATTTATGTCTATGCACTGTGGGTTACTGCTGTTTTGCAGTCCGGTTGGGATGTACAGATGAACTTGTGATTGTGTTGGATATGGTTTGAGAGTAGACAGAAATTATGGGCGAATTTTAGCGGCCGTGTTTCATAATCGCTGGTTGTCATCTGTCTTTGACAACAGCATGCAGACTGTCGGTCGATCATGACAAGATCTGTCGCCATGCATGACTAGCTCCGATGTGATAATAGGTGTGCTGCATTTCGTGTTAAGCATTTTGAGCATATCAGCGTGTAGCATTTGGCTTTATGAAAAGCACAAAAAAGTATGTTTGAAGATTACAACAATCGCATCCGTATCCGCTTTTTCAGGACTGCAGACGAGCAAGTGCTAACATTGGCACTTTTTCGAATAGTCGTCCTGGATGGTGTGTAGTAAAATGTCTTTAATGGTGGCCTTGAAGGCAATGTGTGAGTGTCTGCTCTCTCCTCCTGTTATGTTATGTGTGTGCGTGTGTGCATGTGCTATGTTGGAGTGGATTCCTGGGAATATGCTGTGTTTCATGTATATATAACCGGTCAACCCGTGTCTGTATACAGAATGTTCTGACAAGATGAAATAAGTATTTTACAAATTGTGTCACTTAATGTATGTGTGCGTGTGTGTACATAAGGTAAAAATTCAAAAAAGCTGTAACTGTGAACAAAAACAAGACTGTTATGATGCTGTTATATGTGTGTGTTATGATTAGATTTTAGGTTTTGTCAAGTAGTTTGTTGTTGCTCTAGTGAGCAGGTAGAACTTTTAATTACTGTGCCAGGTTATAAGACGATAATGTTTGCTTTGCTTTTCCTCGGATGTGGAGGACGTTGACGTCGTCTGTAAAGAAACATACCTTTAATGACGGTTTTATAAATGTTAATGAAGGTACTGTGATGCGTAGCGGGAGTATAACTGTTGCATGTCGACTCGCCTTTACCAATGTATTGTCTGTCCGGGCTGTGATTTAGAAGCGTGTTGCACAATGTCTAGAACAATCTCCCACGGGATTCTATGCAATTGCAAAGTTGTTTTTTATAAAGTTTGTCACTTGAGTCCATCTGCCTACCGTCACACGTAGCATTCACAAAACATGTCATGAATCGAGGCCTTAATTAATGTGACTGAAAAAATCGGTTGCAAACCACACAGACTAGTTCATAGCCACAATTTGGTGCTTAGTGTTGCCATATTTTTAAAGTTCCACTCAGTTCGTTTAATCCATAGTTAATCAGATCTTGTGGTGTTTAGATGTGTACCGTCGGATTAGTTTTAAACAAGCCGTTGGTTTACAGACCGATGAGTACATTATTGCATTTGTTAAGATCCAAAATAAATGAATGACGTTTGTAGAATATTTGCAAAAGTGCAAATACTTTTACGTACAAAAACGAGAATCATTTACAAATTGTTTTAGTCACAATTGCGGCAAAATCTTTGCACAAACGCATTGGCATTTCATAATGGGACTAGGTTTTCTCAGTGGTTCTAAACTAAAAGAAATTGAGGACAGTTGAGATAAACTAGTGTCACATCCAGCTTAATGAATGAACAGCACCTGATAAGTCTGACTTATAATAATATTTGTTACACTTAGCATGACAAAGATTCACAGTTTGATTTAAAATATGATGCAAAAACATCTTGTCACATTTTTACTGTGCACAACAATATTCTACATGTCTGCAAGATTTTGTAAACTTTTTATAAGCTGGCAATAGAAAATATGGTAATAGTTTGAAGCGGATATTTTTTGTTATCGTTTCTAGTTATAAGTACAACTTCAGGCGTGTGCAGTTGGCGACTGCCGCATTTCATCGTATCACAAGTCATAGCTCTGTTTAGTGTTCTTTACTAGATGTGTGACATGTTCAGTTTGATATTACAATGACAAGTTCCCAGCATGCTGTGTTGGACTTGAAAAATAAGACGACAAACCTAACAAGAGTGCGGGGCTGTTTCTTGTCAGTCTGTCTGCAGTGCACATGTTCCCCGTTTGCTTTTCAGGATCACGGAATACAACTTCAGAATTGGTGCATTGTGTGTGTGTGTGTGTGTGTGTGTGTGTGTGTGTGTGTGTGTGTGTGTGTGTGTGTGTGTGTGTGTGTGTGTGTGTGTGTGTGTGTGTGTGTGTGTGTGTGTGTGTGTGTGTGTGTGTGTGTGTGTGTGTGTGTGTGTGTGTGTGTGTGTGTGTGTGTGTGTGTGTGTGTGTGTGTGTGTGTGTGTGTGTGTGTGTGTGTGTCCCTGCCATTTCATTCAAACTTATTCATTTCATTAGTTGGCACATCTGGTTAAACACCAATTTTGGTGGGCAAAGTGATGTTCCTCGATTTATTCTCATTGATTAGTTTGAAGACTCGGAAATAATTGTGTGATTCATTATTTACCCATTTAGCCAGTTGCAAGTAAGACTTGCGAGTCACCGTTCTCTCATTTGTCAGTTCACTTGTGTTTCATCTTCTGTCATTTACCACTTACAAGTAGACATATTTTCAGTAAAGTGACAGGTGACGAATGTGTCGTGTCGTTAAACATTTTACTTGGTCTTTCAGGCTCATTTACAGGAGTGGGTTTATTATTGTGAGTTCAGCCACCACCACCCAATGTGCTATGTAGGAAATATGACGACAATGTACAGATCTTGACAACGTAGCTTTTGAGTATAATTTTATATTGGTGTACAGGATTGCAACTGGGAAATAACTGTAAAAAAATGAAAATGTAAACAAGCACTTCTGGAAAATACAAATAAAAATGGAACATATTCAAACTGGTGTTCTTGTTATTGTTGACCTGATTGGTTGTATTGCAGTGTAAATAATGTTCGTAGACACGGTCGATCTCAAGAGGTGACATGTTGTGTCTTATCCATATTGTGTGTGACGGCTTTCAAGAGGAACTCGAGCCACGACGCATCATCCTCAGTGGAGATGTGTATATGTCTGCAAGTAGAAACTCAATGGTTTATATTTCATGCACTATTTTATAGTTCATGGAGACAAGAAATGGCAATGTTTTTAAGTCAAACTGTCATGTAATGCAGTTTCCTTGAAAAGCCTACAGAGGTTTACATGTACTGGGAGAAATAACATTTCACAGATTCTAACAATAAAGTATAAATATAAAACAAAGAATACGGCCACGCTAACATCAATGAAGGATTCAATTTTTTTAACGAATTGCTAACTGCAGTTACCTTTTAAGCAGATTGATGTTTTCAATACCAACTGGTACCATTTAAACAGATCAAACATTGATACAGTTAACAAACAGTGACTAGTTTTCTCAAGTAACTTTGAGCTTCAACACTGTCAATTACTTACTTGACACATTCCAGTAAATTCTGCAGGATTATGCCTAATTTCTCAGTCTGAAAATACATTAACAGTGCTGTCACTTTCCATACATGTAAAGCTTAATAAATCAAACCTAACTGTATACAAACACACGTACATTTATATGAAAAAGACGACTGACTATATTAACAAACTCGACCAACAAGTAATATTTATTGTTGAAACATTTCATGTGAAACTTGGCAAACAGAAAAACAAACAAGACAAAATAGCCGAGTAATTTTAGGTTATTTTGGATCTCAAACTCTTGTGAAACTTCTGGTCAAATGTCTTGGTGAAGAAAATAGGGAATTAAAAAAAATTGTTGAGTTGAGTCGGTTATTACTTACATTTTCGCGTACAGCCTCCTTTGTGATTGGTGGGTAGAGACACAGCACGACTTCGTCCACTGCGGGACTTACTTCATTCAGGCGTTCCACTAAATTGTCTAATTGCGAAGCGTCTTTTGCACAGTCACATTTCCCGTTTTTCTTCACGGCTCCCAGGACTCGCTTCAAGCAGGAATTAGCTGCCTTTATAAGGCCGACACTCGGCATGACAAGTTGTTTCTCCTCCTCGGACCATGATGGATCGTCACCGTCCTCAAATGAAACATCTGACTGGTCGCCGCCTCCATCTTCATTCTGGAGAGCCTGAAAAAATGAACCAGCAGATTGAATTCAAATAGCTTGAAATTATGGACACTCATTAACTTATCGATCAGGAGTGTATTTTTTACATCCCATGGAAAACAACATATTGTAGTTAATTCTTCATATACAAAGCCATTTTATGAATGCTCATAAAATTCAACATGAAATGTTTTCAAGTGGCAGTAAATTAATAATTTTTCAATATAAGGCCACATGCCAAGTGCCTTGTGTGAATCAAATAAAGCTTTAAAATGGCGTAATATCACACTGGATTGGCACCACATATATGGTAAAATCTTGCGGTAGTGGTGTACAGGTACGTGTGGATATGGGCAGTTAGATGCATGATAGACTGGCCAGTTGTGATCCATGATGGTTGGGGAGTAGAGGGTTAACAATCAACACACTATGTAATAACTACATGTAGTGACTCAGGAGAGAGGGACATTGAGGAAGAGTGAAGACAAGGGGTGGATGGAGGATGGAGAGGGGATGAAAGAGGAAGCCATGAGGTCACCACTCACCTCCTGTATCTCTGCCAGTGCATCCTTCACCAGTTGTGAGGTTTCGTTGCCAATGTGCAGCGTGGCGGCCTTGTTGTCTGTCGACACAAAACACCGTCACTGTCATCTCGTCTGCAGTCACAGCAACAACAACCACCTTCTCTAAATATGCAGTAGTAGAACTACTCACAAGTCCGCTAGTCCGAACACTAGTAAAGATAAGGGCGGACTAGTAAACCTGCCTACTAACTAGTCCGGCTGTCTAGTAAAGATTGACTAGTGTGTCATCCACCCCACTATACCTTCTCAGAAGTAGCGGCCACTGTGACTCTACCCCTAAGTCCCTTACCCATTCACAGGCCTTGATATAACTGAATCTCAAGTCATTAAAACAGTGATAAATTGCTGCCAGTGAACAACTGGCTACAGCAGTGACAGCTTCATTTACTGATAAATGACATTTTCATAGGCTTTGGCCTGGCCACCAGGTACAAACTTTTCTGGGCAATATTGATCAGATTTGCATTTCTTTGTCTTTGATATGTATAATTTTCTATAGTGTAATATTTTTTATTTCCATAATATAGGAACAACTTTCATAATATCATAATCTGATCAATTTTCTGATCAATAATAAATTTTTATAATGCAGATTTTTAATGGCCTTCTGCCCTGCCCTGTATCTCACAGTAGTACTAGTTAATGACCACAATTCGCGTCCATTTTCAATTGTGCAGTTTTATGAATACAGATCATATATTAAGTTTTTTGTTCATTACTTTATTTCTTTTTGCTTGTTACCTTTATGGACATTGCATTGTGTTTTAACTCCGGTTATAAAACACATATTTTAGTTTTAAATAAAATTTGTTGTAACTTAAAATTGTGCTACGTTTCTTTATATTTGCAGGACTAGTAAACCTTTTGAATGGCTAGTAAACTTTTTTCTTTCCTAGTCCTGTTGTCTAGTAAAATAAATTCTGAAGTTCTACCCCTGATGAGTCGATATTGAAGCACGTTCTTCAATATATGACCGATGGGAATCCCAATATAATGATCCACTCGCACCCTAAACATTGCATGTAACATCAGCAGTGTGTGGCTGAATTCACCCAAACTTATATCACATGACTGGAGGTTGCCCTCATTCCTTGTGAGTGATTTCGTTGCCTGAGGCTAAAAGAGCAGTTTTGCAATGGGATGTGCCAGGAGTAATGTAGATGTGCCAGGGGTAATGTAGATGTGCCAGGGGTAATGTATATGTGCCAGGGGTAATGTAGATGTGCCAGGGGTAATGCAGATGTGCCAGGGGTAATGTAGTTGTGCCAGGAGTAATGTAGATGTGGCAGGAGTAATGTAGATGTGCCTGGGGTAATGTAGATGTGCCAGGAGTAATGTAGATGTGCCAGGAGTAATGTAGATGTGCCAGGAGTAATGTAGGTGTGCCAGGGATAATGTAGATGTGTTAGGGGTAATGTAGATGTGCCATGGGTAATGTAGATGTGCCAGGAGTAATGTAGATGTGCCAGGGGTAATGTAGATGTGCCAGGGGTAATGTAGATATGCCAGGGGTAATGCAGATGTGCCAGGAGTAATGCAGATGTGCTAGGAGTAATGTAGATGTGTCAGGGGTAATGTAGATGTGCCAGGGGTAATGTAGATGTGCCAAGGGTAATGTAGATGTGCCAGAGGTAATGTAGATGTGCCAGGGGTAATGTAGATGTGCCAGGGGTAATGCAGATGTGCCAGGGGTAATGCAGATGTGCCAGGAGTAATGCAGATGTGCCAGGGGTAATGTAGATGTGCCAGGGGTAATGTAGATGTGCCAGGGGTAATGCAGATGTGCCAGGAGTAATGCAGATGTGCTAGGAGTAATGTAGATGTGCCAGGGGTAATGTAGATGTGCCAGGGGTAATGTAGATGTGCCAGGGGTAATGTAGATGTGCCAGGGGTAATGTAGTATGTGCCAGGGGTAATGTAGATGTGCCAGGGGTAATGTAGATGTGCCAGGGGTAATGTAGATGTGCCAGAGGTAAGGTAGGTTGGTACTGACTGGCACTGAATCCCAGATCAAGCAATACCAGTTTGTGACCCATGGTCCGTGTGTTACACAATCCAGCACTCTTGACTGTTTGACCAAACATGTGACCTACCTTTGGGCAGTGTTGGAAACTGATCACAGTACTCCCACACAGTGCCAGTGCTGTGCAGGTGTTGCTGGGACCTGCAGCACGTCAAAGTGAAACTAGTTTGTTACTTACATACACACAGTTAATTCTCACTAAATAGAATTATATTCAGAGTTTGTGATAAATGAGAGGCTGTACTGTGTTACTATGTAAATAAAATCTTTTGTTATTTTGCATTTATTTTACCTGTATTTTGTCATGTAAAAATAGTTAATTTAAAATAAACTGTGATTGCATGCTTTTCTATAATTAAAAAACAACATAAATTGAGGTTTTATTTTTTACTATTACGTGTAGAAGATAGTGTTACTGATTATTTGATGCCATTTGTTATTAACCTCCTATTAGTAACATATATTTATGAATTTTTATGATTCTACATATTCAGAAATAATGTAGAACATCCCACACAAACATGTTAACTCCATCAAACAAAGAGCTTATATTTAGAAATGAATTTTTTTGGATAGTGTACACATTTAATGTAGGTAAAAAGAAAGATTAGTAGTTTGCAGACTCACCCTTGATAATCACTGGCTTTGATCACTTCGGTTAATGTAATTGTGGCATCAACAATCCAGGATATGTTTTTTCTGACCAGTCTATTTAGTGTCGCTCCTGAAGCAAATAGTAACGACAGGTTCAGTGGCAGTGTGGGGCGTTAAATTATGAAACGGACTAATTGAGACCAAACCATCCTTTGATAAATAAATAATACTACCTGTGGTAAAAATTATCCGTTTATTTAAAAACTGGGCAGACATGTACAAAAATAACTGTTAATATGTAATATTACCAGGGGCGTAACTAGGCAAAAATACATGTGGAAGCACTAATTAATGATATCAGTATAAATTCTATCATAAGGATTTGGTGCTCCATGATGTTGTGTAGCATGTGTGATGACCCAATCAGTTGCAATCTAGTACATTTTAAGCCACAATATATCACAGGTAGATAGAACAGGTGAAGGAATAAATAGAAAAAAAAACATTATTCTTACTGCGAGAAACAAGTTGAAAAGGCAGACTTGAACAGTTATACCATTATTATACATAGTATATGTTTGAATGTGCTACATAATAGGCAATCACAATGTTATTGTTGTGTTCAGTGTACCATATTGACATTAAAAATTAGCGGGAAAATCTATGTTGCAATGACTTGGTATTTTGTATGCATTAAAATAAGCTATGCACTTATTATAGAAAGAAAACTGCCACTTTGCAATAATTAGAACTATAGATAATGTAATACTATGAATTTTACATGTATAGTATTTGAGAGACTACATATTGTCATCAACATCGGTTCAATTACTACCCCTGTCTTCGTTCTGGGTGGAATAATAGGCTGTGCGCTTGTTCTTCTGACAACTGAACTGAAGCATTCAGCATCCAACTCTGTTGCGTTGTGGTCATGCATCAGGGCCAGTCCCAGGCTCAGTTGTCATTGTAGAGTGCAGATAGTTCTTGAGACACTGCATTGTGCTGTAAGAGTGTCCTGCCGTGGCGGTCAATACAGAGCTGCAGACATCACCATCAGTATGACGAGTGCAGTGTACAAGTTGGGGTAGAGGTCTGGATTGATTTCTTGAATCGTGTTGTCGAGTTTGTCTGGTCTCTCAGTAACATTCATCATTTCCTATCTTGTCTTCCAGCCACCCACTTCATTTTGTAGTTGATGCAAATCTCCAGGCATGTCATCTTGGAACACTTCATACAGCTGGACTATTCTTTCTGGTGTCAGATGCACCAGTTGTTGTATGTACATGTACTGAGACACGTAGTGATCTTGCACAACTAACAGTTGTTGTTCATTTCCCAGTGGTTCATGAATGATATGTAGACTACATCCTCCAGGACTGGCACAGGGAGTCAGTGGGAAAATTTTCGCAGTGTCTTTGTTTTCCAGCACAGCTTGCTCAGTTGAACTTTGAATTTTGCTGCCAGTTCCACAGCGTCTTCATACAATGTATTCCACACCTCTGAATCTGCCCTCTGTTGTTGTCGCTGGGAGATGACAGTGAATCCTTCCTTTGCTCTCTCCACGAGGTTATATTGTTTGGCTTGTAGAAACGTTGTCAGAGGCAGCAGACGTTGGACTACGTGCTCAATCGTTACCAATGTGATGACGAAATCAAACGTGGATTGACAACAAGTAGCTTTGGGCTTTGCCATCCACATCGGCTTCCAGATATTCCAGAGCAGACACTAACTTTTACAAGTGAAGGCAGATTTGAATGTGTACAGTGCGTTGGCATGACTGCCCATCTCATCTCACAGCGCAACTGAGGTTTGGTCCTATTGTACTTGCCAGCTTTAGCTTCTAACCATGTCATTTTAGCCAATAGAGGTTAAAACATTGATAAATTGTTTCTAGTGAATTAATATTTGCCCGGCTGCTGCACTGACAGGATAGCCTACAGGTGGCGGCAGGAGATTGGAAATTGAATACAATGTTGTCAAAATGTTGATAAATTGTTACAAGTGAATGATGATGTTTTCGTTGCCAAAGGCTATGAAGATATCTGGGCATCGTCTAGCCACCGTTTGAAGTGGGCATTTTGCGGTTACCTTATTGATGTGGAAGCACGTGCATTGTGCATGCCTACGGCTAGCTATGCCCTTGATTATCTAGACAAAACTTGATAACACTAAAGCATATTAAAGCAATATTAATGTGATAGCAGATGAAGTTTGAAAAACCATTCCTTTTTTAGTTTTACTAACTGCAACCATACCAAACAGAACTCATTACTGTGAATTAAGTAATGAAATAAATATCAAGTGGAATCTTTGGAAATACCATTTTCTGTTAATCAGTAATCACTCTTTGGTTGCATAGTGGCACAAGTAATTGAATGCATCCACTGGCCTTGTCAAAGTGCATGTGTTGTCATGCCACCAACTTGTCCAATTACTGTTGCATGCCATTTGCAGAGTTTCAAAACATTATTACATTCTTTTTCAAATATACTATGACTAAACACCTTTCTAAGCCGAACATCAGCTCTGTTAGATACAGATTAGATGCCACAAATGACATAAAATAAAAACAAATAAACAGTAAATAAAATATATAAGTACAATAAAGTAAAAATATAAACAAAACTATCCATTGATTTTTGTTATCTAAAATTAATATATAAAAAACAAACCACACCTGGCAAAAATTTACATTCTTAAGTCTTTTACTATGCCCTGAATTTAATCCCAACTGTGAAGTCATAGCACAGATGTCGAAATAATCTTGAATGTTATTAGATCAAATGCTTACCTTTGGAAACAGGTAAACTGTAGAAGGAAGTCACCATTGCCAGCATTGCTTTTCCGATGCTCTCAATCAACGGATGATACACCTAGGAACACACATCACCTGTTACGTTCCAGTCAAAGGAGTAGACACTTCCACACAGACCTAACAATATCTTTTCTTTCCACAAATTTCTGTATATCAGTGTACTGCAACAGATCCGTTTAATGGTCTGATAAAATACAACTTAATTTTTTCAAAAGGTCAAAAATTTAACGGAAACAGTAAAATCGACAAGTGAAAACCAGAAATGACAAATTGTTGCTTATTATTTATTATATTTCCCACAAAAGTGTTAAAGTATTTCTCGTTTTGCATGCTCTTGTGGTATGTCAAAAGCTGCAGATCTTTACTATGACACCTGAACATGATCAGAAGTAAACCTGTGACAGTACCTCGTATTTAGGAACAGGAGGTTCAGCAAATGCCAGGCACAACTTAGTTGCTTCAATCGACACAAGTTTCACTGCAGCCTCTGTGATTAACAAGCAAATAAAAGTCATGTGTGATCAATCAAAATTAATGACATTCACTGCATGCAGTCGTTATCAGTAAATACCCAAATTTTGAGTGCTATATTATTACATTTTAAATTATTTCATTGTATTTACATTATTATGATTCAATAAATGTAATGTATAATTGTATTATATATATATAGTGGTTACATAAAATGAAGTTATATATATATATATTATATATATATTATATATATTATATATATATATATAATACATATATATATATATATTTATATATAACTTTTCATTTTATGTAGCCACTATATATATAATACAATTATACATTACATGTATTGAATCATAATAATGTAAATACAATGAAATAATATATATATATATATAACTTTTCATTTTATGTAGCCACTATTTGTAAAGCATATAAGACTAATAAGTATTAAATTTCTACTTTTCTTTTCAACAATAAATATGTTCAATTTAAAAAAATCATGTATGTATTATGTTATTGAGGAAATAAAAGAGCTGTTTTAGTCACGAACTTGAAGTACTCCAAAAGACTGCCAAGTCACCACTAGTTGTTTCTGTCTCTCTCTCCACCCCATCTACAAATAAAACATAATTTTACCTATCATTTTAAACCAGCCAAGACAGGTTCACGTACGCGTAGCCACTAATTAATTATAAATTCTCTTGTGAAATGATCAAAGGCAAAGCATTTTCCCCAAAAATAATGTTTCACTTTAAAATAGTGTTTAACTTACTTTAAGTGTATTGAAAAAAGCCTTGTTTTTTGGCAACCACTACTGGTTTATCTTTCAAACTATTGTGTAGTTGTGATGATGTTGAAAGTGTTTGGCCATTTCACTGAAATGATATTGAGAGAGAATGAGAGATGTGCATACTAAGTTATGATACTGTCTTACTCAAGTTACTGAAATCTGAATACAGCGTTCACAACGTTATCATTGTAAACAGTGATTGTGACCACTGAATTAGATCACTGAGCCATAAACACATATACTGAGAATTATAATCACTGGCCAGTCCATCTAATGATCACAAATGAATTTCATAGTCATGTATTAGAAGTTTGTGTCAAGTCCTCATCAGGCTCATGCCACTGACTGATCATCGTCAAGCTCTTCCGACTTCATTACTTCCTACTCTTCCCTGGTGTTATACCTTTTAAATGCTCGCTGACAACTTGCAACGTTTCACCGAGCTTGTCTAAATCATTGCTTATATTCTGTATTGATTCAGTCATTATATGTAACACCTATGGGGTTTGGTGAACATTACACGTGTTGAAATATCCACGATTCTTCGTCGCAGTCTTGCACCAGCAACTATAAAATGGAGTATGGTCGGAATGCCCCTCTGCCTGAATGCCCCAGTCGCAATGCCCTTACTGCCTAGTCGCAATGCCCCAATCGCAAAGTCGCAATGCTCCAACCGCGAAGTCGCAATGCACCCATATTTTGGAACACGCTGGTCGCAATGCTCCAGTTTTGGACGGAATGCCCTACTTTCGTGAGTCGTTTTTTAATGTTAGGATTTTAATGTTATTATCGCCATGCGTTCCAGTTGTACAGCGGCAATATATATATATATAATATATATATATATATATATATATATATATATATATATATATATATATATATATATATAATACTAACATGTTTTTGTTAGATTATTGAATGCGTTCCAGTTGTATTTGTTTCGTGCGGCAATATATATATATATATATATATATATATATATATATATAACATATTTTATATAATACTAACATGTTTTTTGTTACATTATTGAATGCGTTCCAGTTGTACTTGTTTCAGCGGCAATATATATATATATATATATATATATATATATATATATATATATATATATATATATATATATATATATATATATATATATATATATATATATATATTGTGTTGTTTGCCGTCTTCATGTGAACAAAGACAGCACAAATGTGTGAAATGAAGATCGATATAATTAATATTATACGCTCTGAGATAACTTTAATTTCACCTAACTATGAAAATGACAACAAACCATGCTATCTTTTATACATATACTGTAAGTTACTAAATTTTAATGACTTTCATTACTGAAACATATAATATTGTGACAGTCGGTATATATCTGTTCAGTAACGAGCGACTCTAATTTTTTTTATTCCTGTAATCGTCATGAAAGGGCAGGGGACCGGGTTCTGCAGATACTGTTGAAGTTACAGCCACCTTTGATCTGTGGTAACTCTTAACAGGGTAACTGGCAAGCCACCCCGTCATTGTTTCGTCGAGTTGATACTTCAAATAGAAGAAAAGCAAATGTAGCATGCTTTAAAAATGCACTCATTTAAAAATGATTATATATATATATATATAATGTCATACTCTGCTATAATTATGTTGAGCTGAGTTTATCTGGGGCGTACTGTTCATGACACATCACAGGCTGTTGCTACGTGACTGATAATTACTATTTGTAATCGATATTAATTTTCATGATAGGTTTGACAACCGCACGAAGAGGAAACATATACGGAGAAATATATGCAGACAAAACATAAATTCAGTTATACTTTCAATAATGTACAGATAATCAACGAAACGTAATTTTTTTATTCATTATACATTTAATTATGTAATGTTGTAATGTGTATTATATATTATATACATAAGTTTGACAATAATAAAATCACTGGGGCATTGCGACCAAAAGTGGTGCATTGCGACTTCGCGGTTGGAGCATTGCGACTTTGCGGTTGGAGCATTGCGACTAGGCTGTAGGGGCATTGCGACTAGGCTGTAGGGGCATTGCGACTAGGTTTGGGGCATTCCGGTCGTGGGACATTCAGGCAGAGGGGCATTCCGACTATATATATATTTCCTATAAATCCGCGATAATTGTTTCAATTTAATCCAGTAGGTGGCAACAAGCACTGCGTTTCATATCGTACGAAATGGGATCGTTAACGGACTACAAAATCATAAACTCGTTTTTGGAACGCCGAGCACAGGCCTGCTATAAACCTATCGGCGCGATATACATCAATGTATCAAGCATGTATGTAACACACAATTAAATAGGTGGTATCAAAGGTTGTCCATGTTAACCTCGCACAATGTAATTTTGTTTAGTACTTTCTAATGCTATACGTAGAAAGTATAATGGGAAATAAGGGGCTATGTGCTATATACATATATCCAGCAAACACATAACGTTTTGGTAACGTTAGCGTAAGGTTATATTTAGGTTACACATTTTTGTTCTTCATACATAACGTTGAACGGTGGCTAACAGGTATTCTACACCATCAATTATAAGTTATAAACGCTGTAATGGGAAATAAACAGTATTTATGGTTTAAACATGTGAATGTAGTAGTAATAGTAATAGTTTGCAGAACGTTTTTGGAACGTACAGGTTACGCTTCAAGAACGTTATTAGTACGTTACTAGAACGTTCTGATTCAATGTTTGAAGAACGTTCGAGGAACGTAACGGTTCAATAACGTTACGATGACGTTATTAGAACGTTCTGACACTATGTACTTTCTACAACAAAACGTAAGCTAAGTGTGTTTTATATATCACCGGTACGTTTGACTCACGACATAGAGAAACCGTCGACTGTCAGTTAATATATAGTATCTGCATCTGCTAATAGCAGGAACGTTCGCAAAACGTTCGTGCAACGTAATGCTTCAACAACGTTACGATAACGTTATCAGAACGTTCTGACACATTGTGCATACCACAATAAAACGCACGTAAATAGTGCGTATTCTATATATTCCCGTTCATTTTTAGTCAAGACGTGGAGATATATCATCGACTGTGAGTTGAAATAGTATCTACATGTGTTAATTGTACGAACGTTCGCAAAACGTTCGTGCAAAATAATGCACCAATAACGTTATAAGAACGATACGAGAATGTTCAACATTTCACGAAAGTTCATGGAACATAACGCTTCGATAACGTTATTAATTATAATGTTATTAGATTAGAACTGTCTGATACAATGTCGATTTTACTACAAAACGCCACTAATTAATTAGTGTATGCTACATATCCCAAAGTAATCGTTTCTTTTAAGTCTGGCGACCCTCGATATGCACTTATTAATTAAGTCATATTATATAGAAATAAATGACAAGTGCAAACACAATGAAAACAACATTAATTTTTTTATTATAAGCATGTTTTCGTTTACATAATACTGATATTCTTTCAATTATTTTGACCCACGTGAATAGACGTATCGTATGTTGCTGGGTGTCATATTGCACATACGATCAAAGTGTCTAGAAAAGCGCGCGAATATTCTATTCATGGGTTTTAACCATCTCCGTGTTGGGTGAGGGGATGTTTGGAAAACAGATTAATCATTGGGCGGTTTCCGTCCCGCCAAAAGGCTATATTCGCTACAGCGCGGCCGGATCGTCTATCCCTGTCACATCCATCTCGTCGGCAATTTGCTTTGTCAAGGTTAGAAACGTCCGCAAGGATTGGTTCATACGCCCATTACCATGTACACTTCTCAACAGTCCATATTTTAAACGTCTAAAACATACACATTGACATCTGTACGACTGTAATATGTAGCAACACTATGGTGAGAGGGTGGTAAATCACAATCATGTTAAAAGGCTTGGAAGTTAGATCTGTTATATTAAATGTCATCTATATGGGGTTACTTGAAATGTTTCTGTTGGCGACAGATTCATACGCGAAAATTGACATATGTTTTGCATAGTTTTATTAAAATAAAAATTACAGTGTACAGACTACCTGTACCCATCTCGTGATGATAATTACAAAATCGAATGCCACGCCATAGACCGAGCAACAACGTCTGCCAAGCCTTTAAAGCAAGTGCGTATATAACCAGCTGTTGGATATTCTGTCGTAAATTCTATTCTAGTAGGGTATTGTGAATGCTGGGGTCACTGAATTGTCATTGAGTGAACCATTATAATTTTTTTTCCCAAACACTATTGCAATTGGACATAATTTGATACGGTCGACTAGTCAACTTGCCACTATACATATGTACGTACGTACGCACGCACGCACGCACGCACGCACGCACGCACGCACGCACGCACGCACGCACGCACGCACGCACGCACGCACGCACGCACGCACGCACGCACGCACGCACGCACGCACGCACGCACGCACGCACGCACACACACACACACACACATACATACATACATACCGCCAACCTAAACATATCGCCAACCGGACGCGCATGCACATTACCATCAATCGATTTCTGCTCTGACAATAAGAATTTGTTTTGTCCTTATTGCCAAAGCTGCTCTGAGATTTGCCCTGAACATCCGCTAGGGGCGCATCGTTTTCTGCTCTGGCAATAAGAATTATTTTCGCCCTTATTGCCAGAGCAGCTCTGCGGATCGATATTATCGCAGTTTCCCCGCTTAAATCAATCAGAAAACGATATCAGGGCGTCATGTGTATCTGAAACAATTACTATGTCGACAAGTGTTCGCTAACAAATATCGCCCACCGGACTCGCATGCACATCACCATCAATCCATTTCTGCTCTGGCAATAAGAATTTTTCCGCGCTTATTTCCAGAGCAGCTCTGGCAATAAGCGCGAAAAAATCCTTATTGCCAGAGCAGCTCTGGCGATAGTCTAAGCCTAAAATTAAAGTAGGCTTAATGTAATTTATGATTTAACAATTATCTACACGTCAACTGCAGTCGTACTCATGCCCGCTCTCTCTAAAATAATTATAAAACCGAACCTGAATGGAAACGCGTCGAAGCATGCCGCTTCCACCAGAAATTATTAGTTATCTCATTGATGTTAATTGTTACTCTACAAGTAATTGGTTAACGCTATGGTAGATTTATGTATGAATAACTACAAGACTGGAAGTGAACCTGGGCAGGGCACGTTAGAATACAAGAGAACTGATGGACACTGCGTATGGATGGCTGGAAACCATATGAAAGATAAAACCTAGAAGACCGACGAGACGGATGAGAGACGAACTACATGACTATTGGCAAGCTACCATCTGGCAGAAGATTGAACATGATAGACAGATGTGGAAGCCGCATGCTGAGGCATTCGCCCAAACAATGGCTGCACAATTATGACGATGATGCACTAATTACTGTTATGAGTTATTCCACCTTAGATTAAAAAAATGCTTTTAATTGTTCCTTTTGCCTGTCATCAGCCACGTCCTCCCGCCTGTATCCTCAGCATGTTGAGGTTAGTGTGTGGTATGTGGAAGAAGGAGAAAAAGATAAGACTTCTAGAGTAATATTAAAATCTTACTTCGGAATGTGGTTGCGCCGACCGTGGAGTACTGCGTCAACGGCTGCACTCCACACTCCTGCAGCGCCTTCACGTGTCCCTTTGTCGGTTATTTTCGTCCGTGATCGCTACGGATCTTCGTTTCGGAGTCGTTCTCGACACATGTATGCATATGTATGTGCTTACTTCTTAACAGAGGTAGTAGGTGTGTATTGGCTCTGTTCTTAATTGCTGCGGTTGTACCGAAATTTCTAACCGCCAACCCATGGTTACGTTCCATGACGTCATAGACGCATTTGAGCCAATCAGCGGGCCGAATAACTCCCGCGGTTTTGATTGTTTTACTACAATGACGTTTAAAACAATGACGTTATCCGTTATAACGCGACGTACGATGTACGACGTACGATCGACGTAGGCCTATTGTTGTGAAATGTGAGCAGAGGTATTTCGCTATATTTCTTACTTTCTTGCACTCCAAGATGTTTGATGGTCGTCAACGGGGTGTTTTGCGAAAATTATATTATGACAGTACCAAACATAGGGTTTAAGGAAAAATACAAAGTATAAATATAGGTGTCGGAACCTGGGAGGCTTGGGGGACGAATACCCCAGTGCAGCATAACGTCTTTTTCATTAAGGTGCCTCAGAAGTCTTGCTATGGCTGGCAATATGTTCCAAATGGTCTACTTTATCGCATCATCATGCTTGGCTACCGTGTATTACATACATTGTCATATACTTTATATTAAAAATGTATATATATATATATATATATATATATATATATATATATATATATATATATATATATATATATATATATATATATAATATGCACTACGTTCAGGACAACATACCGGTATATAGTAGTAGTAGTCGTATATGATAGAAAGACGATTGGTATACTAGCTGGTGAAAACTTTTTAAAATAACTGTAAAATCAACACCTTTAGACGTCGATCGGTAAGTATTATGCCGGGGGGGGGGGCACTACTCTTACATATGGATAAAAGGTAAGTTCTTATATAGCGCAATATCCAATCCTCCGGATTGCTCAAAGCGCTTAATTTACATTAAATACTTTCTGGCAATCAAACACTATCTCGGCTTCCCTGGGAACCATCCAACCACGCTGCAATGAATGCGCGAAGACTATTCGTATACAACTATCCACGTCTGCCTATACGTCTATAGCCAGGTACTCATTTATATATATATATATATATATATATATATATATATATATATATATATATATATATATATGAACTGGAGCAATGTAGAGTGTAATAAATTGTCTATGGTTTGACGCGATACCACGTACATCTCTTAGTCGAGAGCTCTAGCCACGGACGAACGGACGAACGGACGGACGGACGGACGGACGGACGGACGGACGGACGGACGGACGGACGGACGGACGGACGGACGGACGGACGGACGGACGGACGGACGGACGGACGGACGGACGGACGGACGGACGGACGGACGGACGGACGGACGGACGGACGGACGGACGGACGAGGGACGGACGGACGGACGGACGGACGGACGGACGGACGGACGGACGGACGGACGGACGGACGGACGGACGGACGGACGGACGGACGGACGGACGGACGGACGGACGGACGGACGGACGGACGCAGGAGACGGACGCGGACACGGACGGACGGACGGACGGACGGACGGACGGACGGACGGACGGACGGACGGACGGACGACGACGGACGGACGGACGGACGGACGGACGGACCGTTGCCAACACCCTTGACATATTCAAGGTAATGGTGTCCCAGTATAGATCCTCATTAATTATATTCGATAGGGGTATGGATCTTTTTTTGTATTTATTTGTTCAAAATGTTATTCAAAGTGCAGCAAAATAATCATAAAGGTAACTGCGGCCGCCACAAGGATGATAATGATGAGATGACAACAGTCAGTCTCGTCATGGAATTTATAGGGCCTGCAAGTGGATCACGATACATGCCGTGACTCCGCGCGACTGGAGCTTATTGGGGATTAAGCGAGACTAATTGGGGACTGGGCACAAGAATGCTACTCTAACGATGGATGACAGTTGTAGCTTCCGAATGATGAATACTAGGAAAATCAGATCATAAATATCTTGTGTTATACGTTTCTTATCTTAAATGTCCGATTTAATATTGAGTTTATCACACTATCATAGACACATAGCGATTTACGTAGTGGAGATAATAGACACGACGTTAGGCTGTATGTGTCTTTTACGGGATTTGAATTTTACATTGCTGTACGTTGTGGTTTCGATAAGCACTTATATCTGACAAATTGTCTAAATGCACATAATCATAACACATGTATATGTTTGCCCCAAACAGGTTGTACTGCGCGAAGTCAAGATCGCCAAACACAAGTACTTGCCGCTATTACCATGACAACCACCATAATAATCAATTTAAATTCAAGATTTCCGTGATCATTGTCACCGGCAAAGTGTTCCACTGCTTCTGCTTGTAATAATCCTTCGGACAATAATATAACTGAAATACGCTATTTGGGAACAGTTCGATTATTACGACCAAAAACTTCCTGCCCCCAACTGCCCCAGCCTCGTTTTCGCGCGAGAGACTTGCGCGACCTATTATGATGAACACATAACGGCAAATGGCGCCCTCTGTCGGTAATTTGTGCAACATCACATACTTGCGCTGCGCGATTCCTCAGCGGTGAGGAATCATTACGGCGAGCTATAGTTGTAGTTGACACAACGCGGAGTTAACTTAGTCCTAAGGCGACATTTCAACGATTCGGTCATAAACCATGGCAGACGATGAACTTGAGGCGATTCGTACAAAGCGAATGGCTGAATTACAGCAACAATATGGAGTAAGTTTAAGCAGGAAATATAGTAGATAAACAACAAGTCACTAGAAGTTCGGAACACTGTTCTAGTGTCTGACACTGACAGGAATGCATACTAGCGCCCAACACCAAATGCTAAGCACAGCTAGTGAGCCACAGCGCCGGAAACCTAGTCCAGTCCGGTAATATTCAACTTAACTGACCTAAATTATTAGTGCCTTTTCACATAGGTTTTACTACGTTTTTATGTATACGTGTCGGAATTTTACATCACTTCACTTCGGTATATAAAAAGAAGTAAGATATATTTTTTTTAATTGTGTTGTATGAATGCCGTCGAATCGACGTAAAGAAGCCGATGTTACAGGACGTGAGCAGTTCGTGCATGCCATTATTATTTTATAAACATCTCAACACCATTACTAGTAATTTTTAATTAGCACTACCCAGCACTTGAATATGCGCACACCATCCATGTATTCGTCATCCTTGACGGTAGTGGATTATTGGAAGAAGAAGAAGACGCATCAGGACCGCAAAAGCGATGTCTTGCGATTTGCGGATGTGTCTCCAAACCCAAAGCTACATCATTAATTTGTGTTCAGTATAATATGGATTTTTGTTTTAAGTATAAATTTATAAAGTATTGCTAATTGTTTTTTACTTTGACTTTGCAGTGCACACACAAGACATCGCCTTTGTGGTCTTGATGCATCTTGCATGCGCTAACTGCTCACGCACTGTGACATCGGCTTGTTTAGATCGACTCGATGGCATTAAATTGATTTAAAACAACTTAAAAACAATATTATATGACATCTTTTTACTGGAAGTGATGTAGAATGACATTCTGGACACATACACATCAAAAAACCCATTTGAAAAAGGCCCTAATAATAATTTAGGCCAGTTAACTGGAATATTACCACCTGGTCCTACTCTTAGGTCTAGCGGTAGCAAAAGCAGCACTATAATTATACTTATTTAGTTAATTTAGGTGTTAGAATTGGCCTTCATGCGGTTAGGGGTAGACCATATTTGAGTCAGTTGTATAGATTATAGTTGGCAAAAACAATCAGAAACAGGCAGTGTCATGATTAATGGTGGATTCTGATTGCCATGGCATGATTTTGCCAGTTCACATGCAGAGATTGATTTCTTTAAACCACACACTGTGACCCGTGATATCTTCTTGACCACTACTGACCCAGTTGCATAATTTTACATGCAATGGTAAACTTTGGGAGTTGTAAAGGTGAGTAAAAGTCGAAAAATATAGGATTTGAACAGTCTAATTAAGAGAGTCAAATCTGCCCCACAGCCATATTTGCTCTAAATTATCATTGACATTTTGCTATGCTAATACTAATAAATTGGGTGTATTTGGCAACTGTAAATGGTGATAACTGATGCTTGCAGGGAGGAGGGGGAGACAAGGAACAGCAGGAAGAGGTACGGAGACAGCAGGATGAGATGAAGAACAGCATCCTCTCTCAAGTACTTGACCAGCAGGCCAGGGCCAGATGTAAGCAGTCTATTCCTAGAGGGGACACTTCGAGGGTTACTATAAAGTAATAGACCGTGTTGTGACTTGGCCAAGGTGTTCCGTGTAACCACTCATTCATTGCCAACCCTTTGTGTTTGAATTTTTATTCTTTATAAATCAGGACACTTATTTCAAGGTGATTGGCCATTTAAAAAATAGCATCAGACTAAGGTAAAGCTCTGATTAATATTGAAGCACTTACTTACTGGGCAGAATTGGTTGTTCTGGCAAAACTAGGAGGTGGGCAGTTATTATACAGAGGAAAAAGCTAAAAAAAATTGTTGTTTTATATTTGCAATATTTTGGAATTAATTTTTTAAGTGATATTACATTGCATAAATATGTTTACTTGATGAAATTATTTGTACCGTTGTATCGTATTTACCACGTATTGACTCTGTGTTGCAGTGAACACGATAGCTTTGACGAAGCCAGAGAAAGCAAAGATGGTGGAGAGTATGCTTATACAAATGGCGCAGTCAGGACAGATCCAGTCACAGGTGAGATCAAACATTATTTGGCATCGTGTTGTTTCCACAATATAAACAATTCTCTCTTAGACACGTTAGACTTTATCATTATCAGTGGCCTTGAATTACGGGAACATGTTTTGCACCACAATGCTAGCCACTGTAAGAGGGTGGACTTGCAGCGAAGGGTATTTACATTTTCTATACAAACCACTTTACGTAACGAGAGGTGTTTGACGAGAGGTGTTTGACTTTGATGAAAGTTGTTTTGTCGTATACAGCTTGGCGAGATGCAGTTGCGAGGTTTGCTCGAGCGAGTGAGTGCTCAAACGCAGAAAACAACAACAGTCAAGGTTTGTATATGTTACATAATTACACAAAATAAATAAAAATATGTGTATGGATGAGTCATTCTTTTGCCTTGTTCTAGTCCCCACAAAGTGAACAACAACTATTTATGTTGACAGTCATATAAAGACACACCAGTGATAAAGTAATTGTTCTACACTGAGTTGAACCAGACTTGATATGTAATTATTTAAGACAATCTACATTCATTGTAGCAGTACTTAACTGGTTGTAAGTTGGTCAACCACACTCCTCCAGACACCTTCACTCTGGGACTGGTTTCTAAATATTCAGACTACTGAAACAGTTATTACTACTGTCCATTGTTACTTGCTCTGTGGCCGAGTGTAAACTAGTCAATTATTAACTGGGCCACTTTTCGGGTGTGATAATGTTCTGGTCATATAGTTAGTATTCTGACCATCTGTTTCTAATACATTTTTCTAATCAATTTAATGTCTATCAGTTTGACAGGCGACGGGCAGCAGTGGACTCAGATGAGGACTAACTGAAGCAGGGGCCCGGGCCTACGACTGGACGGCCCCATAAGAAGAAGCCCAGCCCAGCCCAGCAGTGTCTTGTCATGCAGCACATGGCACATGGTTCCATGGCGATGGACGGAATTGATGGATTTGTTGTGGTTACATTGACGAGTGCGTGTGGAGAACACTGCAGGATGCTCTGATGGAGAGTTCTAGGTTCCGAGGAAGACCGGTGTTACAGCCATGTTTGCCATCTTCACTTGTCAGTATTCTTCTACACCAGTGAACGGATCATCTGTTAACTATGTATGCATAATGTCCAGTGTGTGCATAATTGTAGTCTGTCCCCAGGCCACCTGTGTAAGTGCACATCTGGTCTGACCCCCTCCTGTTTTTACCTTGTGTATGGCATGATGTAGCCCAGATACCTCCCACAATATGCACAGTTTACAATCACCCTGCGTATACAATACTATACACGCTATTTATAGATACTCAAAACTTACACTTGTCATCATAACTAGCCTGTCTGCTTGTGTCAATATTGGCTCATTTACAGTACACGTCTTTCACAACTGTTATGGAAGCAGACACTGGGCTTGCTTTTGGGACCACCCCCAACCAGTTCGTGACATTTTGATGGGGTGACGACATCTCAGTGGGTGACGACAGAGAGACGTACATTCTCCATCAAATGGAGAGCTGATAACACCACTCGTCACTTTTATATGCGATTTTAATATTGCATTTAAATGTGGCTAAAAAAAGATTACTTGGTTAAGTTATGCAGACATTCTGGTAACTAGTATATCTTTATTAAACAGTCACAACAAGAAATGTCCACTTATTAATTTTAAACAATTATTTTATAAAACTATTTGCTAGCCAACAGTTGTTCTCTGGAAAATTCAGTTGCATTCTCTGTGGACAAGTTATTATATCTGAGTACATTTTTGGGTTTTGATTTATCACTCAGAATGTCTACAGAATGTCTTATTACTACTGGTACACTTGGCTGCCAAATGAAATATTGTATTAGTACACTTTTGTTACTGGAAATATTGATATATTTGTGAACATGGTTACTTTGCATTCAAGCAAACACATGACGTCATTCACAACATTGGAACTTGTGTTGGTTTAGTACTTTGTGTGAACCTTCTAAACAACCACCGCATCATCCACATAAATGCAATATTGTTGTTATCAGTGTTGATTAATACATGGCTACATGTATTCATGTTTTCACTAATTTTGTTTAACATGCCTTTTGCATTGTTCTGCTATTATTTTTATTAAACATGTGAAACACTCAATTTGTCTTGAGATATGCTCTAAAGCAGAAAGCGTTTATTGCCATCATAACACAGCAAGTGTACACTACGAGTGTGCACTTATTTCGCACCAACATGTGCGCAGGCACACGTGCATGCACAGTCGGAGAAATATAAGTAAATTTGTACATACCTGTATGTAGTTTCTATGCACTGTACTTGTAAATCAACAACTATATAAAAATGGATACTTGCTACAAGAATAAGTTGGCCTAAGTTTTCCACACATCTGATGTAAGACAACAGGTATGTACAAGTGGCAGATGTTTCTTACATCAGTTTTTTATTTATAGCAAGTGTCCACTGCTTCTGTCAAATGTCACAACTAACATATCCCCATAATCCAACAAACAATCGCTCACAATGTAACAACTAGAATATCAAACTTTTTCTCTAAAAAATGACGCCAGGTAAATATTTCTGTCATTGTAGAAACTGAATTTGTCAAACATTTGCTGATTCAGTCCTTAGTTGTCACAGACTGTCTTTATTTGGTCTTCTTTGTCTCCTTTTCTTTCTCGTCATCAAACGACTGACCATATTCGTTGACCCGCTTCTTGTCAACGGGATAGAGCCTGGAAGAAAGAAGGACAGTGAGGAAACTAAAATTGGTCAAACATTGTTTTAGGACTGATGCATATGCTCATATTGCATGCCAACATGTGTAACACTATTTATGGGTAGATTGTCTCTGTGTATTGCAGAGAAAATAAACTGCAATCTATCAAGTGAGACAGGTATTAAATTAATGCATGTTAAACATATTGTGGATATCACAACTGGGCAGAATGATGGCTAATGTATTTAGTTTTAAACTGTAAAAGCAATATTACATCTACAAACTAATAACTGAACATGTGACGGAAACAAAATGTAGTAAATCAAACCCTGTACAGCGGTAGAACTACCCACTAGTCTGCACACTAGTAAAGATAAGGGCAGACTAGTAAACCAGCCTAATAACTAGTTGGTTGTCTAGTAAAGGTCAATGTGTCATCCAACCCATCAGTCAATCAAATCTTTGTAGTCACAGTGACCCTAACCCCTAACTAAATCCAAAGTCATTAAAACGTTGATAAGTTGTTGCCAGTGAGCAACTGGCTACAGCAGCTTCCTTAATTGTCTGATAAATGATGACATAACCACCAGCTATGACCTTGTCTGGGCACTATTTTTAAGATTAACAATTCTTTGTGTCTATAATTTTCTAGTGTGATATTTTTATTTTCCATTAATACAGTCCAGTAGAGACAATAATTTCCGTAACACTGTAATGTGAGATCAATTTCCAGAAAGATTATAGAAAATTCATAATGATAGGGTGGTACTACTGGTCATTGACTGCAATCAGCATTCTTTTTCAATTAGTTTTTTTAATAGAGATCATATCTTCACTTTTTAATTAATTACTTTTGTTATTTCTGTATTATTTCTTTGGTACCTTTATAAAAAGTGCATGGTTATTTAACTGGGGTTGCAACATATACTATTTTCAGTTTCAAAACAAACCGGAACGACTTAAATTGGGATTTTTGACTTTACTAGTCCCGCTGTCTAGTAAAATAAATGCTGATGTTTTACCCCTGCTGTAGTAATTTTAACTGCTTACCATCGCTGATAGAGATAGACAACAAAGATGAGATCATCTCTGAAGCAGGCTAATCTATGCGCTGTTGGCATTGTGATGATGAATGCAAACACGTCATCTATGAATGTGTTGAAAGCCTGCAACAGCACAATCACTGGTGAAAACGTGCACTCGTTCAGCATACTTTATACAGAGGCCAGGTATTAAATCAATACATATTGTGGATATCAACTGGGCAGGATGATGGCTAATGTATTTAAAAGCAATATTACATCTGCAAACCAATAACTGAACACTGGATAGAAAAAAGCTTTTCAGACAATAATTTGTACATATGTTAAAAGATATATTTCAAGTTGTGCGTAATAATTTCATAAGCCCATAACAATATTAACAGTTTGACAGGTGCGACCACAAGAACATATTAAATGGTAAACAATCACCATTTTCAAAACAAGCTGCTGGCTTCTAACCTTGATTGTTGGATTACTTAATACCAGTATATGTTATACATACAAAAGGAATTAGAAAATGCTGGAACAAAAATGAACTGGGCAACCACGCTTGCCAGATGACCTAACTTTTAACTTTGATTGTCAGTTGTTTGTTGAACAATGTCTCATAGATCTGAACAATGTCTCGTAGATCTTAACAATGTCTCGTAGATCTGAACAATGTCTCATAGATCTGAACAATGTCTCATAGATCTGAACAATGTCTCATAGATCTGAACAATGTCTCATAGATCTGAACAATGTCTCGTAGATCTTAACAATGTCTCATAGATCTGAACAATGTCTCGTAGATCTGAACAATGTCTCGTAGATCTTAACAATGTCTCATAGATCTGAACAATGTCTCATAGATCTGAACAATGTCTCGTAGATCTGAACAATGTCTCATAGATCTGAACAATGTCTCATAGATCTGAACAATGTCTCATAGATCTGAACAATGTCTCATAGATCTTAACAATGTCTCGTAGATCTGAACAATGTCTCGTAGATCTGAACAATGTCTCGTAGATCTGAACAATGTCTCATAGATCTGAACAATGTCTTGTAGATCTGAACAATGTCTCGTAGATCTGTAACAATGTCTCATAGATCTGAACAATGTCTCGTAGATCTGAACAATGTCTCGTAGATCTGAACAATGTCTCATAGATCTGAACAATGTCTCATAGATCTGAACAATGTCTCTGACGGCTGTAATATATATATCGGGTTTTCATTTGCTTACATAAAAATACATATTCTGTTGATGAGATCAATTTACAATATATATATATATATATATATATATATATATATATATATATAAAGGGACATAATAAAGAACACTATATTTTCACGGTCAATAAAAATTCCCACATTTGATATTTATTTAGGCAGCAACTACAAGATAATGTCAGTCTAGATACAAAATAAGGATACGTAATATTTACAATAATGTAATTGATATACCAGATTATAAGACACTACCTATGATGTACCTTGTACATAAAGGCCCTCCATGGTAGATGCGCGACTGATTTTAACTGAAAAAGAAACAATTTAATGTCGGTCAAATGTTTTCATTATGATGATGCTACAAAGCAAAACTACTTGTTGTGCTAGGCAATACTTTTAAAACCATTACACTTGACAAACATCATGAGTTGGGAATTTCTTCCAAGTAATTCAACAGTACAAGTATGTGAAGGAAAAACCGAATTATATTTGCACATAACAAATTATGTTACATATAAAATACTGCCTAAAATATTCAATATTTTAATACTGACCTTGTAGTTCACAAATAGCTGGGGCAACATGAAGAGGAATCCGAAGGCGTACACCCCATTCACCTAGACTCTGCACACACCAGGAGTACCAGCTGCAGGCAGACATGTTGACAGTTACAGTCTGACTAGAAGCACTTGTCACAGATGTGCATACAGGTGTTTTTATCTTTACTTAATTATGAATGATTTATATCATAAACATAATGCAACACAGAATTCTCAAAGCTGGACTTCAATTACACTTGATGCTGAGCTTAAATTCAAGAATGTTACTGTTTAATTTGTGTACGTAATTATGTTCTATATTTACACATTGCATTGGTTGTTAAATGTACATCGCACAACAATTTGCTTCCTTTTCCCCTTCCCACCTTGCTCTCTTTTCCCCTTCCATCTTGCTTCCTTTTTCTCTTCCCTTTTTGCTTCCTTTTCCTCTTCCCACTTCCCTTCTCTTTTCTCACTTCCTCCCTTCCCCTTCTCACCTGCTCAATTCCCCCCTTTCCCGCTTTTCTCATTTGCCTCCCTTCCCTCTTGCTCTCTTGCCTCCCCTTTTCTCCATTTCTACTTGCTCCTTTGAATGTCACCCTCACAGCCAGTGAAACACACTAGACACTTCAGCTACTCATACAGCTAGACGTCAACATTCACACTTCAGTCAGAGACAGTTTTCAGATTGTCACTAGTCTCACTACAGTAAAACACCTGCAAGTGACAAGTGCTACGGAAGACTGTACCTTTTGTGTGGCATGTACACGAGAGAGTAGACGGCCCCCGCGAGACACAGAGGGTAGAGGACGTAGGAGAGGTACTTCATCGCCTGCACAAACACATCACACAGCTATACTGACACACTCAGCAATCACAACAGTTTTCTTACGCTTAAAATCGGCTACCCACTCATCTGACATCAACAAAGTTTCCAAAGTTTTGTGTTTAAAGCTGTCAAAAACACATTGGAAACTCTTTCAAGTCTACCCATATCATATGGGTAGACAAAGTTACCCATATCGCATGCTTGCTACTTGTCAAAATCACAAGTGAAAGGACCCACAAATACCAAGGCAGCATTTTTATTTCACAATAGTTCATTATGAGATATTATAAAATACAAACACAAGTGTGAAATCCTTCTTTGACATAGTCTGTTCCTGGAATAAGACAGAAATACTTACAGATGTCTTTTCAAGTATATTTTTCTATCATAATTTTTTTTAATGAAAACAGACATACATGTACCAAGTATCCATGACAACAGCTATCTCTTATGTACAACCTGTTTGTGTAGCTTTGAATAAAACACCAAACAATTTACTGAATAATTTAACGTTGGATCACACATGAATAATATAAGCAATTCTCAAAGTCATCTTCATGGAAATAGGTGTTTTTATTGTGTCAATGTTATTATCTAGAGCCTGTTGACATCTCATGGACAAAAAAAAATTATGCCATAACAAGTTCATGGATTGAAACTAAATGATGGCCCAGCAATTGTTTTTTTTTAAGTTACCGAATATAATGACTGAATTTTTACAAGCTTATTATTAAATTAGCCGCTATATGTTTCTTACACCCTTCAAAATAACCACAACTGTTTTCAACACACCAACTTGTTATGACATGGTTTTGCGCGGCCAAGGACCTTCAACTTTCTCAACACAGAAACACTGACGTAATCATGTGACGATGCCATGGGCTAAACCAGTTAAAGATTTCAATAAATGATATGTTAATCACCTGTGTGTCAAACTGTTGTGTTTCCTTTTTCTTTTTCTGACGTCTCCCCAAACTGTAACAAACATTTTTACAAAGCATAAATATTTTAGTGTAGACTTAACGCCAAGAGAAAACAGGTTAGAAGAATTGACATTAAAATAATACTACGTCGATTTTTAAATATGCAGCCTTTGATTTTTTTCAGAAGTTTGTCTTAATGCCTTAAGTTTTCGTATGTAATATGTGAAAGTAGACTATGTCACTTTCAACAACAACATCATGAGTAAATTATTGATCTTGTGATAGAGATATATAACTGTTTAATGTCAACCATAACCACATAACATCAGCATTACAATTAAAAACGGCGATGGCTAGTTGAATTATAAAATGTTTCACTTACTGTCAACACAGGTTTCAAACCATTCCAGTGAACCTTCACCTTAAATGCCTTTGTCACCTTCCACAGCTAAAAACAAACAAATACCTTGAATGTTAAAAAGGTCCAAATGTATTCTCTGAATTGCTGTAATAAAGCATCAATATAAATTTGCAACACGTCACATCCTGAATAAAATGGAACCATTTTTAACATAACATTCATGACAAGTCAAACTGCCATAATAAGAGGTACTACATACGGCGGGAATGACAGACACAAGCAGTGTTATTGCCACTCAACTTGTGGAATATTGTCACGTGATTAATAAACCATACTGCTCTGTTGTGGAAACAACAACATATATCAGGATATAATAGTGTAATTTTTACAGCCTGCTACCCGCCGCGCTCATGGTGCTCATGTACAGGTGAGGGAATCATAAAACCTGATGAAACTAGTGGAATATTCTCTTCTTTCTTCACTGAAGTGTTCAATAACTATTACATTGCTTTCTATTGCCATTATATTGTGTTTATCACTTCAGCGTCTTTAAACATTACTATTACATATGACTATTACCCCAGGCCTCGTTTGAATAATAATAATATTATAACATTTATTTATGCATTAAAATCTAAAGTAAAACTCTGTTCATCAGTGTTTACTTATGAACAAAATGCTATAATAGAAATGCTAAAAACAGAAATGAAGAGAACACTGGGGCAAGGATAATTAAACAAAACTGAACTAGTTCTGCCCCCCGCACAATATGGCTACCTCAATGAGTGTGCCAATGCCTGCAGGGATGAGCACCAGCAGACTTGTGCTCTCATCCAGCAGGTACAGGAAGACAATGAACGTGCTCACACACCGCCAGACGACTGCAATCAACAACACATACGTCACCAACATCAGTTGATGCACACGGTTCGTACACTTCTCCAGATTTGAAATTCAAATCTATTCAAAACTTTTGAAGGCAACTCGAATAAGACATTCAAGAATAAATTTTAATGACAGATGTAATTTTAATGACAATAATTCACACAAGACACACATAATTTCATTAATTTCAGTGTGACGTTCTTATACATTGGCTTTCTCGACGCTGATAATGAGATAATGTTGGGTCTAAGACTTATCACCCACCGGCCTGTCCACTACTACTCTATTACTTGTCATAACAGCTGAACAAAAACATATTTTAACTGACCACAATAACATTCAAAACTATTCACGACCACCTTATAAAACTAAATAATTTCAAGGCCTTGAATTAGGTCCAATAAAATTCAAGGCTTTTCAAAGACCCCACATGGACCCTGGATACAACCGGTCAGAAATTGTTTTTAAATAAAAATGTGTTTTAAGCGTTAAATTTTTAAAGTATTGAAATAAGCAAATAACTGGATGTAAAAGTCCAAGTATAAAGTTTGTTATTGATTATAATGAGAATGCTAACAAGACGTAAAGGCACTTGCCCTATGTATCAGTGTAGATGAGATTTCACAACCAAGTAAATTACCTTGGTCACAGCTCTTAATAAACCACTGTATAATGTAATTGTTATATCACAGTATACATATATAGTGAATAACATTTACACATTTATATAGATACTTGTTATTTAATAAGTTAACCTATGATTTATTCTTTTCACTGCAAGAATATTTTACAAAATATAACCTGTGATTCACTTACAACATTGTCAGCTACATGTGTCAATGGATGTGACTGCATCAGAAACTACAGCCGTGACAAGTGGGTGTGTGGGGGGGACTACTTGCCGGGGATGGGTGTGGGGGTGTTGCACCTACTTGTTGGGGGGGTGGGTTTGGGGATGTTGTACCTACCTGCGCGGGATGACAGTCCCACCATACTGCGCCTGTTCTTCCAGTAGGAGATGTCGTTCTTGAACGCGAGAATATCAAACAGCATCTGTGAAGTAAACACACAGAGATTAAAGCGACATGATCAGTTAAATTTTTATTGCAAAATCATGTTAATCAGTATAAGTTTTAACTATTGTAGCGTCCTGACCACCAATAAATCTTTTATCGAAACAGAACTGACTTCGTATGTTAAACCGTCGAATGTTTATAAGAACCCCGACGCTGCAACACGTGATCATGCATTTCCTTCTGGGCTTTTAGCCACGCCTACAATGGTTTCGAAAACACCTCGTGGTCAATGTGTACACAGAGTTAAGCGCCCTTACTGCGTCTATTTTCAACCCCTAAATGGTACACGAAAACATATTTTGACTGTCTTTATGCTATAATAGGTATAATTTATACAGTATAACATGATTTTGCAATAAAAAGCCATGAACGGACCATGTCGCTTTAAGCGACAGTGTTCTGTTATTCCGACATTTTTTTTAATCAACCGTACCTTGTACAGTGTACATCTTCCTACCTTTGTTGGTCTTCACTGCAGAAATACATTTCAGGACACTTTCATCAGGCTGCTAGCAATTTCTCCTTGAAACAGCTGGTGTTTACTATTTGACTGTTTTATAAAAAGGTTTGAATATTTCACGGGATAACATTTCAAGTTGTGAAAAAAATGTTCAGGCTTTGGTGGGCTTCAAGATATATTTTCTATTATTAATAACATTACACACAAAATTAGGGTGAGCTTAATATTTTTATTATGAGCACAACACAAAATGTGCACCAGTCAGTAGATGTTTCTAAATATGTTTTGGCTCTGAACAGTGGATTTGTCATGCTAATTTTGATATATCAAGCAATTACTTTGACCGCACAAAGTAGACTCACATGGAAGGCAGCAACCATGAATGTCATCATGAGTAGATATAAGTTTGTATCAGAAAATATCCCCTTCACTTCATCTGTGTCTTTCTCAGTGAATCCTGAAATTTGTAAAAGATACCATTATAATAACATCACAAACAGATGAACAATTGAAAAAATTACTAATACTGATTTGTTAGTATATTTAGAATTATTTTTAAAGAAAATAAATAATAAATTGACTACCACTTGTAAGTCATTATTGCCACTAAAATATCTTACTCGCTGTTATTAAAATTGGCATCCGATTTGTATGCGTGCGCAGTTCTCTTTTCAAATGTTTATTTCAAAAACTAAACATTTACATAATATATATATATATATATATATATATATATATATATATAATATATATAAATAAAAAACACACAAACACACACACACACACAGTAAGTAGACAGTGAGAAAATGTAGAGTTTGTACCAAACTGTTGCAGCAACTTGAGAGATTGTTGCATCTGCGACCAGAGTCGCAGCTTGCCAATAGAGATTGGATAGTAGCGTATCGTTAATGGCATCTCCTTGCAACTCTCATTAATGTGCTGCAACAACATGAATGGTTCTATCTATACTGCGCAACAACAACATGAATGGTTATATCTAAACTGTGAAACAATATGGATGGTTCTATCTATATTGTGCAACAACATGAATAGTTCTATCTATACTGTGCAACAATATGGATGGTTCTATCTATACTGTGAAACAACATGAATAGTTATATCTATACTGTGCAACAACATGAATGGTTCCATCTATATTGTGCAACAACAACATGAATGGTTCCATCTATACTGTGCAACAACAACATGAATGGTTCCATCTATACTGTGCAACAACAACATGAATAGTTATATCTAAACAGTGCATCAACAACATGAATGGTTCCATCTATACTGTGCAACAACAACATGTGTGGTTATATCTAAATTGTGTAACAACAATGTGTTGTTCTTCCAAACTATGTTGCATACGACAACACATATGCCACAACAACAACACGAATGGTTTTGTCAAATATGTGCTGCAAACAACAACATACCCAGACCTAGAATATGTGTCTTACCATGATGTCACGGATGCGGTTACTAAGTTCATCGACATAGAGAATCGGCAAGTATTCCCTTTGGTGGGTTATTCTAGAACAGAACAAAGAATACACAATTATACACAACTCCAGTCCAGAATATAAAATGATTCACATAAATATAGACACTTCATTAAACATTTTAACATGAATATTTAGACGGCCAGATATGACACAAAGTGCTTGGAAATTCATTTAACTAAATCAGAGAGAAGCCATTTAAAATAAACAAATTATAAATGTAAACAGTGGCATAGCCAAAGAGGGGCCTCCCAATCCCGGAAAAAAATTAGGATGGTGGGTAACGGAAGACCAATAAATGGCTGCCTGATTCGTAGAATCATAACATACAGTTGGTTTCAGTATGCCTGTGTAAGATTTTACTTTTTAGTCCTACCCTTTCGCAAAAATGTTCATCATTCAAATAGGATTAAGTTAAGAATTCTCCACTTCTGTCACTGGCTGCAGCATAAGAGTTGACAGAGCAATGAAAATGTCATTATTCTCAATGTGCATGAGGGCTAATAGCTATTAAGAATTGAAAATAACAGTTGCCCTAGGGTGAAATTGCATTGTTTTTATTATTTTCTTGGCATCAGTGTTATCGGGGGTGAGTTGACTATGATTTCCTTTTTCTTCCTCTCACTTTTCTCTTACTACATTCTCTCGATTTCTCTATCAACAGTCTCCAATTCCTTCTATCATTTCCCCCATTCTTTTCCCACTCTTTCTAGGTCACTTTTAACACAATCCCCATCTCAATGTCGGACTTCCTCGCCTCCACTTCCCCTCCACGTTCTGGTCATCTGCTCTCTTTGCCAATTTTTCATTGCCCATTTATCTACATGTCCAGCTCATGTACTCCTCACCAATTTCTTGTTAGAACTTTCCCTCAGTCCAACCTCCTCTCTCACTTGATCCATTTTCTCTTATCAGCTCTCTCAACTGCCACGATTATTCTTACCAGGTTGTTTTTCACAAACCTGGACCTTGTCCAGTTGTTTTTCCGTTAGTGCCACCGTCTCTAGTGCATTCATGTATGCCGGGGTAACACTGAGCTGAGCGCATTTCCTTAACGTTTACGTGATATGTGTCTATCTTCCATCACCCCTTTAACTTTCCTCCAAGCGTTTGCCCCGGCTGTAATCCTCATTGTAACCAAAGCAATTAATCTAGTGGATTTTGCACTGGGAAAATATGCCACTTCCTATCACGAATTTATAAATTGTATCACGCCACATTACATGTTGTTCAATGCCACATCATCTATGTTAAGGTAGGGATGTTTAATTATTGTTTCATCAGAGTAAATGACTACAGGTTGGTAGTATGTGTCGGTTCTCTCTTACTTTCTGAACTTTGACTGCATTGGTCAGTGAACTTAGTTGCCATGTTGGTATTCATTTTAAGTGAGTTGGGTTTAATTATATTATATATATATACATATATATATATATATATATATATATATATATATATATATATATATATATATATATATATATATATATACATAGTTTGCTTGGTTGTCTGATGACACCATCCAATGCAAAATCCTGGCTACGCCACTGAGTGTAAAATACAGATGAGTGCCAATAAACTGGATCTTTAAGAATTCAACAGCATGGTTTTCTATAAAAAACTCTTGATGAATTTAATAAAAATCCATAAAAAGTCAGCATATGAACCATCTACAAGTTAGATAAACAAGGACAGAGAAATAGCTGGGGCATACTGCAAACATGGCGGAGGGGAGGCTTCAGGTGCTGTATACAACGACAGATGAGATGATAATGTGTACTGAGAACAGTGGATGGGACTGTCAGACCATAAGTTACTGTGTACGAGGGGTCAGGCTGGAGATATACTGTATATAATAGGAGCAAAAAAACTGGAGCATACAATGCGTGTGTGTGGTGTGGTTTGTGTGTGTGTGGTGTGTGTGGTGTGTGTGGTGTGTGTGGTGTGTGTGGTGTGTGTGGTGTGTGTGGTGTGTGTGGTGTGTGTGGTGTGTGTGGTGTGTGTGCGGTGTGTGCTGTGTGTGCTGTGTGTGCCGTGTGTGTGTAATTGGCGGATCCAGAAACTAACATCACAGTCATAATTATATCACGTGTCACTTTGTCCTGTTTGTCTAAACACCATTTCCCCAAGTAGTTCAACAAGATATATGACGTAACATGTGACAGCTTCATGCAGTCACCTATATGTGTGAGTGTAAATGAGCTAGATGTCAGACACTTAGTCAAGTAACAGATGAGTTAATCTATGCATGATCCTGTGAGTTGCTACATCTGAGAGACAAGTGATTGAGCAGACAAATCTCACCGGAGCAGATGTCCCATGTCTGCGGGAATGGCACGCTCATCGAATGAGAACTCTTCCGACATGACGTTGAGAGTGAGGAGTGATCGCCAGTGTGTTACTGGCTTGCCACTAGGTGTCACCTTAGGCACATCCTAAAGAAACGGTGCACTGAATTATATCAAAAAGTTGCATCAAATACATTTGAGTGTCTCTGCTTCGATTGAGTGTATACAGGGAGAACAAGCGTAGCTGCATTGAGATTGATTTCGCGGTAGAAGCTCGCATGTGTGGGTGGATGTGTGGGATGGACCAACAACTTACAAAATGAAGACAATTATGGAAGATTAAAAAACAGACCGACAGAGACAGAGGGACGGATGGATGGATGGACTGACCTCAGGGGACTCATCACCAATGAGTTTGTATGCAGTTGCTTTTTTAATGGCATATGTCGTCTGTACACTGTGGCCATATGACATGAAGGTACTGGAGAAGGGCCCCTCTCCTCGTGGGTAGACAAAGATGTGCAGGTGTAAGGAGCCATTGTTCCTTGTCTTCGTTGGAATGCTCACATTGACCACTCTGTAACATTCACGAGAGAATCGATGTATACAGAAACAGAGTAATTTTGATAAAATATATGTGCAGTTGTCCAAGTGTCTGCAATGGACACAAGTGGTTCATATACACAAAAGTAGTTTATACAGAATAACAAAGATTTGTTACCTTATTTGTAAGTATTTATTTATTCTTGTATATGATACTTTCAATTTTTTGATATACATTTTAATACATAAAATGTTAATAATGAACTACTGCTAAATAGTATATACTTTTACATGAACTTTGACATTACAGGTAAGTTGTGAAAGCATGATGAAAAACAGAAATATCAAAAACAATTATCACAAGGTTAAATTGTATTACAAATCAAAATTACTGCATGATTGTGGATAACAGAACATGATGATGCCAGATTAAATTACCAAGAACATACCTGTAGTACAAACATTTCTATTGAAATCTGACCACCATACTGTCATCAAAGTAATAGCTTGGTAACTTACTGCTCAAACTCCTCATGAATTGAAAAGTTCTGGTATCTCAGCACAGAAGTGAGGTATTTTGTTGATGAAACGGTTGGCCTCAGTGACCTGTACACTTGCAGCTGTGACAGGGAACATTGACGATGTATCAGTAATTAACTATCAATAATTTTAACTTACACCAACGTTCAACATTTTGCACCTGAATTTAGCACCAGACAAGTGAAATTGTTACTACTTGTCAGCGAGACAACTTAGTTACTAACAGCCAAGGCAACTTCAAAGTTATTACTTAGTTTTCAGTTTTCTAAAACACCCATCATAAAAGTTACACTAGATTTCTTCATTAAATGTTGTTCTCCAAAGTCAATGAACATACACACAAATCATACAGTAGTGTCGTATAACCGACATTCACCTGGCTGCCTGACTTAACCAGGAAACGTTGCCTTGAAAAAATTCTAGTCATTAACAATTAAAATTATCATTTTAACATGAATGATAATGCTTTACTTATTTTTTTACTTTTACTTTTTTCCCTGTGATGTCTACGTCTTGTGTGCTTGCTGCCGTCTACCTCAGGTGGCTGTCACTAAATGACGACCATGAAAAGATGTATTACAAAAATAAATTGACAAAGCTATTTCTCACTGCGCTGTTCCAGTAAAAAAAGGAACCTAAACAAAACCGCATATAAATATGATAACAATTATTCATACTTAGATTATAAATGTTTACATAATTTTAACAATGACAATCAGTTTTAACGTGGTCACGGGAAGATAAGTCATATGACTACTGCACAGTTTAATGCTTTAGAATGGTGTACATTGATTTTATTTATGTTTTATTGTTAGTGTGTCTGTTCCAGGGCCTGGATTTAGCCAGCACAGTCATTTGAAGTCTGCAGTCATGAACATGGGGAAATGGGACACTGTTAAAAATTTAAGGTGGTGTGGTTAACTTAGCCAGCCTCAACAAATTATGATTCAATTTTAGTTTGAATGAGAGTTTGCTAAGATTCGCCTGTTTCACTTTTACAGCTCTATTAAACCAATTGTAAATTCACACATCCACAGTGTCCTGGCCACTGTCAACTGCTGCCACATTCAAAGTTCATTAAACCACCTTCTACATATTGAAAATACAAAAAATTTAATAAACAAATTAAAACACATCTCTAAAATAACAGTCCATAAAACTGATTTAAAACAGCTAACAAAACAAGTGTGCTTCTCACCACATAAGACGTCAGGAGAGTGAGTTTAGAGAGCAGCTATTACCTCAAGGTCTGGACGTCTTGCGATGAATGGCTTTATGCAGCGGCCATTTGGTGGACAGGGGGTGGGGAAGAAGAGGCCTGAGATCGTCCACAGGGAATGTGTCATGTACGCAATGAACACTACCGACAGGATTGATGTGATGGAAGGACGTCTCATCCTCTTGATAGGCTCTACAAGTTAAACAAAACTTAGCAATCGTTGTTTCTTTTTGTCATTTTTATAGGCAATATTAACTTTGTAAGTTATGTAAGTTAATATTATCAGTGATGTGTTGATGGTTTTTTACAACTGTCTTCATCAGGCCAATTCCTCTAGATGGTGACATGGTTGTGGGTTCACAGTCGCTCTGGCTGTCTTCTGCAAATTGTTCTGTGTCACATGTTTCCAAAGTTGTGGACAATGTCTAAAAAAAAGTAATGCTCAAAACGTGCAAATATTCTGCTGAGTGCCAACATTAGTGGTAGTAGCCACTGAAATTCAGGATATAAGTATCACCAAGGACATATTTTGTAATGACTCAGCACTCATATGTCTCACCTGTCTACAATAATTTACAATTTGGAATACGTAAAAGCCCCCTGAGGCAGAGCCAAATGGGGATGGTGTGATTTATGGCCTACTTACTGCTTTACGCAGAGACACGTCCACCTGTCATTTGGACGTGTAAAATTATCAATGGATGGGTGGTGATTGTTAAAAAAGCAACAAAAAGCCTTCAAAAACAATTTATGTTGTCAGTCATGCCTTGAAAATGGCTGTCACACATGTGTTTGTTGATTATTTCAGGTCATCACAATACATCTCAACTGGCTTATATGTTAACAAAGGGACGAACCTGGAATTTCATTCGAATAACAAAAGACCCCTCAACACAATACCGATATTACGGTAAGTTGCACGTAGCCGCCACCGACGACACCACGTTGCCAGCGAGTGTTACGTTTGTTTTGTGAAGTTTATATATTTAAGTAATGTTAGCGATTTTATTTTGTAATGTAGTGTATGTATACATATACATACAAGATATGGGAGGAGTAGTTTTGGCATATGGGAGGAATATTTTAGCGATATTCATTTATATAGCTGGAAAATTTTCGAATACGAATAAAATATTCGTCCCATCCTTATGAGTTAACATCAGCATGTCCACCAAAACAATTTGTGACTGACAAAAATGTTAACCTGCATAAAACTCTGGACCCACGTCCTCTGTTCAGTGTGGTGACTTTATTTATTCGGAGTGGCTATACGTCCGGATACGGACGAATAGCCTGGGGGACTATTCGTCCGGATACGGACAAATAGCCTGGGCGACTATACGTCCGGATACGGACGAATAGCGTATGTCGTCCCCCTGGCTATTTGTCCGGACATATTTCTCGCGAGAGTTCAATTCAAATTTGCGCAAGCGGCACAACTGAGATGGATGAGCTGGCCGTTGGACGTGAATTCCCAGACATTCAATGATTATCGGCAGCTGTTGAACACTTTGAACACACCAATTTCGTGCAATTTTATAAAAGGACAGCAGAAAAATAGAGGCAGATATACGTAGAAATACACGAAAGACGAACAACACGGCCATCGAGTATGCCAATCTTACGTATGCTTGCGTCCACGGGGGAAGAGCATACAAGACCAACTCCAAGGGGGTGTGACCTCATCAAAGGTATTATTACGCTTTCTGAATTAGTTACAGTCAATTATTTATGCTACGACTATACATACACTATTGTGATGTATATCCCCCACTGTATAGCTAATGTTTCATTATGCATTTTACACGGCCCTTTTTATGGTGCCAGGCATTATCAACATGTATCGAGCGATATTAGATGCAATCAACAACAACAGCGTTCTAGAAAGGGACGGCATATGGACTTGTCACATAATAATTATGTCCTAGACGTTATGTCCTAAATTGATTATTAAGTTTTTCTGGGGTTTCTTGCACTTTCTTTCTTAAATCTGTTGATATATGCCTGGCCTAGCACTGATGATGGCATTCTTTGTAGAATTTTTTTGCATTATTTAGCATCTTATTTTGGGGACATCATCCAAAATATTCACGGTCACCTGCAGCCACCCAAATTCTCACATGCTTTGTTAGGGGGTGTTTCAGTATATGCAGCCACCGGAGTTTGTGAACATTTTCTTTTACTTTCAGTTCATTCAAGAAAGCATGTCCTGCGCAAATCAAAGTCATCGCTACGAAAGATGGACAACAAAGTTATCAAGAGAGGGCGACCAAAAGGGGCTGAACAGACTGTGATTGGTCTGCCAGCCAAGTGGAAATATTTCACCAAGCCAGTGGTATTCTGCAAGAAAGATCCTCTCAAAAAAAAACGAAAGTAAGAAAAAACATCTGGTCTGCTGTCAACCTGGAATTTTTGGATTATATTGTATGTAAAAGTAAAGGTAATTTGTTTATATAATGCAGTATCCAGTCTTTAAGATTAACCAAAGCAGTTTACGCTTTACTTGTAGACCTGTTTAATAGTATACCATTTTATATAATTTATAAGAAACAGCCTGTTACTGTTACTAGACATGTTCATGCAATGTTGTTAACATGGTGTTTCAGTCATCCTCAGCTGGCTGGTGGGGAACAGGGAAGACACCGCCCTGGCTGGCACTTTGATTGAAAGAGATGATGTCGAAGTCCGTCCCGAGCGTCTTCCAGCTAAAATAACAGATCCAAGCATTGATGTGTATCGTGACGGTTCGGTTGATGACGGCCACACCTCTCTGGCATGCGATTCGTGTCTAGAATGGAACCACCTAGCATGTCTAGGAAAGAAGTCTCGGCCAAAGGCAAGGACTTGGATTTGTGGGAGTTGCCACACAGCTGCTCATACGTAGGATGTGATAGCTGTGCCTTTATAGCACTACTAAAACAACTTGAGTGAATTATGGTGTACAACATTGCTGTACAACATGTTAACCTTGCTGTGTGTGAAAGTTTGATGAATCAGTCGTAAATTGTCCCAGTTTCTGTTTTATCGGCAGGTCTGGCATTGTGAGGACACAATATAGAAACATTCCAAGGCTGTGTTAACAAGATCTCTGGTTGAGCTATAAGATTGGAACTGATGTGATCGGATTTTTTATAAATGGAAATAATTTGTATCTTTAACATGCTTTATGTAATTATGGTTTATAAGGTTTGTTTACTTTACTTTGGTAATTGAAGCCATTGGTTCTAAATGGTGTATTTTATGTTGTACGTTCTGTATAATGGTATTGCATATATGTAAACCCAATACTACATGTGTTAGATCTTATAGTGTGTGTGCACATGAACCAGTATGTTTATTACTTTTCAAAATTAAGATGTGGGTGGATTTATGCATATTAGGTGTACAGAGGCCTTTTATTTGTGTATTTTACTTATTTATTTACGTTTATTACCTTTGTAAATGAAGATGTGGGTGGATTTGTACACTGAGGCTAGTGTAGTTTATACACGAGAACGTATGTGTGTAATTTGTATATCCTGTTTTATTTATTTGAACCAGTATTAAGAACAAAATTAAGATGTTGGTGGATTTATGCACATTAGGTGTAGTTTATACAGAGGACGTGATTAACTTGTATTGTATATCTCATTTTATTTATTTGAACCATTGTTTGATTGGTCTTTTATTTATGTATTTTACTATTTTATTTACGTATGTTTATTACTTTTCTAAATGAAGATGTTGGATGATTTATGTACATTAGGCTAGTGTATTACCTTTCTGTGTCATATGAACTTTCTGTTTTTGATGTTCAGTATTAAAGTCATCTCTGTTTACTCATGTGTTTGGTGTTATAAAATAGGCCTCCATAACGAAAATATTACAACTACATATAGTTTATACAACAAATGATCATCATTTTCATTACCTCTTGATATAACATACTGCAATAATTATATTTTAAATTTCATAGATATATTATTTCGGACCACAGTTTATAAACGGTATTTGAATTCATTATTTCGCTTTCGTAATTTTAATCATGATTAAAAACTAGTAGTGGCGACATCTGGCGATGGTACATAGATTTTTGCGTAACGTACAGCAAAAGAAATTTACATGGGTTTTGCCATATTTCTATAAAAAAAGGGAAACGGACAATTCAAATAAAGGCCGAAAATGAAACAAAGTTCAAGTAAGTCGCTCGTGTTGTGTGACATACTATAATGGAACATGTGAATAAAAACTTGCCGTATTGTGATTATTTCAGAAGAAACAGTTATTTAAACATAAACACAAACATGCCTTCTTAATCAATAGTATAGCACTCACGTTCGGTCACGTAGCATATGGCGCGATGTCGGGCTATTTGTCTGTATTTATCCGGTCAAATAGCGCATACGCAAACATGTCATGGGCTATTTGTCCGTATCCGGACGAATAGCGTATACGCAAACATGGGCTATTTGTCCGTATCCGGACGAATAGCGTATACGCAAACATGGGCTATTTGTCCGTATCCGGACGAATAGTCCCCCAGGCTATTCGTCCGTATCCGGACGAATAGCCACGGCCTTATTTATTAGTGATCAAGCCATTACTAGTGATTACTCTGTCACTGTATTACCATCATTATGTCATGTTATATGACATGGACTCTATCTGAGTGATTAACTGTTACCACAACATGAATAGATAACTAACATATGTAAATGCAAGCTCGAATATATTAAAGTTAGACGAGTATAATTTCGGAAAACTTGATCTTATGGTGCGTTACTAACGCAACGCTTTAGCCTACTACCGGTAATCGGCGATTATATTCATAAACTAACCCGATTATCGCTCTGAACCGAGTACCACACGCATGTCCGTTCAAATCAAACACATTCTGAAATCTACAGTCAACGTGCCTAAAAATGGACATGATTCGACACATAATTACAAGGCGAAACGGTGCTTGCTTAATTTATACCTTCACTTCGTTGTAACCGTTTGACTAGAACCACAGCTAGCAACAATACCAGCTGCGCCTTCTTTCGGTATGATTTACAACTTAAAAGGCGCACGACCACGCATGACCACGAACGACCATCCACTACCATGAAATAGCTTATATCGGTGGATATTAATACCATTAATAGCATATATATGGAATATGTATGCACTATACAAAACACAGAGTGCTTATTGTAACTAACAATGATACAATTTGGGAATTCCTGGTGAATGACGTTATGATTACAAGGGTAATTCGTTCAAATGATCTGATAAAATGCCAACATTTTGTAATTCCTGGGTGATGTACACCTTCATTTTTTTAGTAGTGCACACACAAACCATATTTATACAATCAATAACCAAACTATCTATCAACACCATCTATTACGTGGTCGTGCGCGGTCGTGTGTGGTCGTGCGCTGGACATATGTGTAAAAATTATTATAAAGGTTATTATAACATATCTATATTTTATATGTATCATATATATATATATATATATATATATATATATATATATATATATATATATATATATATTTTATATATATGTATATATATATATATTAATATTAATAATAACACTTTATTTTAACACCATCTAATCCGCGGGACAGCTGTCCCGTTCACGGGTGTGTACATACATGCACATGTAAATAGTTAAACATGATAAATTTAATTAGTATACGCAGATGATAAATCTGCGTATACTAATTAAATGATAGTAGTAATAATAAAAAAATGGTACGCTGTGATAAAAACCGTGTAGAATATATGCTATGTGTTAATTAAGTCATATATGTATATATAGATTAAATTATATTCTTTAAAATTGTTATTATACATATGAAATTAGAAACAAAGTACTAATACCAGCAATAAGTACTGCAATGATAGTCATCATCATCATAATTGTGCAACCATAGTGGTTGGGCAAAGGCCTCAGCATGCTATTACTACATTTGCCTATCTTGCGCTATCCTCTGCCAGATGGTACCTTTCCAGTACTAAATGTAGGACAGGTTGAATGGAAATGATATGTCTGCGTAGCATGGTATCACAACTGCGAAATAATTATATTTGTCGTATGCATACAGGTGTAATTCGGCCTAGAGGTGTCAACATTGGGAATCGGCGGCTGATTGAAGCAAACATTAAGGAGTGTCAGGTTAGAGACTGGATTGTAGGAGAAAGAGATATGTCATTTTCACGAATTTTATACATGATATATATGAATGGAGGCTAATTAACGTCTGAAATTTTCGATACCATGGATTAAAAAAACAAGTGGAAAATCAAAGAAACGTTAAAATGGCCGCCTATTATTTGGTGGTATATACCCATAGAATAATAATATTATTATACCCAGTTGAGGGACTAAAAAGTGTTGCCACCTCACGGAGTCTGGGTAACTGAGGCTAGAAAAACATGTGTCGTCAACTTCCGGTTTCAGCATGGCTGCCGATTCTGCGAAGTCTGCGAAGGTTTCTAAACAGATTTCTCAGTTCAGAGAACTTTTAGACTACTTTGAACATGGCGTCATTAATCAAGATCCAACAGTGGTCGGCATTGTGGTTGCAATTGCTTTAGTTTTATTAACAGTGCGTGAGTATTCACTGGAATTCACCATCCATCTGGAAGGAAGTCCATTTCTTGAGCTGGCAACCTGTCGCGTAGCCGTAGCCAGGCATTCTGTCACTCACTGTGTGTCTGTTCTGTCGACCAGCTGGATATAGGGGCTCAGGGCAGTCTAACACAATGTCGTGGAAGAGTTTGCTTAGGTTTTTGTTAAAACAATTTTGTTATAAATGTTAGCAGTAGCACGCATGTTTGACGAGAATATAAAGTTCAGCCTGTTGCCTTGAGTTGTTGGATGTGGCCAGCATCAGATTCAGAGTATGTAGAAGAAGAAAAACCAAGATTGAAGAGGCACGACTCCTGTCTGCACTTTTACAAATAGCTTGGTGCAAATGTTCATTTAATTAGTATCAAATATAATTACTTCCCAAACTAGTTGAATACTTTCAAAATAAAAAAGCAAATACAACACAAATTATGTCATAATAATGTGTATGACTATAATTTGTAAACACATACTCACATGCCATGCTTAAATTAAAATCAAGTAATTTTAATATTTCTTATTCCAACTCGCTAGTGTTAGTCAGTTAGGACAAGAAATATTTAAATTACTTGATTTTAATTTAAGCATGACACAATTTCTCATTGCATGTATTTACAAATTATAGTCATACACATTATTATGACATAATTTGTTTTGTAGACAGTACTGAGGAAACTGTTTTCTATGATGGGTAAATCTGCCCATGGTTATGGTTCACTCGCATGCTGTCTCTTGCAGTATTCCTGCTGTTCCGCAGCAAGACAAGCCAACGCCGAGGTGTTCTCCTGATTGGTCTCTGTGACTCCGGCAAGACTCTTATCTTTAGCAGGGTGAGACTCAAAAACATGTCACCAAATATATATAGTTTGCATAAATAAAAAGTCAAATAAAAATTACAAATATACTGTATCAAACGCAAGTACAAAGAAACTAAACATGAATTATTTTATCCAATAAAAATATGGTACATGCAGACTGACATAAAAAACAAATTGTATTTGATAGAATATTACCGGTACAGTGTATTTTTGTTGAGAATATACAGCAATTATTAAATGGTGGAAAAGTGGACTCAGCTAGCTCCGTGACTATGATTTTGAAATGCTTAGTGTTGGTGTCGACACTCTGCGCACACTCGATAAGAAACAGTGGAGAGAATTAGAAAGATATATACATGCAAAATAAGAATATGGAATGATTTCGAATCAATGGAATTTACCTTTAAACTATTTTTTTATTTATTAAATTTTAGTATAATTTTTACTGACATTTTAACATGTATTTATAGTTTTTTAAATCAATATTGTAGGGATATTTTAATCATACTATTTTATTATATTTACTTATTTAATGTTAAACCTACTTTTACAAAACAAATACTTTAAATTGGCATCTGTGGAATGATGCAAGTGAAACGCATGAATTGCATCATATCTGCAACAAGGAAGAGCTCGTAATAAATGAATAATAAATAACTTTCTGAATTTTTTATCTAATCTTACACGCACATGGTTTCTAAAAAATTGATCATGAAATGTGTCGTAGGTAAATTTCGTTTTTTTTGGATTTGCTTTGTTTAATCTCATGTGTATGTTGATGTGTTAACATTTGAAGTGTCTCATTTTGGGTTCTTGATCTGGATAAATAGGTGATTATCACATCTAAACACTTTGAAGTGACAAACTAATTATTGTACACCTGTACAGAGGCCATACTTTATTTGACTTTTTTCTATTTTTTCAGTTGATTCACAACAGATTTGCCAACAGTCATACATCAATCAAGGAAAATGTTGGGTCTTATAAAACTGGAAAAAATGTACGTAAAGTGGTGTGTATATTTGAAAATAGTGTACCAATTATTGCTGCAACCATGTAGTTAACTGAAGTTAGTAAATTTCACTTGTTGCTATCTATAAAATATGCAGTATTCCAGACTTTCTCAAGCCCACATACATTCTTTGAGAATATGTTTTAGTTTACCATTCATCTCCAAAAGAAGTGATAATTGTGCATATAGAGTAGTAACAGTGTAAACTTGGCTGTGATGACGGACATGACATCACAAATGACTGCACATCCATGTAGAACAGGCCAGTGCCTGCCTCAAACGGTCAACTTGTTTTGTTAAACATGTTTTAGAGTCGCTTGCAACTGGTGGACCTTCCCGGTCACGAGAGACTTTTGTCTCAGAAACTTGACCAGTACAGGCCAGTCGCTAGGTTTGTGGTTTTTAGCATTTCAATGCTTATTTACCTTCACCCAGATGAGAGCACAGCAGGCCAGTTTCACCCTTCTCAAGTTAATTTTATTAAATGTGTAACTAGTACTAGCTACAGCTGTACTTTAAAATAACTAACCTGGAGGCTCCGGTGAATTATGTTGTGCTGTGATAGATTGGAATGATTGGAAAAAGAATTGCAGTCCTAACAGAATGTACATTCAATGTGTCCAGTAAACCAAACTCAAACGCAGATTGTTAAAATAATTAATTCTAAAATGTTATATCACTGAATGCTTGATAGATTATGTGGGTATATAATTATTTTGAAACCACCAATGGTTGAACAGAATAAAAACTATCTATTGCCACAACTATTAGTTCATTGTCTTTCAGTTTTTCCTTGGTCACCTAATGCAATGGCAAACATACTTGCCCTATGTGTCTGAGTCAGTAGTATTTAGTATTCCACAATAAGAGTTACTAACAGTTTTAACAAAGGGTACTGTTTGATAACAATTGATATTTTATTCTTTCAGAGCAGTCATTTTTGTGGTGGACAGTTTGACCTTCCAGAAAGATGTCAAGGACGTAGCAGAGTAAGTTTATAATGATGATTTCTATATTGCATGTTTGTATTCATTATACAGTGTAAAGTAGTTTGTGTGTTAAATCAACTCAGATTTCAAAGCTCATCTGCCCCGAATTGGCAGAACAGTAATTTGCCCATTTCTACTACAAAATTAAGCAACATGACAGGTTCTGATCCAAACAACTAATTGCAGTTGGACACTTATTGCCTGATCCCATTGTTAAGTAAAATGAATAAACATGCTGTCTACGGGAACATGATACAAGCATGTGAGATGACAAAATCTCTAAGTCTGTAAATGATTGACAGCAAACATGAGACTGATGATAGCATCTTGTTGTTTAATGTAGGACCCTGTACACAGTACTCACTGACAGCGTCTTGTTGTTTGATGTAGGACCCTGTACACAGTACTCACTGACAGCATCTTGTTGTTTGATGTAGGACCCTGTACACAGTACTCCATGACAGCGTCTTGTTGTTTGATGTAGGACCCTGTACACAGTACTCACAGACAGCGTCTTGTTGTTTGATGTAGGACCCTGTACACAGTACCCACTGACAGCGTCTTGTTGTTTGATGTAAGACCCTGTACACAGTACTCACTGACAGCGTCTTGTTGTTTGATGTAGGACCCTGTACACAGTACTCACTGACAACGTCTTGTTGTTTGATGTAGGACCCTGTACACAGTACTCACAGACAGCATCTTGTTTGATGTAGGACCCTGTACACAGTACTCACTGACAGCATCTTGTTGTTTGATGTAGGACCCTGTACACAGTACTCACAGACAGCGTCTTGTTGTTTGATGTAGGACCCTGTACACAGTACTCACTGACAGCATCTTGTTGTTTGATGTAGGACCCTGTACACAGTACTCACTGACAGCGTCTTGTTGTTTGATGTAGGACCCTGTACACAGTACTCACTGACAGCGTCTTGTTGTTTGATGTAGGACCCTGTACACAGTACTCACAGACAGCGTCTTGTTGTTTGATGTAGGACCCTGTACACAGTACTCACTGACAGCGTCTTGTTGTTTGATGTAGGACCCTGTACACAGTACTCACTGACAGCGTCTTGTTTTGATGTAGGACCCTGTACACAGTACTCACAGACAGCGTCTTGTTGTTTGATGTAGGACCCTGTACACAGTACTCACTGACAGCGTCTTGTTGTTTGATGTAGGACCCTGTACACAGTACCCACTGACAGCGTCTTGTTGTTTGATGTAAGACCCTGTACACAGTACTCACTGACAGCGTCTTGTTGTTTGATGTAGGACCCTGTACACAGTACTCACTGACAGCGTCTTGTTGTTTGATGTAAGACCCTGTACACAGTACTCACTGACAGCGTCTTGTTGTTTGATGTAGGACCCTGTACACAGTACTCACTGACAGCGTCTTGTTGTTTGATGTAAGACCCTGTACACAGTACTCACTGACAGCGTCTTGTTGTTTGATGTAGGACCCTGTACACAGTACCCACTGACAGCGTCTTGTTGTTTGATGTAGGACCCTGTACACAGTACTCACAGACAGCGTCTTGTTGTTTGATGTAGGACCCTGTACACAGTACTCACAGACAGCGTCTTGTTGTTTGATGTAGGACCCTGTACACAGTACTCACTGACAGCGTCTTGTTTGATGTAGGACCCTGTACACAGTACTCACTGACAGCATCTTGTTGTTTGATGTAGGACCCTGTACACAGTACTCACAGACAGCGTCTTGTTGTTTGATGTAGGACCCTGTACACAGTACTCACTGACAGCGTCTTGTTGTTTGATGTAGGACCCTGTATACAGTACCCAATGACAGCGTCTTGTTGTTTGATGTAGGACCCTGTATACAGTACCCAATGACAGTTTCTTGTTGTTTGATGTAGGACCCTGTACACAGTACCCACTGACAGCGTCTTGTTGTTTGATGTAGGACCCTGTACACAGTACTCACTGACAGTTCTTGTTGTTTGATGTAGGACCCTGTACACAGTACCCACTGACAGCGTCTTGTTGTTTGATGTAGGACCCTGTACACAGTACTCACTGACAGTTTCTTGTTGTTTGATGTAGGACCCTGTACACAGTACCCACTGACAGCGTCTTGTTGTTTGATATAGGACCCTGTACACAATACTCATTGACAGCGTCTTGTTGTTTGATGTAGGTCCCTGTACACAGTACCCACTGACAGTTTCTTGTTGTTTGATGTAGGACACTATACACAGTACCCACAAACAGCGTCTTGTTGTTTGATGTAGGACCCTGTACACAGTACTCACAGACAGCGTCTTGTTGTTTGATGTAGGACCCTGTACACAGTACCCACTGACAGCGTCTTGTTGTTTGATGTAGGACACTGTACACAGTACCCACTGACAGTTTCTTGTTGTTTGATGTAGGACCCTGTACACAGTACTCACTGACAGCGTCTTGTTGTTTGATGTAGGACGCTGTACACAGTACTCACAGACAGCGTCTTGTTGTTTGATGTAGGACCCTGTACACAGTACTCACAGACAGCATCTTGTTTGATATAGGACTCTGTACACAGAACTCACTGACAGCGTCTTGTTGTTTGATGTAGGGCCCTGTACACAGTACTCACAGACAGCGTCTTTTTGTTTGATGTAGGACCCTGTACACAGTACTCACAGACAGCGTATTGTTGTTTGATGTAGGACCCTGTACACAGTACTCACTGACAGCGTCTTGTTGTTTGATGTAGGACCATGTACACAGTACTCACAGACAGCGTCTTGTTGTTTGATGTAGGACCCTGTACACAGTACTCACAGACAGCGTCTTGTTGTTTGATGTAGGACCCTGTACACAGTACTCACAGACAGCGTCTTGTTGTTTGATGTAGGACCCTGTACACAGTACTCACAGACAGCATCTTGTTGTTTGATGTAGGACCCTGTACACAGTACTCACAGACAGTGTCTTGTTGTTTGATGTAGGACCCTGTACACAGTACTCACAGACAGCGTCTTGTTGTTTGATGTAGGACCCTGTACACAGTACTCACAGACAGCGTCTTGTTGTTTGATGTAGGACCCTGTACACAGTACTCACAGACAGCGTCTTGTTGTTTGATGTAGGACCCTGTACACAGTACTCACAGACAGCGTCTTGTTGTTTGATGTAGGGCCCTGTACACAGTACTCACAGACTGCGTCTTGTTGTTTGATGTAGGGCCCTGTACACAGTACTCACAGACAACGTACTCTCACACTGCTCTGTCCTCATTGCCTGCAACAAACAGGACATGACTCTGGCGAAAGGTGCCAAACTCATCCAATCTCAACTGGAGAAAGAACTGTAAGTTATCAGCATTATCGACCTACATCTGGATTGGCCACAAGTCATGAAGCACATGTATAGGCAGTTTTTATTAGGCACATAAATTAATAGTTAAAAGGTTCACCCACAATTTAATGTTTTGCCCATTTTATTTCAAACTAATTTCATCGAAAACTTATTCTCACCTAGTCAAAGTCACATTATGCTAAACAATGTTCCTGTAGATGGTTTCATGCAAATTTTGAAGATTTACTTATAAATTAATAGTACAAATAATATATGCATGACAAACTGTTTAAAACTTAAGTATATTCAACTGATATGCTCATATCTTAACATCTAACATTTCTCTGTTCTTGTAGCAACACAGTACGAACGTCAAAGTCGGCCACCCTTCAGGGCACTAGCTCCACAGGAAGCAACAACAACGTCTTTCTAGGCAACCGGGATAAGCCTTTCCAGTTCTCGGACCTTCGAAAATTAAATGTGACTTTTGTGGAGTGCAGTGCAAAGGGCAAAGATGGAGAGGCTCAGTTGTCTGAGGTCATTGTGTGGCTTGATACTGTTGCATGATGGGAAACAGAAACAGAACATGTCTCGTTAGTCATGTTACCTTTGCTACGAAATAACTTAAACTAAATTAAGTTAGAAAATTTCAGTGATACATAACGTTATATATACATCCTGGGTATTGTGTTTGGTGATAAAATAGTTAGGAAATTGAGGCACATTATTATGACCACGTGTTGGGAACAAGGAGACATGCTGAGCATTTAGTCAAGTGTTATATAGAATGCTACAAAGCTTTCAAATGCTTAGGTATAGGTATATGAATGTTTATTTCAATAAAGGAATGAAATACATGTTTCTGCCTGTTGTTATATACGTGTATGCACTGGCGTAAGTTGCTAGTAGCAGACTAAGAAAATGTTAATAGTCAAAAAAATTCCAAACTGTGCCATCCCTCCAAAATGATGAATGTCATTATCTGCGTGTAGAGTGTTATATCTAAGGATATGAAGGGAAGTTGAGCAAAGTTACTATTTGTAGCAGACAAACTAAACATTGAACAGTCCTATTTAATTTTATAACTTCAATTGTTTTAATTAGTGGACATCTATGTTGGATCCTACAATTGTGACCCAGCACAGCAAAATCAGGAATAAGTCGGGATTGCCGAAGCTGGCAAATCAGCTTCAAAGTGCGCGAATGGGTATTTTTGGATGGAAAGGTCGATTTTCAGATATAGGTGAATTTAGTTAATGTAGTTATCGTAGATTACTATTATGCTGTTGTAACATCATAAAACGAGTGATAACATTGCTAAAAAGAGATATTTGTAAGAGCTATGTCGACCTCAGTGAGCACGAAGAACGAAAAATGTGCTTCATTCAGATGCATCGTATCCGCCTTAACATCCTGCCTACCCCCGCCATATTGGTATCGTTTTGAAGCTGAACTATTATGGGATGTATTCCCACGCGCGAAATTTGTCACATGTCAGTATAAAGCCAATTAAAATGCTTGAAAACGAAGCTAAAACGTAAACAAGAGCACGTTGGCGAAATCACGTGATATAATGCGCCCCGCTGATTGGCGGCTGACCTTTAAACCCACGCGAATCCATGTTTGTTTTCGTTCGACATCGGGTGCACCGGACATCGTTTTGTATAAAATCTGCGAATTCTAATTTACTATTAAGTTGTCAATGCCGTAGTTTTAGTTGTTAGTTACATAGGTTTTAACATGTGCAGTGATAGGCTCAACAATAGCATGGGTGTTGCACAGCAGCGTGATATAGACATCGATCGACCTAGCGCTCAGTGATGGCCGCGATGGCAAAATCTGCGCGGAGTGTTTGACAACGAATCTTTGACACAACTATTAGGCGCGTATCGGATGGAGAGTTTACTGGATTCGTACGTGTCAGACAACAACAGTGAAGCAGGGAGTGTCGTTTTGGCCCTGAGTGCTAAAGTGGCGAGGAAGAATAATACCAAGTGACAGCTGACATTGACAGCTTCGATCGTAGATGATGGATCGCAACGCCAACGCTGCATAAAATGTACTCGTAGATTTAGACCAAGAACTTGGACACATTCGTGGATTCATCTGCGGTTGCAGGTGTTTTGATGATGGACCCTGCTGTCAACAATTCATGGATTGGGAAATTTTTGACACCCCCAACGAATGCAAAGGAGATAACAGCCAGACTGAGGGTAAGTTATACTAGCTCTATTGACTTTGTTGCTGTGATAGCAGGCTCAGCCTCACTCATTGTCACATTGAGCTCTCTAACAATGACATGCCATGACTCACATAAACCCGTGGTTTTTCTGTTAGATGTGAGAGTATCAATGTGACTGGTAATGTTCTAGTACGGTAATATACTAGGGTCTAGTTTTTAATTCACATTAAGAATTTTTTGTTTTTAAACCCCTTACACATATACCTGCTTGTTGTTTGATGTAGGACCTGAAATTAAGACACATTTATTAGGTTAGAATATTTTTTTTTTATTAGGCCCGAGGCGAGTAAAATTTTTGGATAACCCTGTAAAGAAAGAAGCGTCTGTTGTTTGATGTAGGACCCTGTACACAGTACTCACAGACAGCGTCTTTGGAATGGGACCCTGTACACAGTACTCACAGACAGCGTCTTGTTGTTTGATGTAGGGCCCTGTACACAGTACTCACAGACATGCGTCTTGTTGTTTGATGTAGGGCCCTGTACACAGTACTCACAGACAACGTACTCTCACACTGCTCTGTCCTCATTGCCTGCAACAAACAGGACATGACTCTGGCGAAAGGTGCCAAACTCATCCAATCTCAACTGGAGAAAGAACTGTAAGTTATCAGCATTATCGACCTACATCTGGATTGGCCACAAGTCATGAAGCACATGTATAGGCAGTTTTTATTAGGCACATAAATTAATAGTTAAAAGGTTCACCCACAATTTAATGTTTTGCCCATTTTATTTCAAACTAATTTCATCGAAAACTTATTCTCACCTAGTCAAAGTCACATTATGCTAAACAATGTTCCTGTAGATGGTTTCATGCAAATTTTGAAGATTTACTTATAAATTAATAGTACAAATAATATATGCATGACAAACTGTTTAAAACTTAAGTATATTCAACTGATATGCTCATATCTTAACATCTAACATTTCTCTGTTCTTGTAGCAACACAGTACGAACGTCAAAGTCGGCCACCCTTCAGGGCACTAGCTCCACAGGAAGCAACAACAACGTCTTTCTAGGCAACCGGGATAAGCCTTTCCAGTTCTCGGACCTTCGAAAATTAAATGTGACTTTTGTGGAGTGCAGTGCAAAGGGCAAAGGTGAAGATGGAGAGGCTCAGTTGTCTGAGGTCATTGTGTGGCTTGATACTGTTGCATGATGGGAAACAGAAACAGAACATGTCTCGTTAGTCATGTTACCTTTGCTACGAAATAACTTAAACTAAATTAAGTTAGAAAATTTCAGTGATACATAACGTTATATATACATCCTGGGTATTGTGTTTGGTGATAAAATAGTTAGGAAATTGAGGCACATTATTATGACCACGTGTTGGGAACAAGGAGACATGCTGAGCATTTAGTCAAGTGTTATATAGAATGCTACAAAGCTTTCAAATGCTTAGGTATAGGTATATGAATGTTTATTTCAATAAAGGAATGAAATACATGTTTCTGCCTGTTGTTATATACGTGTATGCACTGGCGTAAGTTGCTAGTAGCAGACTAAGAAAATGTTAATAGTCAAAAAAATTCCAAACTGTGCCATCCCTCCAAAATGATGAATGTCATTATCTGCGTGTAGAGTGTTATATCTAAGGATATGAAGGGAAGTTGAGCAAAGTTACTATTTGTAGCAGACAAACTAAACATTGAACAGTCCTATTTAATTTTATAACTTCAATTGTTTTAATTAGTGGACATCTATGTTGGATCCTACAATTGTACGATGGGAAAAACATCATGGCCGATGCTATCCTCGATTTTGAATATAAATGTCATTTTAAAGGTCGCTCATGACAACAAAGACCACGGGGGCATGTTGTAAATACTGTTACAATTTGTCCCGAGATGAGCGTTACAACTTGCCCCACACCGTATGGCCCACAATATACGTCATTGCCAAAATACACTTCAGATCCTATTTAATGGTTTATGTAATATTTAAAACACCAGTCATAACATCTATCAACAAAAAAAAGGGAAAACCATGAATTATGGATACACATACGCACAACTTTTAGGTATAGAATAAGTCGAAAACTGATTTTTTTAATTTTAAATGGCGATAACTCGATGACGTGTCAACGGATTACACGTGACCTCCTTACACCGCGTGCAAGTCTCGCGCGCGAAAACGAGGCTGGCGGCAGTTGGGGGCAGGAGGTCCATATACTCCATGTTAACATATAGGACTTTGTTTTATTTTGGTCGTAATAATCGAACTCTCCCGAAATAACGTATTTCAGTTATAGTGTCGGAAGGATTATTACAAGCAGAAGTAGTGGACATTTTGCCGGTAATATCACGGAAATCATGAATTTTAATCCATTATTATGGTGGTTGCCATGGCAATAGCGGCAAGTACTTGTGTTTGGCGATCTTGACTAATAATAAAGAGTGCCAGTTTTCGCGCACTACAACCTGTTTGGGCCAAACGTATACATCTGTTATGATTATGTGCACTTAGACAACTTGTCAGATATAAGTGCTTATCGAAACCACAACGTACAGCAATGTAAAACGCAAATCCCGTAAAAGACACATACAGCCTAGCATCGTGTCGATTATCTGCACTACGTAAATCGCTGTGTCTATGATCTAGTGTGATAAACTCAATATTATATCGGACATTTCAGATAAGAAACGTATAACACAAGATAGCCTACATACTATGATACTACTCGCGATCACCCAGTCACAAGCTGCACTGTCTCCGGCCTCCCCCAGGACACATGGTTATGCAATCCGTAATGGCTAATGCGTGTGTTTACTGTGTTCCTCGCTGTAGGACCGACAGTTCTAAGAACTCTTCTTTGTCATACGGACTGGACATTCCTATTCACATACCAGTATTATTTGCTATGTACTGTGAATCATTTTAGCTATTTATTTAACTGATCTATTTTGTTTTATTTAGATATTTAATTAGTTATAATTTTACTTATTCAGGTTGTATATTCCATTTATATTGTTAACACTCTAGGTCATTTACAGTTTTATTATCCTACTTTATTTTATCATTGTATAATGTTACCAGAGATTGTAATTAATAACAGTTTCATATATAGCTATAGTTATGCCTTCATATATAGTTTTACTAATATACATTAATGAATTGTTTTTATTAGTAGTAATGTTTTATTGTACTTTTGAGCCACTGTGGACGCCAGAGAATAAACATTATTATTACTAAAAAGCACACGCACCCACACCCACACATGCGCGCGCAGACACACACGCGCACACGCGCTCGCACACACGCACGCGCGCACACACACGCCGCACGCACGCACGCACGCACGCACACACACACACATCAACAGTGACATATTTTGAATTTACTGTTGTGTTCGGTTGATGTGTTCGGTATATATTATTATATTACTGGAAGAGTCATTTGGTCGTAGGCGTTAACTTCTGAACTGTCGCAGTGATGGACGACATGCATAGACGTTCTCTCGCTTGACCGGGTCACCTTTCAAGGGGGCCGTTACATTAACACTTCGGTTTATAGTCTAACAGTTAACATCAGATGCATCACGTCACTTGTCACCGTGATATGAAATTAGACACTACTTCCGTTGGGTAACATGGTGCTAGGACAGCGGACACCACGTCCGTTGGGTGACACGGTGCTAGGACAGCGGACACTACTTCCGTTGGGTGACAAGGTGCTAGGACAGCAGACACTACTTCCCTTTGGTGACAAGGTGCTAGGACAGCGGACCCGAGGACGCTGCAAGGACAACGTTGCTTGGCTGGCATACATTCACGCCGTCTCTAGTAGGCTAGGCCTATACTCACTCAGGTGATATAACGTGTTTAAACAGTTTAATATGCAACTTTCAGAAAGGTCGTTGTAATATAAACACCGCATCGTCAGAGTGGCCGCCGGTGTTTTACGGTCACTGGTCATCGACGGCTTGTGACGAGGGGGCGTCTCCACGTCGTTTGTGATTAAATATATATATATAATATATATATATATATATATATATATATATATATATATATATATATATGGTATATACCTACATAGATGCAATAATTGT